>JASAUF010000224.1:1882500-2482500 GCA_030180095.1 Magnolia changhungtana | reverse complement strand
AGCCCCGGATATCGACTTACGTGTCCGAGACCTCGGCGTTAGCTCCAACAGATCTTTGCCATGAGCTGGAAAGGAGGAGGAGGGGCAAAACGCCAGAAGTCAAGGCTTCCCGAGAAATAGTCGTGGAGAACAAGGATCCATGGGAAGCTTGGCTCAACGAACTTCGAAATTAGATCAAAACCTTGCACCGAAGCCACCAGGCACCGACATCAACTGCAGTGGAAGCAATGATGGAGAAGACCGAGCCTCCATTTACCGGTGACATCATGGATGCAGCCATGCCACTGAGGTTTAGGATGCCCCCCATTACTCAATACTCGGGGTCCGGCAACCTAATGGAGCACATGGAGTCTTACCACTTGTGGATGCAAATCCAATCGGCCTTGGAGGCAATGATGTGCAAAGCATTCTCTATAACCCTCACATGAGTTGCAAGGAGTTGGTATCGACAGCTCAAGCCAAGCTTGATTGGTACGTTCATCGAGCTTAGTTTCTTGACGTCGTTCATCGTCGGGAAGAAGAACCAGAAATCATCAACCCATCTACTCAATCTCAAGCAAAGGAAAGGAGAGTCGTCGAAAGACTATATCTCTCGTTTCAATGAGGAGGCCCTATAGGTCAACGATTATTTCGACAAGATGGCCTTGTCTGCGATGATAAGCGAACTCAAAGAGGGAAGGTTCCTCTTCTCGATCGGGGAAAATTCACCGACTACACTAAGAGAGCTCATAAGTCGTGCATAGAAGTACACAAACGCCGAAGAGTTCTTTAGCTCGTGAAAAAGCAACCAGAACCCAGAGCATTCATCCAAACAGAAAAGGAAAAAAGATGAAGCACCACCGCATGCAAATAAGAAGAGGTTGGACGACAACATCCCCCGTGATCAAAGACCGAGTAGGAGGCCTGAGAGAAAATTCAGCTCTTACACCCCCCTTAACACGTCTCTAGAGCAAATATTGCTAGAAATTTGGGATAAAAGACTGCTACATTGGTCGAGTTGTATGAAGACAGAGGCCGGTCAATGGGATAAGCGAAAGTATTGTCATTTTCATCGCGACCATGGACACAACACCAGTGATGTGTCGATGCGTGGGTGTTGTTTATGGATGGCTTAGCGAACTCAAAGCGAGGGGGGGCAGAGATCATTCTTGTCGCTCCCAACGCAATGACAATTCATTATGCAATAAGGCTCGAATTATGAGCCTCTAACAATGAAGCGGAATACGAAGCCCTGCTCGCCGCACTAAGACTGGCAACTGCCCTAGGAGTCAGATCTCTGAGTGTTAAGTGCAACTCACAGCTTGTTGTGAATCAGGTATCGTCAGAATACAAGGCGAAGGAGGCTAGAATGTTAGCCTACCTAAACAAAGCTCGGAGGCTAATGGGAAATTTCCAGAAGCGTTACATCAGTCAAATCCCAAGGGTAAAAAATTCTTGGGTGGACACGCTTTCCAAACTAGCTTTAACGACTGAGGGGAGAATTGCGAGGTTTGTCCCTGTTGAGTTCTTGAGCGATCCGAGCATCGACAATCATGAGGTCATCCAACCTGTGCAGGTGATTCCAAGTTCAATGGATCTGATAGTCGAGTTCCTCAAGGACGGGAAGGTTTCAAAGGACAGGTTAGAGGCCTGATGCTTGAGGATCAGATCAGCACGTTATGTTATGATCAGGGATACCTTATACAAGAAGAGATTTTCTCAACCATATCTGAGGTGCCTACGGCCTGATGAGGCCGAGTATGTAATCAGAGAAATTCATGAAGGAATATGTAGAAACCATTCCAGTGCCAGAGCTTTGGCACATAAGATCATTTGTCAGGGATACTTTTGGCCAACTATTCAGACCGACTCCAGGGACTTCATTCGAAAATGCGATAAATGTCAGAGATTCCTAACTGTCCCCAAGCAACCTACAGAAGAGATGACCCCATGAGTGGGCCATGGCCGTTTGCACAATGGGGGATTGATATTATTGGGCCTTTGCCGCAGGGAAAGAGACAAACCAAATATGCGATCGTAGTAGTGGATTATTTCACCAAGTGGGCCGAGGTTGAGCCGATGGCAAAGATTACCGAACAGAGGATAACGGACTTTGTCTGGAAGAGCATCATCTGTCGGTTCAGCATTCCGCGTGTCATTGTGTCCGATAATGGGAAGTAGTTTGACAATGATAAAATTAGGGGCATGTGTTGAAGGCTTGGCATCATCAATGCTTACTCGTCGCCGCTCATCCTCAATCTAACGGATAGATGGAAGCCATGAATAAGGTCATCGAGCATCATCTCAAGACGAAGTTGGAGAAGGCCAAGGGTAACTGGGTCGACAAGCTTCCATTTTTCCTCTGGGCATACAAGACAACGGCTCAGTCGGCTACAGGAGAGACCCCTTTTTCTCTTTCTTACGGCTCGGAAGTTGTTGTCTCGGTCGAAATAGGACTCCTCACAACGCGGATGCGAAACTACTGAGACGACTAGAATACCGAGCAAGTCGCAACAAGCCTCGACCTACCTGAAGAGTTGCGAGACATCGCAAAGCTCTGAGTAGCTGCTCGACATCAACAGGTCGCCCGTTTCTATAATTTCAAAACCAAAACAAGGCGTTTTCGACCTAGCGACTTAGTCTTGCGTCACGTGTTTCAAAACACGTCAGAACCCGGAGTAGGGTCTCTGGGGCCTAATTGGGAATGCCCGTACTAGGTCATCAGTTCGGCTAAACCTGGTTCATACCGACTCAAAAGCTTGGAAGGATGCCCCCTACTGCATCCTTGGAATGTCAAACACTTGAAAGTCTATTACACTTAGAAGGAGCAATGTCAGGGTTGGCTCATCTTGTCACAATTCTACAGTTTCAATAAAAGTCATGTTTTTCTACAAGCATTGTCTAATTCTACGAAGTCTACAGGGGACTCCCACAAGGGATAAGGTCTTGTAGGATGGTCGGCCGTCAAACAGGATGACTGATTCATTCCCCAAACAGACCGTCTCTCACGTGCAGAGGCAAGATCCTTCAACGAGCAGACTCTTAGAGAAGAGGTCAGCTCCTCATTCGACAAATTAACGTTCGACAGATCTACAATCATCAATTATCATGCAACCATTAACATAAAAAAGATATATGCATGTATCACCCAAGATAACGACACTAGCGTATCATCCAAAAATATCTAAAGAGACACTAAGGCTCACAATATCCTTTAAAGCAGATTGTAAGAGAAAGGTTATAAAAAAAAGAAAGAAAAAAAGAAAAAGAAGAACTACTCGGCAGGAGGGTCGGTACTAAGGGGGTGGCAGTCGGGAGCTTCTGCGTCAGGGACTTGACCAGAGGGTCCTGCTCCAGATGGCTCCTCCTCGGCTTCATCAGCAGTGAGGGTGTCAAGGATAATATTCAGATACAGCTCTCAGACATCGTCGATACAAGTGTTGTATCCGTAATAATAGATTTTGTTGGCCTCGACGGTCCTTTTTGCTGAAGACTTGAACTCTTCAACAGCGACGACAATCATTAAGGCGATTGAAGCCTCTGGCTCAGCACATTGGGCCGGCTTCGCTTTCTCGACCTCCCGTTCCAGTTCCACTGCGGTGATGACTTTAGCTTGCTTCAGCTCAGCCACCAATCGAGCATTATCTGCCTCAACCGAGCCAAGATGGGCTTTGACCCTCGTGAGTTCAAATTCAGCGACCTTGCAACGGGCTCAGAGCTCGATGATGTCTCCCTGGTACAACAGCTCCCTCACTTTCTCCTCGGCAAGTGAGACGTGAAGCTCCTCCCGCTCTTCTCGGAGAGTCCCGACCTCTCCACGGAGAGTCTCTATCTCCATGTATTTTCTCATCACTTCTCTCAGTCTTTCCTGAGTAAACAGGAACATGGGCAATGACTGAATTAGGACGAGAGCGTAAGTCAGGAGCTATTCAAAATTAAGTGAGGGGAGAACCACGATATGAGGAGTTACCTTATAACAAATGGAGGAGATGTCATTGATGAAAGACTCATGTCGATCGGTGAGGAGTTCGGCGATCTCCTTTGGGGCGTGCTTCATCGCCCAGTTCACCAAGCCGGACATGCGACAGTCCAGAGGTAATCTCCCATCTTTGGGGAGAGGAGCAGACCCTGCCACCTCTCCAACACCACTTGCGGCCGAGACCTGAGCCTCAACCATCATAGCATCCCCGCACCCGGGAGAGGAGGGCATCCCTCCAGCGGTGTGGCCAGCCCCCTCATGCTAGTAGGAGGGGATTGCGATAGGTGGGGCCTTGAAAATTGTGGTAGGCCCCTCGGGGGCTTGAGGGGAGGCGACATCCGTAGCTGCAATAATAAAAACCTCAGCCTGAGGTATCAAAGGTGTCTCCTTCCTCTTCGAAGCTGCCTCGACGCAGCTGCGACTTCGAGCCCCGCGACATCACCTGGAGTTGTAGCTACAGAACCCTCGGCCTGCGAAATCCGAGGTGTCTCCTTCCTCTTTGAAGTGGTAATCTTCACTAGGGGCTCAGTAAACAGCATGTCTTTAAGAGGCGGGGGCTTCCTCTTTTTAGACCCAGAAGCTTCGGCCATGTCAGTACAGGCGATAGAAGATGGAATAGGGAAAACTTTGAGTCTACAGTTGTGGAGCCTCCTTGCTTTGTGTGACTGTCCAGGCCGTCCAAGGGCCTGGACGTCAGCACCATATATATTTTATATTTTATATTTTATATATATATATATATATATATATATATATATATATATATATATATATATGTGTGTGTGTGTGTGTGTGTGTGTGTGTGTGTGTGTGTGTGTTATATTATACTATATATAAATATATGAGGTGGTGGGCCCTACGTGGGACCCACCCACGTGTGATATATGCAAGTTCAGGCCGTCCAGGGCCTGGACGTTGCTTATATATTGTATATAATATTATTATATTATATTATATCAATATATATGATATGATATATTATATTTATATTATAATATATATGTTATATACACCCCTGGCCCTCTTCATGCATAAAGCAACTGACAAGCTTTTATATATATATATATATATATATATATATATATATATATATATATATATATATATATATATATATATATATATCTATAATACATGTGGTGGGCCCCACGTGGGACCCACCCCTGCTCTTTTATTTTTCGGCAGCAAGCTGCACACAAGCAGCTATGTAGTTGCTCCCTTGGCATCAGCTAGGTCCGGAGGACCTATTGCACGTGTGGATAGGATCCTCACCGTCCAACTTTGTGGGTCCCACCTATTCCAACCATGCTGTCTATCTATGGGACCCACCATGATGCATGTGTTGTATCCAACCGTCCAACCATTGGTGAGACCATTTTTTTTGGCATAAGGTAAATGAGTGAGATCCAAAGTTCAAGTGGACCCCATCATTTGCAATAGTAATGGAGTACAATGGCATTCATCGTTTAAAACTTCTTAGGAGCAACACTGGTTCCCACCCGAGATGATATTTGGTTTTCACTTCATCTATCTCTATGCTAACTTATGAATAGGTCGAACCTCAAAATACGTAAGGGTGGGCCCGACTTGATATGTATTCAGCCCATTCGATTCGGACTCGGCCCAATTGATTCAGCCCAGGAGCGAGGCCCAATGTGATGTATGAGTGGCCGTACAATGTGTATGAATTCCTCATATGGGCCACTCCTTGGGAGTAATGTTTGTTTGACGTCCACATTGATGGGGCAATGATGGTTAGATGTCCTCATTGTGACCTTCCCTTAGACCTTGCTAAGCCCATTTTCTTCATAGGTTAACCCAAATAAGCGGGCCCCATTCGCCATATGTGATTGATCTATTCCGACTACCGATTCCGATTTCTGATTTTTGGTGCTGATTGTCAAGGCCGACACCGATATTCGACCCTGATTATCGACGGCGATTACCGATGCTGACTTTCGGTGCCGATTGCCGAGGCCGACGCCGATTATTGATATCGATTATGAGAATGTGACAACATAGCATCATGACACATGTTTATACGCATCATCTGCATGCTTGTGATGAGATGAGTGATTGATCATAGCATATGCCTTAGAGCAGATTGTTTATGGGCCCCCTGATGGGCAGAGCTGCCCTACATGAGCGCGCGATACGCGCAAGATTGTTGCATGACTGGATTGCGTGATTCATGCATCTTGCATTGTATGACTTGTATACTATACGCCCTAGTGACATCAGGGTCGTAGCCTCCACAGACACATCGTGGTTGGCAGGATTGGATACCGGAAATCTTGTTCTACATGGGATGCTATAGATATCCCTGGGTGAAAGTCCCTAAACCCTTATGGTACCAAGAGGTTGCTCCAACGTCTAGACCGAGTGGGTACATGAGCGTTGATGACCGATTACCAGGAGGCTGTGCTTTCCACTGTGTCGTGGTCGGTTGGAAGGGGGTACGACTTTATCCGCCCGAGAGGAGGGGGCAATGCTAGGCTGAGTCTGACCAGCTCAAGGAATGGGTCCGCTATCGATGAGCCGAGCCCGATATTGGCAGACGGGTAGTGAGGTCTCTTCTACTTACCTTATTGTGCGCAATGGGGCGACAATCTGGTTTAGAGCTTACTAGACCCCAGTGATATCCCAGATTTAAGCTATATTGATAGGTGGATATAGATGAGGATTTGTATGCTTGAGTTGCATCTCACATCGCATGGTCTTAGTATGGCCGACATCATTCATATCTTGCATCGCATAGCCTTGGTACGGCTAACGGTATTCATGGATTCACCAACATGTTCCGCATTACTCTGATACTGTATATCTGCATTACTACCTTGCGCACACACTCTCACCACCCACTAAGCTTTCTATAAGCTTATGCACGACCATTGCGTGCAAGTGACGCGAGGACACAGCAACGCTGAGGCAGGAGCGCAGAGCAGATCTTTTTGGAGCTTTTGTCCGTTCTCATTGTATTTCCCTTTATGCTCATTGTACTTGTAAAGTTTTTGATCATAGTGGAAATGTGATGGAGTTTTTGGTTGTTGTTTGTGGGTTATGCTTATTACGAATTAAACTGATGTTGAAAATCCTCCTTGTAGCATCCCAGGATCGGAACCTGGCGTATGGGCGCTGGGAGCCGAGAATGGGGTTCTACGGAGGCTGTCGGCACCGGATTCGGCGATCGGGAATTTTGTGAGCCCGGTTTTCGAGTTTGGGGTGTGACAACAGTACATTAGCGTGATGAAGTAATACTTACTTAGAGTAGAAGGGAGGAGCTTAAGCTTGCAGAGCCCGGACTGATAAAGATTGTCCGGGGTGATCACATAGTGCCAGATGCACTGTTCTTCGGTGTGCAGGCTTGCTCTGACAACCTGAGCTTTGAGAGGAGGAGATAGCTGGGGAGCTCCCTTGGGATATTCTACAAAAAGAATGAGAAATAGTCAGATCATAAAATAATGGAGAAAGTAGACGTCTTCCGAGGTCCGACCGGGGGTGGAGAATCCGGTGGGAACTCGGACCCACAGATTCTTGAGCTCAGCTGCGAGCGCTTCCAATTCACCCGAAGCCTAGACCACTTGTTCTTCCAATCTTTGTTGGAAGAAGGGAGCCTGAGAACGAGGCTAGAACCTTGGTGGGCCCGGGCAGCAAAATAGTACCAGCATGGCTCGGAACGGTCGTGCTTGGCCTGGTAGAGTGACAGGAACTCGTCGGGCATCAGTTCCTGGTTCTTGGCTTGATGCCAGATCATGTACGACGTCATCAGTATTCTCCAGGCATTGGGGACGAGCTGACCTGGGGCTAATTTGAAGTGTGATGTCAAGGTGCGCAAGAAGGTGTGCAATGGAAGTTGAAGCCCACATTGCAAAGCGCAGATGAAGATATTGACATTGCCCTCAACCGAGTCGCCAGGGGCATCGTGGGGGTCGAGGGCTCGTATGTGAACAGACACATAAGTTTAAGATATGATTATACAAGGCAATTGATTCAAGATGTAATCATTATGATCTTATTTGTGAAGTCAAGCAATAACTTGGTTGATCCTTTTACTAAACCTCTGACGAGCGAGGTAGTAAGGACAACATCTGGAGGGATGGGGTTTAAACTCTTTAATCAATATTCCACCAGTGATAGAAACCCAACCCTAACTTAAAAAATCTCTAAAATTGGGTTCAATGGGTAAATAACAAATCACTGATAAGTGGAAAGTTTCAATACTAAATCTAAATAGCCTCATCTAGGATGAAAGTGTTGGCCATTATAAAAGAGGGTTGAGTATTAAAACTCTTAATAAAATCTAGTCAAATACGACTAGTGTTTTAAATAACAGAAATGCTTGAAGGATTTTACCTATGTGAACGTAGAGGTGGTTCCGCTTCTCATGAGAGTTAGAGTTATCTCGGGATCATTCATGAAATAGGATAAGCACATGACCATTAAAAGTGCTAAGCGAGTAATATGGAGGAACACATAACGCAGAAGCTATTATGTGTGTAGTATTTTTTGTTATATCATTAAGGAATAACTGGTTCAATGCTGCAGCAACCAGAAATTTCGAAATAACTTTAAAATACTTATACTAAGGAAAGATTTAAATTGCAAGATATATTTCTTTATGCATAATAACTATTATTTTATATTTGGCATAAAATTTTCTATTGTTTTAAAAAACCAGTGGGGGATTGTTGAAATTTGTGGTTTTTTTGAAAATAATTTTAAATTTTAAATTTTCAAGAATTTGCCGCCAAAACGATTTTCAGAAATTTCAAATTAAAAGATATGGTGTGTGCTTTTAGTCCCACATCAGAAAAGGTAAAAAGGATTTTGGGGTTTATACGTGGATATGTGAATAGTATTCTTACTTGGATATTTTGGAAGTTATGATGCTTGGGTTGCGTGTTCTAGTGCGCATGCATGCATGCATGAGCTCGGGCTCGGGCACAGGCACGAGCGTGGGCATGGGCGAGGTTGAGGTCGAGGTCGAGGGTGTGGGCAGTGTGGCTGTAGTGGAGCTAATTGGCACACTTTGCACTTCACGTGCGCATCGTGTCATAGAGTAGTCAGTCCCTCGCGACCTTACTCAAATCATTACGAGATGGCGTGATTACGGTGTGATAGGCGATTGATAACGGTCGGATCATAAATCCGAAATGGTCAGCCATTTCTGAAAATGGCTAGCTGCCTTGAAAGCCACAACGGTCCGAAAACGAACGGGCCATAATGATCCACCGACCAGAAATGGCTGGAATTAATGATCAACGGTCGGAAACATTTTTTAAACATTTTGAACCATTGATGGCCACTTAGCAACAGTCCACTCCCTAGTGCCTATATAAATTAGACCATTCCGGTCTAAACTCATCATTTCAAACACCAATCTCTCCCATCAGATACTTGAGATCTCCTTCATATAATATTGTAACATTTCCACTGTCTGATTCTGCCAGAACAAATCTGCTACGTTGAATTGTTCCTAAGTGGACCCATCATGATTGCTGCACACCAAATCTAGACAAGATTGTCTTATTCTGGAAGCAATGCGCCTGTAACCCATCAGCAATTGATAAGGGGGCGAATCACGCTTTAAGGACAACGTATCATTTTACGCGATTCCGCCTAGTGAAACGAAATTGATGTTTACTTTATTTTTATTTTATTTTCGATATATCCAACACATTTTTCTAACAGTTTCAAGTTCAAGTTCAATTAGTTGGATCTATAGGTTATGTTTTACCTAGTTAGATTTATATGTTCCACATCCAACTCATCCAGTAAGTTGGCCCTATGAGGAGGATCACCTTGTGCCAAAATCATTGATGTCCAATCATACAGTGGACCACATTTGTATTTTTTTTTAATGGTAGAAATATTTTTCTAGAGGATAATTATAATATAGATGATAGATAGGTAGATAGGTAGATAAATTTAACTAACTGTTTGTATACGCGTTTAACTGTCATTTTTCATTTATTATGAAAAGACCCACTAGACAATCCTAAGGCCACGATTGTTCCTAACAATGATTAGACTCGACTGTATCTCTCCTTCTAACTTCTTACATTTGTAGGATATTCGGCCAGGCAAATGTTGGTCCGCATCATGATATAACCTTGTAAGAAAATTAGGCCAAACTATTTACTATGGGCCACCCCTGTTGGAGATAGTGTCCTAGAAAATCATTCATGCCCTTATCCACTAGCCATGTGGATGTGATTGGGCAAATCTCAACTGCTAATCGTAGTGACCATGGGTCCTAAATTAGACATGTGATATGTCTTATATAGATTTAGTGTTTCTCTCATTCATTTTGGTTAGTTGAGAAGTGATTCATCTAATAGTCGTTGGGAACAATTGATATTGGACATGATGGTCATTGACCTGGGAGAATTATGCTCCATGGATTTCAGTGCCCTATTAGACCATGACCATCATAGGTGCATGGGACACACCTGTGGACATAAGTTCATGAGATGTACAATCATCTTGTATAAGTGAATTGACTTGGGTCAAGATGGATAGCCTCCACCATCGGGAGCTAATTTGGTGTCGGTTTATGCCTTACCCTTATCCTGCACAAGAGTGTGAGTACGCCATGAACAAAATATCTAGGTTCAAACCTTTGGTCACTCGCATTGGTTGATCGAGATTAAGTCAATAGTCTGAGGGCCCATTAGCTTTTCCTGTGATTGTGAGATTGAGACTTAATGATGTATGAAAGATACTTTGATCCTTAGACTTGACGACATGTAAGGGTCGACTTTGACTCTTCCTACGAGGTCCATACAGGGGCCAATGAAGTAGACGTAGATGGGTACTTCCATTAAGAGTTGTTGATTCTTACACGGGCTAACAAGGAATTTACTGGTTTGCCTAGGAACATGTTTATGACTTTGATCTGGATAAATCAGATGCTTATCAAGTGGTTTTTCTTCTAGGCCAAGCACTTTGATTGTTTTAATTAGATTTAAGAGGTTTTAAACTGTTGAAGTTTTGTTTTAATCATAAAAATTGTTTTGAACGCATTTGATGGTGACTTGATGGCCTAGATCTTATGGGTCCACTTTTGATTGGCATGAGATATGATCATTAGTGGATACGTTATGATAGTGGAGGAATTGAATCATAAGTATATGCATGGATGATGTGGATTAACAAGCTTCATTCACAGTAGGTTATACCGAAGTCTGTAGGGTGGTGGACCACCATACTGGACGCAACCTTAAAATTCTAACCCATTCATATTTATATGATCATATTTCAGAGGAGAGGTAGAGCTAGTCCCGAACGTCCCAACCCCATGGGATGTGTGAGTGTGATAAAGTATGTGAGAGAGTGGAGATCCACTCCATCATCTTCGATTGTCCTCACATGTGGTTCACTTGTGTGGATGGTATAAGTCGTCCTCGACACCTACAAGAGGATTAGACCTTGGGATATTTTGATTCTCTAGTATTAGGATTGATTAGGGAGATACTTATTGGTTTAGGAGATCACTATCACAAACTTTTTTTTTTTTTTGTGCATATCTTGTGCATGTATGATCTCTATTGTTTATATCTTATTGCATTGTAGAAATTCGATGTTATTACAAATGAGGATTCTTGAGGTGTCCCATGATTAAATTGTATTGTACCGTATTTTGCTGTGTTTATACATTAAGGACCCAACAAAATTGTATTAGGGCAATAATTGTTGACTTCTAGTGATGTTTATAGTTGATGGGAACAGCCGAGTTGTTTTCTCTTAAATGCGGATCGAACTAGTTTTTGTTTCATGTCAATCAGACTTCTGGATTGGAAAATCTAGTCTATTGAAGTTGGATCTATTGGGAGCGTTTTGGGATCTAATTTTTTGACGCTTGAGATCACAATGTTTTGCGGTCCTTATTCCTTAATTTTTCACATGATGATTTTATGTTTATTTCCCTATTAATTGATGGCATTAAATTACATTGACGTGGTGTTGATGGGCCTTGATGGGAGATCACACATTATGTACATCTCACATTGTATGTACGAGATATATGCCATGATCTCTCATATGTCTTTAGTAAGAGTATCATCACATATCTTGTAATGACTATTGAGGTTATGAGATCTTTGGTAGTGCATTCCACACAATCTGTGTGAATCTATGGATCATGATAGGTAGATGAGGAAACAAACTGTGTTCTTGAATGTTACTAATATGGGAAGCAAGATGGGCAGAGTGGATTTTGGGTAAGAGGCCCTGCAGTGTGGGCCCACCATATGGAGAACATTCTTGCAGTTTTTGGGTCAAGAACCCCTTTTCCATGGTGGGTCAAGCACCTTGTGGTTTCCTTTTTTTTTTTTACCTCTCATTCTCTCTCTCCCTTTGTAGTAATTTCTTAATTCAAGACACCTAATTAGATTCTAATTGAAATAAAATTTTTAAAAAAAATCTTAATTTGTATATATTCTAGAACATTTCTCATAATATGAGATTTTTTGGGACCCACTTGTAGAAATAGATCTAATCCGTTAGTTCGCGTGCATGCGTGCATCTAGGAGTGGGCCCATCCTTGATAGGTGTGGGGCCCATTTGGCATGTGGGGTGTGTGAGATTGGAAGGCTTTAGTGTGGGATTATATGAGGTGGACCCTACACCCCTGGCCATCTTGAAAAATGCATGTGGGGCCCACTTGTTTAATTGTATATTACTTACACATGAGACCTTGCTAGAATGTTTTGGACAGCTAGCTGGCGGCCCAATTTTGACCTATTTTTCTATATACAATGAGAAATATAAAGTTTTAATCTTAAATTACTTGTTGATACCTTCGAAACAAGTAGTCACACTCCCTAAAGAGACATCGGATGACTGAGATCTAATTGAAACAAGATTGGGTATTCAGGTGCATGCGTTATGCAATGTGATGTGACGCCCTTTGACTTGTGGCCTAGTTTTGGGCAATCTAATGGTCTCCTTCGGAGAATTTAATTTGATAAACATGTTGTCCGGGACATCAGCTTCAAAATGTGGGGTCGTTTGCTCGATCGGAGTTTGAATTGCGAAGTTATTGGATCGATAAAATCGACTCTCTATTGATCAAGCAGCGACCTACATTGGATGGGCCATATCTCATGATTTAGGGATCAGATTGAGTTGATTTTTTTTTTTTTCTTGAGTGATGTATTAAATGTGCATGTGACATTAGAAAGAACGAATTGGACTTTGAGTAAATAGATCTACTTGGAAAAATCCTGAACTATTCATTGTTGAATGTTCCCTAGAAACGGACCATTTTGATCGTATCTATTAGATTTGATTTTGGATTGGCCCAAAACTGACCCCTAGCCCAATTTGCATGTTCTGAAAACATTTGTCGACTTAGATTGGTTCATGGAATGGTCGATCATATAGATTCAGTCAATCAGTCCATGGACCTTGGTTGGTCGTTTTGGACAGTTGATTCATGTATAATTGATGATCATGTGCATGATTGTTTTGATCCCTATTTGATTGGCGATTAGTAACCACACATGTGCCATATGTGGGATCCTCACATCCTTGGTGGATGATGACACCAAATGTTCGGTCGTGATGGTTGTGTGGGGCCTTCATTTCGATGAGCCTGCCCACGCGATCATGATCAGAACCGCTTGTTTGGTTAGATTTCTATTTGATCGCTTTGTTACAGGCTTGGCCAAAGCTGGGTGGATTGATAGAGTGATGATTTGACCCATACACCAAGTGATGTGGTCGTTGGATCGCCCTATATCTCTCTTTTGTTTGGACCATGGATGTTAGATGGTTTTGATCGCTTGTGCTTAATTTGACTGTGTCTTACCCACTGGTGGGCCATTTTACCATCTTATTTTAGTAAAAGAAAGATTATGAATTATATTAACTAGGTATATGATATTATTTATTTCAACTATGAGGCCTATGACTGTTTAGCAACTTAAGAAATGCAATGATATACCATTACCAATGGTATGGTAGATCTGATTTATACATAAAAAACACTGAATAACAATACAACTATACATTTTGTTAAAAGTTTCTTATGTTTTAGGTATAATAGCTTCATGTTTCAACATTGAAGTTTTGGGTTTTGCACCCATCTTAACTTTCAAGAATTAAAATAAGGAAGAGCTTCACTGTGGATGAGTGATGCTAAGGAAGAGCTCCACTGTGGATGAGTGATGCCCAGGTGTTAAAACTCTCACATATCATAGCCGTCATATCACTTATCACTTTTACATGGAATATCAAGCAATGGTGTATGTTTTTCTTAAGTTCTCTATTTTTTTTAAATTTTCCATGTGTTAGACTTTAGACATTATCATAATCACCATTATCTATTTGAGGTTAGATTTACAAATCCATTTTTATTACCTTCATCCAATCTCTGTTAGGTCTTCCTTGTTGTAGTTAGTGCAGTAGAAAATTGATATGCGCCCTAATCCACTAGCCATGTAAATGTGATTGGGTTGATTTCACTTGTTGATGTTGATGACTATGGGTCCTTTTAGGATGTGTTGTATACCTTGTTGGGATTTGGTCTGCGGAATCAAACAGATCTAGATCTAAGATGGCAATCTAAGAGCACCAAGCAAGCACAAAAGTACACAAAGATTTAACGTGGAAAACCCTTACGGGAAAAAACCACGACACAAAGCGACAGAAAATTTCACTATGAAAGCACAAATTATAAAGATGGAGGACTTACCCAGCTTGAGCAATCCTCAAACCTCACCTTCTTTTCACCCCTTGAAACCCTAAGGCCCTTTTTAGAAACCCTAGCACCCTTTTAGAAACCCCTGGAATACCTCCCAATCCCGCATACACCTCTTTATATAGGTTTAAAAATAAGTAGAATCAGAATAGGAAACAAAAATCGCAGAATCTGCTTTTCCGCAGAAAATATGTATAAAACCTTCGATGACATCGAACTAGGTTCGATGTCATCAAAAAATGACAAAAACAATCCAACTATCAGGGCTGAAAAATGCGGAAAATTTTGATGGCATCGACCAGCTTCGATGTCATCGAATTGGCTTCGATGACATCAAAGTTGGTTCAATGTCATCAAACCATGTAACTAGATTTGAAGACATCTATTTACAACAATCTCCACCATGTCTTTAATCTTCAAACGTGTAGCTTCCTGTCTTCTTCTCTTATCTCTGCTTCACGTCATAACTCCATCACCGCTTCTCGTGCACACTCTGTCCTTCTTTTACACCATCGCTAAGCCCAGAGAAGTTACACAGAATTTGAACTTCTCTATAGGAACGACCTTGGGGAGCATGTCTATTGGACTCACGCTGGTGTGAATTTTCTCCAGTGTTACACCTCCTTCCTCAAGCACCTGTCAGATAAAGTGGTGACGAACATCAATATGTTTAGTACGTGAGTGATAAACAAAATTTTTAGCCAAATTTATAGCGCTCTCGCTATCACAGTTAACCGGCACAGCCTCCTGCTGAAGTCCCAACTGATTTATCATGCCTCTGAGCCAAACACCTTCTTTAAACGCTTTTGTCACTTCCATGTATTCTACTTCGGTTGTGGAAGGAGCCACCATGGACTGAAGCTTCAACATCCAACTGATTACTCCACTAGCTAGTACAAACGAGTAACTTGAAGTCAACTGTCTGGAATCCAAACTGCCTGCGTAGTCTGAATCCACATACCCTACCAACTTTGCCCCTGTCTTTCAAAAATTAAGACGTAGTCTTTCGTACCTCGAATGTATCGAAGTAACCATTTCATCGCTTTCTAATATTGCTTGTCGGGGTTTGACATGTATCTGCTCACAACACCGACTGCTTGTGAATTATCTAGTCTCGTACAGACCATGACATATATTAAACTGCCAACCGCATTCGAATAAGGCACATGGGACATAATCTGCTTTTCCTCATTTGATTTAGGACATTGTTCTAAGGAAATCTTGAAGTGAACCGCGTGGGAAACGCTCACCGGCTTTGCTTAGTCTATACCATACTTGATCAATACCTTTTTAAGGTATTCTACTTGTGATAACCAAAGTTTGCTCTTCTTCTCGTCTCTATGAATATCTATGTCAAGAACCCTTTTTGTAGCCCCCAGATCTTTCATCTCGAATGTCCTTAATAACTGAGTCTTCAGTACGTCGATTTCAGACATATCATGACTGGCGATCAACATATCATCAACATACAATACTAGGATGATGAATTTACCATCACTCAGTGTCCTGTAATAGATACAGTAATCATATTCACTCCAAGTAAATTTCTGACTTAACATGAAATAATCAAATTTTTTTATACCACTGCCTAGGCGACCGTTTCAAGCCGTACAATGACTTCATTAAGCTATAAACTTTTTTCTTTGCCCCTTTAATTTTGTAGCCCTCTAGTTGCTTCATGTAGATCTGCTCTTCCAATTCCCCGTGCAGGAATGTAGTCTTAACATCTATTTGTTCCAACTCAAGATCGTATTGGGCAATCAGCGCCAACACGAATCTGATAGACACCTGCTTAACCACTGGCGTGAATATCTCTGTGAAGTCAATTCCTTTTCTCTGAGCATAACCATTCGCCACCAATCTATCTTTGTATCTATCCTATTTTCTTTTCAATAATCACTTGCATCCAATCACTTTTCCGCTCACTGGAAGCTCCACCAGCTCCCATGTGTGATTTTTGTGTAATGAGTCCATCTCATCATTCATAACCGCTTTCCACTTTCCTGCATTAGGTTCATTGAGAGCCCCCTGAATAGTAGATGGGTCCCCCTCATCTGTAACGAGGGCATATGCAATATTAGAGTCGTCCCTATACTTTGCCGGTAACCTGCGATCACGTGGTGGGTTCCTCCTCACAGGTGGCTAATCCACCTGATCCTGTAACTCTGATTGCGCATCTGTATCTGGCTGAGTATCATTCGTATCCATCTAGACGTATCTGATCAACATTTCTGGTTCCTCTTGCTTCTCTTGATCATTTTTGCAGAATAGAGAGCTTTCATCGAATCTGACATCACAGATAGTGATGACCTTGCAAGTGACCTTGTCGAATAACCTATAACCTTTCACGTCAACGCCATATATAACCAACAAAAATATACTTTTTGGCTCTATGGTCTAGCTTATCTCTCTCAACTGACGGTACATGAGAGTAAGCCTCACAACCAAATATGCGTAAATCTGAGTAGTCGATCTTATGACCACTCCATTTTTCTCTGGAATTTTACATTCAATTGCCGTTGAAGGAGATCAGTTCATCAAATAGTAAGTCATGTTAACGGTCTCAGTCCATAAGTCCTTGCCTAACGCAACATTGCTTAACATGCTTCGGGCCCTCTCCAGGAGAGTCTGATTCATTCGGTCAGCCACACTATTTTGCTCGGGCGTGTGGCGCACTGTGTTGTGTCTGACAATCCCTTCATCCTTGCAATAATCATTAAACTCAGTAGAAGTAAATTCTCCACCATTGTTAGTCCTTAAAACCTTTATTTTCTACCCTAACTATTTTTCTACCATTGTCTTCCATTATTTGAATATGATAAAAACTTTGGATTTACGTTTCATCAAGTAAACTCAGACTTTCCTGGAGTAGTCATCAATGAATGAAACAAACCATGACGACCCTCCAATAGAAATTTCTAACAATGGCCTCCATACGTCAGAGCATATATAATTAAGCACTCCCTTATATACATGTTTTTCAGATTTAAAAGATAGTCTAGATTGTTTACCATATATATAATGCTCGCATATATCTAAATCAAAATTTTTAGAAGCTAGAATCAAACAACGATCAAATAGTACCTTCATGCCCCGCTCGATCATGTGACTCATATGAGCATGTCACATATGTAGAGACGTGGAATCTGTAATAGTTGCTGCCACTCCACCTGCTGAAGTACTTTCGATCAACTTGTAAAGGTTTCCGTGCCTTCACGCTCTCGTAACCATGAGTGGCCCCCTTGAAACTTTAAGGACACCATTAAGACCAGTGAACTTGCATCCTATAGCCTCGAGTGCACCGAGAGAAATCAGACTTTTCTTCATATCAGGAACGTACCTGACATCAGTCAAGGTACGCTCCATGCTATCAAACATCTTAATGCTCACCGTACCAATAGCCACAACATTACAAGCATTGTCATTGCCCAAAAAAACCTATCAATCGTCACATTCCTTGTAATTGGTGAACCAATTCCGATGAGGAGTTATGTAATATGACGCTCTTGTGTCAAGGATCCACTCATCTCCATGATTATCGTGCAAGTGTCTGATCATGGATATAGACAGTACATCACCACCACTTGCCTTTTCATAAAATGTGATAACATTGGCCTCCTTGGAGGAAGCCGCTGAATTTTCTTTCTTCACTTTAGGATTGGTACAATCCTTCTTCATGTGTTCAGACATCCCACTAGGGGTGTACACAAACCAGGCTAGCCCGGTTAGCTCGCTCGACCCTACCCGAAAAGCCCGATTTCTACCGACCCGAAACCGAGTTCGGGTCGATCCAATTTTCAGGCCCGAAATCGAGTTCAAGCCGAGTTCGGATACCTCCCAATTCAGCCGACTGGTCCGAAACCCGACTTTTCGCTTCTGCTACTAACCCGACCCGCCCGACTTGGTCCGAAACCCTGTTCATGATATATATATATATATATATATATATATATATATATATATATATATATATATAAACTAGTTCTTATAATTTGAAAGGTTTAAAGCCATAAATGTAATTTCTAAATAATTTCTAACCAAGCTCATGTCTCATCCATCACTCTGCAAGAGTATCAAATCATTTCTTCATGAAGATTATGATGATGATTTGCAACATGGCAAAATGTCATGTGTACAAGATCCGGGTCACCATCGTGGGCTAGCCCTGGTTCCCACTTATCAGTTGGGCCACATTTCTACCATAAGAATCAATGGTTGGAAAAGCAATAATGACTGATGGTGAGTCTATCATCCTATTTTTTGGGCCATTGGATGTTCAAAGTGGGACCCAATAAGGACTGGCCTAGATGTGAAACACATGTACCACATTTCTTGTCTTAATATGGATTAGAAAAATGAAATCTTAGTTCCATCCAGTTGGATGTACTAATTAGATCTTCTGATTCGAAAATCAGGCCGGTAAACACCTTAGGTTGGCCACAGGTATAAAACAAATAAACGACTAAAACAAATTCTCTAGTCACCCATTTGTTTTGGGCAGTATGGTCACCAGGAGGAATTGAACGTTCCAGGCCAGAAGATTTTTTGTGGAGTCTATAGTTCAACTATCTAAACCGTTGATCGAAGGCCTTGTAAATTAATGGGACATGGATTACCTGCCAAAACCCTTCCCATGAACTTGCTGTAAGGTTCGAAACTGGCCCGAACTCAGGTTCGAAACTGGCGCGAACTCGAAGGTTCGAAACTGGCCCGAACTCGCCCGAGCCCGGTTCGGGCTAGAGATGTTGGCCCGGTGACCAGGCCCGGTCGGGTTCGGACCTGGTGTGGCTGTTGAACGGGCCTGGATGAGCTGAGGTCAGTTCGACTCGGCCCGACCCGTGTACACCCCTACATCCCACAGTTCCAGCACTTTAGTTTTCTTTTACCCTTACCCTTGGATTTGGATCTAGGTCTTGAAGATCCTGTATCTCGCTCAGAATTCATGCCTCTCATAATCAGTGCATCAGAATATGTCCCCATGTCGCCCTTTATCTTTCTCATAGCCTTCCTTTGAAGGGCTGAGATAACAGCGTCGATACTCAGGGTTTTATTTATGGTGCACATTGTGTCCCTAAATAACTCATACGATGCTGGAAGAGAATTCAGCAACATATATGCTTATTCCTCATCTTTGATCACTTCCTCCATATCCAGCAACTTGCAAACTAATTTATTAAAGTTGCTGATGTGGGCTTCCAGATCTTCACCCTCTGCTATCTTGAAGTTATACCACTGTCGCTTCAAGTGTAGGCGATTTTTAGAGAATTTTTTCGCATAGGTATCCTCTAACTTCTCCCATAAACTAGCCACAGTTTTCTCCCTCAAAACATTATAGAGAACCTCGTCCGTGAGATAAACGGATTAGAGATAAGGCCTTCTTATTAAGAGTATTCCTTTCATCATCAGTTATGGTAGACTTTTTCGCCTCAAGAGCATCATCCTCGCCTTACTTGGTTAAGGAACTGATCATCTTGATCTTCCATAACTCAAAGTTATTTTTTCCTGAGTACTTCTCAATATTATACCTAGTGCTTTCCATTATTACAAATCCTACAAATTCATATTTGTGCCCCAACGATAGCTCTGATACCACTTATTGGGATTTGGTCTGCGGAATCACACAGATCTAGATCTAGGATGGCAATCTAAGAGCACCAAGCAAGTACAAAAGTACACAGATTTAATGTGGAAAACCCTTATGGGAAAGAACCACAACATAAAGCGACAGAAAATTTCGCTATGAAAGCACAGATTACAAAGATGGAGGACTTACCCGGCTTGATCAATCCTCAAACCTCACCTTCTTTCCACCCCCTGAAACCCTAAGCCCTATTTAAAAACCTTAGCACTCTTTTAGAAAACCCCAGAATACCTCTCAATCCTGCATACACCCCTTTATATAGGTTTAGAAAGAATTAAAATCAGAATAGGAAATAAAAATTGCAGAATCTGCTTTTACGCAGAAAATTTGCGTAAAACCTTTGATGACATCAAACTAGGTTCGATGTCATCGAAAAACGACGAAAACAATCCAGCAACCGGGGCTAAAAAATGCAGAAAAATTTGATGGCATCAACCGGCTTCGATGGCATCAACCGGCTTCGATGTCATCGAACTGGCTTCGATGACATCGAACCAGCTTTGATGTCATCGAAATCATCGAATCATGTAACCAGATTTGAAGACATTTGTTTACAACATACCTTAGAGATATATTTAATGTTGCATTTAAATAAAAAATAAAATAAAATAAAAAGTGGATCAGAAATGATCACCACCCAACTTTGTTGATGAAAAAGAGGAAGATACAAGTATTTCGAGCGGGCATTACAAAAGGATCTACCTCGCCTATCTTTTAGCCCAAGAAAGATCATATACAGAGTGGAAACACTAGAGAAAAACAAATTTGATATATGCATGAGACTGGCGACACCTCGAACATAGTAGTAGCACCAACAGAAACAACACGAACCTGAGCCTAGATGGCTATTCCACTACAAAAAAGGCGCAGCCAATGCGAAGCTGTGGCACCCGGAAGCAACACTTGACTCCACACTGACACCCCGAGTCTGAGCGAACAAATAGCCTGATGAGAGGGAGAGAGCAGAGGACCGCAACTCCTCAGAAGCAACTGTCAGACCGAGGAGCATATGGTTTACTGAAGGGGCTGAACAACTCTACGTGGGCTGATCCTAAGCGTCCTCAAGCCCACCTTAGCTAGGAAAAAGCTTCCTCTGACGTGTCGAGGGAGCAAAGAAATCTGGCGAATTAAGGCGGAGTCTTGAGAGTCGCTACCCATTCGGGCCATACCATCTGCAGGTTCATTTCCTTCTCTGAAGATGTGGACAAATTTCAGCTGCATAAAAGAACCAAATCTTTTAATTCAAGCGACCCAATAGGCCCATTTCCATCTTAGACTGGAAATCTCGTTCAAAATTTCGTCGCAAGCATGGAGTCGAATTCCACCACAACTCTAGTTAAGCCAAAATTGAAGCAAATAGATAGCCCGCCATGAGTAGCACGTAGTTCTGTATAAATGTTGGAAGTTGTTCCGTATCCTTCCACAAATGCAAAAATGAATTCACCATTATCACCCCTACAGACTCCCCCTCCACCTGATGGGCCCGGATTACCTCTAACTAAGTCGTCAATGTTAATTTTGGCCCAACCCAGCTAAGGTTTTTGCCACTTGATGAATGTGGAAGGATTCCAGAAATGAGATGTTGCAGTCAACCCCAGCTTGGACTCGATCGATGGGCTTGGCGGAGGGCAAAGAAGTTCTAGAGAGTGATTAGATAAATAGGAGAGCCACCTTTTAGCATTGGCCAGGATTTTAGCCACCTGAACAGACTTTCCGTCGAATCTACTGGAGTTTCTTGCTTTCCAGATTTCCCACATTATAAAACAGGGAGAGAGCTTAAGGAGGGGAAAGGAACCTCCACCAAGAGGTCAGCATAGTTTCAATCGATTGATTGACGCTATGTGGAATCTCAAAAATTCTGCCAAAGTGTGTCCAGCAAGCTAAAGCTATAAAGTTGTTAATCAGACGGTGCTGTAGGGACTCGACTGAGTGACCTCTAGATGGATCCAATGAGCAACACTCACATTTGGAAGGAAGGAAAACTCCACATCCTTGGATTGCATTGTCAACAGGAACCGGTTTCTACAGCACCCTCCAGACGAAAAGGGAGATCCTAGGGGGCAGCTTAGCATGCCAAACCCACCTAGACTATTCCCTACGCGGTTTGTGCTCCCTGCTGAGCTCCCAAGCTGAATGGACCGAGAACGCGCCTGAGGGGGAAAAAGGCCAGATGCGACTATTTGGATTGTTCGACAAGTAGAGAGTTGTGTTCTATGGATGTCAATGCCCATATATTTAATGTTACATTATTTTTTACATTTATCTTATATCATTGAGTTGTATGAGCACACAATACATTTTTTTTTGTCCTTTAGAACTTAAGATTGGACAAAGTGATCACTGATCGGAGAGAGTTGTGTTTTATGGATGTCAATGCCCATACGTGTCATGACCACCACAAATGCCTAAAACACATCTATGGACATTGATCTTATGGATGTATGGTCATTATATGTGAGGGTTCTACTTAAGTCAGGATGGAAGATCTCCACCATTAAAAACCAACTTGATATTGGTTGTGCTTTTTGCCTTTACCCTCCAAATTAGGTGTACCAGTTAGATTATGATAAATAAAATATTAAGCTTATTTGATTATTTGAGTATTAGATTGGTGGAATTCATTAGAGGAATAAAAATAAAAATAAATAAATGTTGGGAGACCGTGGAAGCACACATAAATAAATCAAGCAAAGTACTCCAATCGTAACTACCAAATTCAAGCACAAATAAACTGAATTTAACGTGAAAAAACCCTTGAAGGAAAAAACCACAGTACCAAGCAACAGTGATGCACTATGAAAGCGGAAAATTACAAGAGATAGAGAGTACCTGATCCAAACAAACCTCGAATCACCCTTACAAGCACTTGAAACCCTTTGGAAGGAATTAGAAATCTCTAAGAAACACCCTATTCCTGATTACACTCATATATATAGCCTCTATGAGAATCACAATTGAAATAGGAAACAAATCTCACACTTACGCAATTCTATGTAACTTTGCGTTATCGTCCGATGGGACTTTGATGGCATCGACAGACTATCGATGTCATCAAACCCCTTCGATGCCATTGAACCAAACACCAAAACGTTCCAACGACTAAACATGTATTTTCTGAATTTTATTGATGGCACTTTGATGGCATCGATGACCTATCGATGGCATCAAACACACTTCGATGGCATCGAGCAGGACACTTAAAGTGTCCAGCAACCAATCAATGGAATTTCAAATTTTCTCGACGACATCGAACAACTCTCAATGGCATCGAACGGTCTCTCGATGGCATTGACAGACTCTGTTGTTGAATGATTTGAGACATCAACAACACTAAATTCAAATGGTCTTATTTCAACAAACAAGTATTACCAAATTAGAGGTTAGGATTATTGGACCAATCTGATTTTGCGCTATAGCTTATAGACAATTGTCCACAATTTAATCAGTTTAATTTTGAGATTAATGCCAAGTTAATGTCACATGTACCATTTATGAGTGCAGATCATATGTCATGTGCGAACGCTTCTCATTGCTCCAAGTATAAAGAATATATATATATATATATATATATATATATATATATATATATATATATATATGGTAACATATGTTTTTCTTTTTCATACACGGCAATCATCGTACAGCAGATCCACACAATCCATTCATTTTTTCCATATTAGTTTAAGATAATAGCCTAAAAATGAGGCAGATCCAAAGCTCAAGTGAACCACACCGCAAAAAGCAGTGGGAATTAAATGACTACCACTGAAACCTTCCTAGCTAGGGCCCGCCATAAAGTTTATTTCACACAAACTTGGATATATGATGGGAAAACACAAATATCAGTTTGATTTGGGCCTTCTGTGGCCCAAGAAGTTTTCAATAGTTGGCTCCCAATTCCCATTGTTTCCTTAGGTGTGGTCCACTTCAGCTTTGGATATGCATCTTTTTTGGTGCCACGCTCTAAAATCATATCTCAAAATTAGTTGATGGATGGTACAGGTATAACACATGCATTATGATATAGGGCCCTGGGAAGTTCCCCACATCAAAAATCTGTTTTCTTATATATATATATATATATATATATATATATATATATATATATATATATATATATATATATATATATATATCCGGAATGGAATGCCTGGTCTACAGCACAACAAGCACCCATGTTTTGCCTAGGTCGGATTTCTGTGTGACCCACACGATTGCTTGCAAAATCCTTTTGCAGGAGCTTCCCCTGTGAATGCAAGCTAGGTGGGTCCACATAATGTTTGTGAGATATCCATCAGGTGAGAAATCCACCCCATCCATCTAATTTTCTGGATCATATTAGGACGAGGGCTAAAAAATACGCTAGATCCAAAACTCAAGCAAGCCGCGTGACAGGAAATAGTGAGTATTGAACGTCCACATTGAAACATTTGGGACCATATAAGTTTTGGGTGAAGGTAATAAATTTTATTTTATTTTTCAAGTTCATCCGGGAAGCAATGAATTTATGAACGGTGTGGATGGTATATAAACATCAGAAATCATTTCTTCCTGTATGCATCTCACCTGAGTTTTGAACATGCATGTTTGTGCCTTGTCCTAACATGATCGGGCGAAACTGTTGAACGGTTGGATTTCTCACAAACATCGTAGCGAAACCTACCAAATTTCGGAAGCGGATTGTAAACTCTGCGGGGTCCACCATCATTTATGTATTTCATCCACTTAATTCATCCATTTTAACAGATAATTTTAGGACCTGAGCCTAAAAATGAAGTATATCTAAATCTCAAGTGGACCTCACCATGGGAAACAGTGTGAATTGAAATTCTATTATTGAAAAACTTTTGGGCCCAAAAGAAGTTTTGGATCAAGCTGTTATCTGTGTTTTCCCTTCATTCATATATATGTGATCTTATGAACAGGTTGGATGAAAAATAAACATCATTGTCTGCCCTAGCAAGGTTTCAACCGTGGAAGTCATTATTCCCACACTTTCTTGTGGTGTGGTCTACTTGAGATTTTTATATTCTTATATTATGGTCTCAATGACTAAAATGAGATGGAAAAATGAATGTACGGAGTGGATAAATGAAATACACTCAAAGTCAGCTTACCTGAGTTTAACTCAGTACGCAATCCAATTTCCCAAATTTCCGGTGGTGGTAAGTTCCTGAAAAAAGCTCTCTCGCAAACCGGCATAAATGGGAAAGAGGGGGGGCAGCGGATTGCGTACCGAGTAACTCATTACCTAAGCGTACTCAGTAAACTCTGTGGGGTCCACTGTGATTTATATATTTTATCTATTCCTTCCATCCATTTTATCAGATAATTTTAGGGTTTTAGCCCAAAAATGAAGAATATACAAATCTCAAATGTACCACACCACGGGAAAAAGTGTGAATTGAATGTCTACCGTTGAAAATTTCTTGAGGGCCACTAAAGTTTTGGATCAAGCTTATATATGTGTTTTCACTTCATCCACGTTTTTTCGATCTTATGAACAGTTTGGATGACAAATAAACTTCAATGTGGGCCCTAGAAAGGTTTCAACGGTGGAAATCATTATCCCACTGTTTCCTGCAGTATGGTTCGGTTGAGCTTTTGATATGCTTCAATTTTGATTTCAACCCCTTAAATGAGATGGAAAAGCAGATGGACAGTGTGGATTAACCACATACATTCACGGTGGGCTTACTCAGTACGATGAGAGCTTACTGAGTAACTCAATCCGATTTCAAAGAGGGGGTGCTGAATTCCTGCCAAACCACCACTGTTTCTTGTGAAAAGGTATAGCTAATAATTGGATCTGTTTCATTTTTGAGATATTGCCCTAAAATGATACGAAAAAAATGGATGGACAGGGTGGATGCGTAATAAATATATTAAGGTGGACCGTCTTGCGTGACCTCAGTACCTCTTATCGTACTGAGTAAACTCAGTTGGGCCCACCTTGAATGTATGTGGTCTATCCATGCCGTCCATCCATTTTACCATATAATTTAAGGGGTTGAGCCCAAAATTAAAGCATATCCAAAGATAAAGGGGATCATACCAAAAGAAATGGTGGGGATAATGATTTCTATTGATTGAACCTTTCTAGGCCCTGCAGTGATGTTTATTTGTCATCCGACCTGTTCATAAGATCATACAACATGGATGAATGGAAAGAACAAATATAATCTTGATCCAAAACTTTTGTAGCCCCTAAGAAATTTTCAACGGTGGATATTCAATTCAACTGTTTCCTGTAGGGTGGTCCATTTGAACCCTGTATATACTTCATTTTTGTCATGAAGCTCTAAAATTATCTGGGAAAATAGATGAACAGACCAGATAAAACACATAAATCATGGTAGCCCTCAAAAGCGTAGTGAGTTTCTTACTCAATCCGCTTCCTAATCCGCTCTCATCCGGGGGCGTGGATTAGGTGCTACCCCTGCCTGTTCCGAGCTGGGGACAAGGCGGAGGCTCGGAGGGCCACTAATGGGCGAAATGATGTATTAATTTTATTCACACAGTTCATCCAGTTTTTTCATATAATTTTAAAATATTTGGCCAAAAATAAGTCAGATTCAAAACTAAAATGGACCACACACTAGAATTAAATTCTTACCATTGAAAAATCCTCAGGGACTACAGAAGTTTTGGATCAAGATGATATATATATATATATATATATATATATATATATATATATATATATATATATATATATCACTTCATACAGGTGTATATGACCATATTAACAGGTTGGATGAAAATTAAACGACAGGGTGGACCCTAATAATGTTTCAATGGTGGGCATCCTTAGCACTGCTTCTTCCTATGGTGTGGTCCACTTGAACCTTGGATCTATCTAATTTTCTGTTCCGTATTTTGAAATTATATGAAAAAATGGATGGATAGTGTGGATAAAAATCATACATCACATTCGCCCCTCAATGACCCTCAGAGCCTCCCTATGTCCTAAGCTCGGAAAAGGCGGTTCTAGCCACTTGGCTAGTAGTTGATGCTATGTGTGCCTTATCATGATGTATGTGTTTGATCCACACAGTCCATCTATTTTTCCATCTATTTTTCCATACCATGTTCGTGATATATATGCAGCTGTAGGGGTGCACACGGTTCGGTTCAGTCCGGTTCTGGGGTGAAGCCGAAACCGAACCGTTCCTTATGGTTCTAGGATTTTTATAACCGGAACCAAACTGTTAGCACCCTAGAATCGAACCGGAATCTAACCGTGAAAACCGGTTCGATTCTGGATCGGTTCTACGGTTCTGGGCTTTTTATAATATAGCCCAATTGCATGTTCTATTTTATAATTTAGCCCATGTCCATCATGTTGTGATCCATTTGATGAATGATTTAAACAATGTATATGGCGTGAAAAATACATTTATGAAAACAATCAAAGGATTCATCATAAACCATAAATCATGAGTCAAATATACAACTAAAATATATTGTAAACTCACGGTTCCAAGTTCGGTTCCATATTTCGGTTCCAAGTTCAGTTCCACGGTTCGGTTTGGTTCTACATACCCCCAAACCGGAACCGAACCGAACTAAATGGTTCTTTAATTTTTGGAATCAAAACCGGAACCGGTGCACTCTAGAACCGGACCAAACCGGAACGTTTGGTCGATTCCGATCTGGTTCCATGGTTCTACCAGTTCGATGTACACCCCTATGCAGTTGTATAATAAAATGGGAGAAAGAAGCGTACCGTAATGAATGCGGAGACGAGGGAAAGAAAATAGCTTCTGCAATCAACGAGAGACAGAGATGGGAAATGAGCAAAATGCAAGCTGAGGGATGGATATGGTCTGCCTACGAGGGTTGGATATTATATTTCAAGTGGATCAGAGCTAGGAACTTTCCTTTTATTATTGAAAGCTGATTGTGTCCGACCCCAGCTCGTACAGTAAACCGTCAAAGCAGATCTGTGTGAGGGGAACGGATTGGCTACTCCCCCTGCCACCAGCCAATGGCTGGTGGTCGGTCCTCTGGGGGCTCCACCATGATATCTGTGTTTCATCCATGCCGTCCATCTATTTTTCTAGATCATTTTATGGTTTGAGAACAAAAAAGAGTTATATCCCGATTTCAAGTAAACCACATTAGAGGAAACAGTGCTAAATGAACGTTGACCATTAAAAAATTTTGGGGGCCATAAAAGTTTTGGATCAAGCTGATCTTTCTTTTTTTTTCCCTTCATCTGGGTCCGTATGACCTAATAAACATATTGGATATCAAATAAACAGTACACTGGGCCTTAGGAGGATTTTAATGATGTATATCCAATCATTATTGTTTTTTTGTGGTGTGGTCCACCTGAGATTTATATCCCTCTAATTTTTGGATCAAGCCCTAAAATGAATAGTAAAAATGTATGAAAGGAATGAATGAAACACATACATCATGGTGGGGCCCACAGAGCACCGAACATCAGCCACGGGGCTGCTGGCAGGGGGAGTAGCCAATCCGTTTCCCTGTGTGAGGGCCACCGTGATGTATCTGTTTAATCATGCCGTCCATCTCTTTTTCTCATATCATGCTAAGGTACGGGGTCAAAAATGAGTCAGATCCAACGCTTCAGTGTTACATACAGAGTTCACTCTCGCATTTAATGCAACTTGAATTCATGTTTGTGCATTTAATGCAACCAAGCCGACTATTTGGTGTGGTCCACTAGACCATTGGATCTGCCTCATTTTTCTGGTCTATACCTTAACATTATCTGTGTAAAGAGATGGATGGCGTAGATAAACAGATACATCGTGGTGTCCACATACAGATCTAGTCGGACGGCTTGCTGTCCGAGAGAGGTCGGACGCAATCCGCTTCATTTACTATTCCCATTCAACTTTGGCGGCTGAGATATGTCGGCATCTCCTATTGGATTCGCATTCGGTAGTTACCCTCCAGACCACGTAGGTGGTGGTTAGTGTTTGAAAAGATTCGTGAGCCCACCATAATGTATGTGTTTCATCCATGCCGTCTATCCATCTTTTCAGTTCATTTTAGGACCCGATACAAAAAAATGAGGTAGATCCACGTCTCAGGTGGTCAACACCATAGGAAACAGTGTTCACCGTTGAAAACCTCTTGGAGGCCACGGAAAGTTTTGGATCAAGTGATAATTTTTTATTTCTCTTCATCCAGGACCGTGTGACCTAATCCACAGGTTAGATGGAAAATAAACTTTACAGTGGGCTTAAAAAGTTTTAATGGTATACGTTCAATTACTCTTCTTCTTGTAGTGTGGTCCGCCTGAGACTTGATCTGCCTCATTTTTAGGCTGATGCCGTAAAGTAAGCTGGAAAAATAGGCGAATGGAGTCCATAGAACACATCAATCATGGTGGGTCCACAACACTAATGGGTCACTACCGAATTAGAATCAGTGGCCATCCATGAATTTTAACTGTTCAAAATGATTGGATTCATACGGAATGATTGGAGTTAGCAGATCGGATTTGGTGCACACTCACCCAGGACCTTGTAGTCATTACGATGAGGCGTACTTTGATGTATGTTGTTGATGCAAAATTTTTGCTCACTTTTGTTGAGATCTGGACATTCGCTCCGAGCTCTGTAAGCTTGCCTACGATAAGGACAAAGGATACCTTGCTAAAGGGGAGGACTCTCGGGTCACGAACCTGGTCATATTAGTCTAGCTGGGTGTAGGGTGTGAGATCTTGCTTACCTGTTCCCATGTATTCAATATCTATTTATATCTTGCAAGTGAAGTGGGTGTGCCCATATTTCTCGGCACAATCTTAGCCACTAGTCACGAATGACGAACGTGCAAATATCGGCAGTTGTACAGTTATTCCAAAATCGTGTATTACTAGGACGATACGTTGGTCGCATCTCCATTTAGACTGACTTGTCGGTTCTCACGCCCGTACTTTTTCTACTAAACTCAACGAATGACACCGACATTGTACCTCGGAACTGAATCCGAGCTGGCTTCAAGTGGACGAAATGTGGTCGATTTGAGTATAATCCTGTCTGGTCTCGCTACTCGGAGGTTTCTCGCAGATAGGACATGCTTTAGAATTTCCAATAACAGAAGCCCCCTACTCTCTGAGTACGAACTTAGACTCAGGGAGTAAATACATGGGGAAACGATCCACGACCCCTTACGCTATGAAGAGTCGGTTCAGTTAAAGCGTATGGTCGCAATTATGGTTCTCCGCTATCAGGATGGCTTGCCGCTGCGACTCTTCAACTACGAGCCTGTAGCTGATGAACGCGTGACAACAGTTGTAGATTCGAATCGTCGGAGTATCTCTGGAGCTGCCACGTGGATTCCAAAGGATGAAATGGCGTCATTACGGCTACTCGATGTCAGTAGCGGTGGCTCGACGTTCCTTGGCTAATGGCCCGTCACCACGTGTCTCGTAGGCTAGATCGAGACGGTTCGGCTTCAGGGACGACGGTTCATCATGATTGCGGATGACAACCTTGGGCTATATAAACCGCTATACCCCTCCCTAGAGCAACTTTGTTTTCAATTTTCTACAAAGGTGCTTGCTGCGGAAGTTCCCCGGAGTAGGCGATTTTTGGTCTCCTCCTGGCCTTCTTTCAGTTTTTCTTTTTTACTTTCAATCTGCAATGTCGAACAGATCGGGTGAGATTCGGGAGGGATACGCGTATGAAGGTGACTCTGAGCAGGAGAGCTCGGACTCCAGGCTTGAGGCCTCTAAGGGTCCTTTGAAAGTGATACCTCTCCATCCCCCGCCCAAAAAGGGTAAGGGCCCCAAGGCCAGTGCTCGTCCCAAGGGCACAAAAAGAATACCCTGAGACCCGATAGGGAGGGCTATCGCCCAGCCTTCAAGTGGCCGAGCTGTGGAGCTCGTCCCTGAGGGCTCAGTGCTCGTCGAGTCCCAAATGGCTTGGGTCCGCGAGGAATTTCAAATCCCTGACTTCATTCACATACGAGCCCCTGGCGACCCTGCCAAGGGTGACGTCGTCATCTTCATCTTCGCTGTGTAATTTGGGCTTCAGCTTTCGTTGCACCCCTTCTTGCGTGCCTTGACAGCACGCCTAAAGTTAGCCCCGGGTCAACTCGTTCCCAACGCCTGGAGAATCTTGATGACGTCGTATATGATATGGCACCAAACCAAGAACCAGGAGCTAATGCCCGACGAGTTCCTGTCGCTCTACTAAGCCAAACACGACTGTACCGAGCCGTGCTGGTACTACTTCGCTGCCCGGGCCCATCAAGGTTCAGGCCTCGTTCTCAGACTTCCTTCTTCCAATAAAGATTGGAAGAACAAGTGGTTCTGGGTTTCGAGGGAATGGGAAGCGCACGCAGCTAAGCTCAGAAATCTGCGGGTCCGAGTGCCCACCAAATTCTTCACCTTAGGTCGGATCCTGAGAGATGCTTGTCTCTTCCTTGATTTTTTGACCTAAACCATTCTAAACGTTCCTTATTCTTTTTTTAAGAATACCCATAGAGAGTCCCCTAGCTTTCCTCTCTTCTCAAGGCTCAGGTTGCCAGAGCGAGATTGCGCACAGAAGAGCAACTCATCTAGCACTACGTAATCAGCTCGGATAATATTTACCAGTCCGGGCTCTAAGAACTCAAGCCCCTCCCTTCTGCTCTAAGTCAGTATCACTTCATCACGTTGAAGTTTTATATAGTCAGAGGTTTTCTTATCTTCTGCTGCCTGTGCAAGTATGACCGAAGCTTCCGAATCCAGAAAGAGGAAGCCCCCACCCTTAAAGGAGATGCTGCTTACCGAACCCCGAGTGAAGATCGCTTGGAAGAGGAAAGAGACTCCTTAGGCTGAGGTTTCTATCGCTGCGGTTCCTAACACCGCTATAGATGTCGAAACTGCAGTTGCATCTGGGGCTGAGGTTGCTCTTACCCCACCAGCCATCCAACCCGACGCTACCTCCCCTCAAGCCCCTGAGGCTCTCCCAACTACTTCCAAACATCCTCCCATTGTGATCCCTTCTTCCTCCGAACACGAGGGGGCCGTTCAACTTGCCGAAGGATGCTCCCCACCCCCACCCCTTGGATGGAGGTGCTGCGATAGCCAAAGTTCAAGTCTCGGCCATAAGTGGCATTGGAGAGGCGGCAGGGTCCGTTCCTCTCCCTGAAGCTGGAAGACTTCCTCCGAGCTATCACATGTCTGACTTAGTCAATTGGACAGCGAAGCACGCCCCTGAAGAGGAGATCATTGCACTTCTCACCCACCGACACAAGTCTTTCATCAATGACATTGCCTCTGTCTACTACAAGGTAACTCTCATATGAGATTTTCCTCTTGTTTGATTTTGAATTGTCCCTAACTTGTGCTCTTGATTCAGTCACTGCCCATGTTCCTGTAGACTCGGGAGAGACTGAGGGAAGTGACTAGGAAGGACAAGGAGGTAGAGACTCTCCGAGGCGAGGTCGAAGCACTTTGGGGAGAGCGGGAAGAGCTTTGCGGCTTATTGGCTAAGGAGAAGCTGAGGGAGCTGTTATACCAAGGGGACATCAATGAGCTCCAAGCCCATTGTGATGTTACCTAGTCTGAGCTCAAGAAGATCAAGGCTCATCTCGGCTCGGTGGAAGAGGATAACGCTTGACTGGCGGCCAAGTTAAGGCAAGTCAAGACTGATGCTGCTGTGGAGCTGGAGCTTGAGGTCGGCAAAGCTAAGGCAGCCGTTTGAGGCGTCGGTTACCTCAATGATCACTGCTACCGTTGAAGAGTACAAGTCTTCAGCGGAAAGAACCGCTGAGGCCAACAAGTTCTACTACTGCGGCTACAACGCTTACATATACGATGCCGGGAGATGTATCCGGACCTCGGCCTCGACGCCCTCGCCGCTGATGACACCAGTGAGGAACCAGCCGAAGGTGCTCCTTCTAACCGGATTCTTGACTCCGAGGCTCCTCTTGCCTTATAACCCCTTGGCACTGACCTTCCTCCCGCTAAGTAGCTTTTAACCCTCCTTTTTATGGTCGATTTCAAAGGATATTGTGACGCCTTAGCATTATTTAGGATGCTTTTGGATAATGATTTTTTTTTAAATGTTTGTGGTTGAATGATGTTTTAAAATAGTTGGTTGAATGGTGATTGATGATTGTCGATATGTCGAATATTAATTTGTCGAATGACGAGCCAACCTCTTCTATAAGAATCTGCCCGCCGAAGCATTCCGTCTCTGCACATGAGAGATGGTCCCTCGTAGCGTATTTGGAATCTGAGTCGACCGGTTTGGTCAAACGGTCGACCCTTCTACAAGACCTTATTCCTCATGGGAGTCCCCTTTAGATTGCGTAGAACTGGACAGCTTTCTGTAGAAAGACGCAACTTTTATTGAAACAGTAGACTTATGATAAGGTGAGCCGACCCTTACATTATTCCCTTTAGGAGTAGTAGACTTTCAAGTGCTCAACATTCCACGGGTGCGGCAGGGGCCACCCTTCCAAGCTCTCGAGTCGATAAGAACTAGGTTTAGCCAAACTGACAACTCGATAGGGACCTTCCCAATTAGGTCCCAAAGACCCTACCCCGGGTTCCCACATGTTTTAGAACACGCGATGCAAGACTATGTCACCTGGTCGGAAACGCCTTGTTTTGGTCTTGGAATTATAAAAGCGGGCAACCTGTTGATGCCGAGTTGCTATCTGTAATCTGACAGTATCCCTCAATTCTTTGATTAGGTCAAGGCTCATCGCCATTTGGTCGACATTCTCCTTACAGCAATATGACTGTACTCCGGCGGTAGGGAGTCCTATCTCGACTGGAATGACTATTTCGGCACCATAGGAAAGAGAGAACAGTGTTCCCCCTATCGCTATCCGAGCTGTGGTCCTGTATGCCCACAACACGAGTGGGAGCTCATCGACACATGCGCCTTTCGCCTTTTCCAACTTCATTTTAAGATGGCCTTTTATTATTTTGTTCACTGCCTCCACCTGGCCATTTAATTGGGGATGACGAGGCGAAGAGTAGGCGTTCTTGATGTCGAGCCCTTGACACATGCTCCTGAACCTATCATTGTCAAATAGTTTCCTGTTGTCTGAGACAATGGTATACAGGATACCAAATCGGCATACAATATTCTTCCAGATGAAATCAGTTACTTTCTACTCGGTGATCTTGGCAACAGGCTCAGCTTCGGCCCACTTAGTAAAATAATCTACCGCCACGATCGCATACTTGGTCTGACCCTTGTCATGGGGTAGGAGGTCGATGATATCGATTCCCCACTAAGCGAAGGGCCAGGGTCAACTCTTCCACCGGCTACCTGGGGATAACTGCGAATCTTTGGCACTTGTCACACTTCCAGGTAAAATCTCTGGAGTCAGCCTGAATCGTCGGCCAAAAGTATCCCTGACGAATGAACTTCTGTGCCAAAGCTCTAGCACCAGAATAGTTTTCGCATATTCCTTCATAAATCTCTCTAATTACATACTCGGCCTCGTCCGGTCGCAGGCACCTCAGATACGATTGGAAAAATCTCTTCTTATATAAGATATCTCCGATGATAATGTATCGTGCCGATCTAACCCTCAGGTGTCGGACCTCTAACCTGTCCTTAGGAACCTTCCCATCCTTGAGGAACTCGACTATCGGGTCCATCCAACTCAGAATTACCCGCACGGGTTGGATGACCTTGTGATTGTTGATGCTTGGCCTACTCAAAAAATCCACTGGGACGAACCTCGGAATTCTCCCTTCAGTCGCCGAAGCGACTTTGGCAAGTGTGTCTGCTCAAGAATTCTCAGCCCTTAGTATTTGGCTGATGCAGCACCCCTTGGAATTTCCCCATTGGCCTCCGAGCTTCGTTCAGGTAGCCTACCATTCTAGCTTCTTTTGCCTCATACTCTGATGATTCTTGATTTACGATGAGCTATGAGTCGCACTTGACGTTTAGAGCTTGGACTCCCAGGGCGGCTGCCTATCTGAGTCCGGCCAGTAAAGCTTCATATTCTGCTTTACTGTTAGAGACTTGAAACCCGAGCCTTATCGCATACTGAACTCGTTGCGTCGGGAGCGACTAGAACGATCCCTACTCCCCCTCGCTCCGAGTTTGATGAACCATCCATAAACAATGCCCACTTGTCCTCTACCTCGGTCTCTCGGCACACTGAGGGACAGGAGTGATTGCAAGATTCCCTGCCGAGCTCACGGGTGCTTCCGAGCTAGATGCCTCTGCCTCACTATTCTGAGTGGTGAATTCCGCTATGAAGTCGGTCACTGCCTAACCTTTGATGGTTGTCCTCAGCCGATATTTGATATTGAACACACCGAGCTCAACTGCCCACTTAGTCAACCGTCCAGACACTTCGGGCTTCTGCAGCACTTGCTAGAGGGTTGATTTGTGAGGACAATTATAGAGTGTGTCTAGAAGTATGGACATAGCCATCGAGCCGAAACGATTAGAGCTAAGGAAAGTTTTTGCATATCTGGATATCTCGTTTCTGCTGGGATCGATGTCTTGCTGACATAGTAGACCGGGTATTGCTTTTTCCCAGACTCTCTGATGAGAGCTGAGCTAACGGCTGCAGAAGACACGACTAAGTAAAGGAACAATGGTTCTCCTTTCTCTTGCTTAGACAGCAACGGGGGTGATCCTAAATACTGTGTTAATTGTTAGAACGCTTGCTTGCACTCAAGAGTCCACTCTACCTTCTTACTACCCTTCAATTACTTGAAAAGGAGGAGGCACTTATCCGTGGCTCTGGAGATGACGCAGTTAAGCGCGACTACCTTTCCTGTAAGGCATTGAATTTCTTTCAAATTCTGTAGCGAGCTCATGTCCAGGAGAGCCCTTATCTTTTCTGAATTGGCATCAATTCCCCTCTGATTGACTTGAAAACTGAGTAACTTACCATAACCTACACCGAACGCGCATTTGGTCGGGTTTAGCTTCATCCAATACTTCTGAAGTATGGAGAAAGCATCAGCCAAATCCGAGATAAGGTCAGCTGACCTGACACTTTTCACCAACATGTCATCAACATAAACCTCCATGGTCTTGCCCCATTTGTTGAGCGAGCATCTTATTTACCAGCCACTAATAGGTAGCCCCTGCATTCTTCAACCCGAATGGCATGACCCGATAGCAGTAGAGTCCCTTGTCTATGATGAAAGCTGTTTTTTACTTATCTGAGGAGTGCATAGCAATCTGATTATAGTCAGAATATGCATACATGAATGTTAGGAGCTCATGTCCTTGGTCGATTCTCGGGAGGAGGAAGCTATCCTTGGGGCAAGCCTTGTTAAGGTTGAAATAATCTACGTAGACTCGCCATTTTCTGTTGGTTTTTTTACGAGCACAACATTGGTGATCGAGTCAGGGTAGTGGACCTCTTCTATGAAGCCGACGTCGAGGAGTTTGACAACCTCCTCCACAATTACCGCATACCTTTCAGGCTCAAAAGCGCTCCTTTTTTCTTGACTGGCTTATGGTCCGGATCTACACTCATTCTATGGACCATGACTTCTGAGGCGATGCCTGGCATGTCCTGGTGGGACCATGCGAAGACATCTTTATGTTGTCGCAGAAAATTTAACATCTGGTCTCACTGCTCGACACTCAATGATGATCCGAGCTGGACTGTTCTGGTCAGATTTGCTCCATCGAGAGGGAGGGTCAAAAGGTCCTCCATGGGGGAACTCTCCACTGAGATGTTCTCTCTAGGGTTGAGCATATCGATTGTAAAGGCTTGCTTTGTTGAGCCCTTTCTAACCGTTATGGAATAGCATCGCCGAGCCTCTCGCTGATTGCCTTTGACATAACCGACTCCCCCGACAGCAAGGAACTTCATCATCAGATGGTACGTGGATACTACCATCCTCATGACGTTAAGAGATGGTTGCCCAATGATAACGTTATGAGTCGATGGTGCATTTACAACCAAGAAGTCTACCAGTAGAGTAACTTGATTCTGACCTTCTCCTGCAGTGACCGAGAGAGAAATCGCTCCCTCTGAGATAACTTTGTCACCTGCGAAGCCATGCAGTGGGGTTTTTACAAGTCGGAGGCATGACCTGTTGATACCCATTTTATTGAATGCCTCGGAGTATAGAATGTCGGCTGAGCTCCCAGTATCGACCAGGATGCGGTATACTTTATGATTGGTTATCGTCATCGCGACTACTAAAGCATCATCATGAGGCTGCTGAATCCCACGCACGTCACCCTCTATAAATGTAAGACTACATAGGTTTAGCCGGAGCTCCTTTCTCGGCCAGTCAGCCAAGTGAATGTGGTGTTCTGGGTCGGTACTCCGAGGATGGGCTTTACGGGCCTGGATCGAGTCGTCGCCTCCAGACAGACCACCGTATATCGTCCAGATTTCGGTACCGTCGTTCGTAGCCCTGCCAAATTGTTCGTCCTTCTAAGTCTACTTCTCTTCCTTTATGTACTGTCGTAAGTGACCCTTGCGGATGAGGGTCTCGATTTCTTCCTTCAAGTCGACGCAATCGCTAGTATTATACCCATGGTCGCGATGAAAGCAACAATATTTGTGTTTGTCTCGCTGAATTGCTTCCGTCTTCATGCAACTAGGCCAATACAACAGCCTTCTATCCCAGATGTCCAACAGAATCTGCTCTGGAGACGTGTTAAGAGGACTATACGAACTGAATCGACTTTCAGGCTTTCTCCTCGGCCTTTGGTATTGAGGGTCAAATATTGCATATTAAACCCCAGTTATTACACGATTTTACGAGCATGATACCGTTTAAACATCTTCTTTTAATCATGTTTGTGTTGCAAGGTGGATTTACGAGCAGGGACTGAAAAGAACGCTAAAGGCATGGATTTAACATTCAAGAAGCACTAAGGCAAGGGGGGGACTCCATGGGACCGAGATCGAAGAGTTTACACACCCGAGATTCGAGAAAATCCAATATTTCACACTAAAGAGGCCTAAAATTCGTCCAGAATGCAAGATTACAGGGTTCTCACCATCCATTCAATTCGAAACTTCATACATGGCCTGAGGACCATAAATTAACTGTACACATAGAATTTCATCCGTTTGATCCCTGTGGAAGTGGCCCAACGGACAGATCAGTCCACAAACCATTGATTTTAGGCCCACCTGCTATCTGGATGTGCTTCAAAATTGGTCTCAACTCGTTAAATGAGCTGACAATACGGATGGACGGAGCGGATTTCTCACAAACATCTCCATAGGACCTCATGTATATCACGTGTGCATGGTGCACAAGTGCACTAGCCGTGCACTGAATTTCTCAAAGTCGGTCAGCGCACGCTGACCGACTCCCTCTTCTCCAGTTCAAAAAAGGACACAGCATCCTCACGCCGTCCGCCGGTTCCCTGCAGTAGGGCCCACTCCTCATCCAAATCATCAATCTGGACCGTCCATTGTGTACAGAGGATGGGTATTAACCTCACCTATGTGATATTTTGACATCATGCAATCCATGGTAAAATCCTAGCCGTTGAACGCATGATGGACGGCGGAATAGAAGATCGTGTAGACCACACCGATTTCGACCCAAAACCGTTCCTTCCCAACGATTTTTCCAGGATACTTCAATGGACGACATGGATTTTCCACCTTACATCAATCAGTAGGCCACTAAACATCACAGCGCTGCTGCGTAGGCTCTGTTTCGCAACAGAGCCTGCGGAGGGATTTTTGTGGGCCACCATCATGCATCAAAGGTCCGATCTAGACCGTCCATTAGGAGTCCAAGGGCCCTCTCATCCAAGCCTAGGTGTCAAAAGTTCGAGAGCAAAACGGCTGGGATGATCTCAACCGTTTGATAGAGAATGAACGGTAGCATAGAAAGTCTAGTGGACCGCACCAAAACAGAGTAAAAACGGTCATGTCCGACTGGTTTTTCGTGTACAATCCAATGAATGGACTGGATTTATCAAGTTACACCAAGCTTGGCCCCCACCGAGAAATCAGCATAAGTCAGGAGCTTTCTCCTGCTGCGAAAGGGAGTGCGTAACCTATTACGCACTCCCCACCAACCTCCCTATTGCTATAAAAGAAAAGGAAAAGAGAGAGAGGCACATCATCTGATCTGGGGCTGGACGTGGAGCAGAGAGACAGAGAGAGTAGAGTTGTTTTTTTTCTTTTTTCTTTTTATTTTTCTTTTTATTTTTGTTTAAGGGATTTAGCCTAATCATGTTGTTAGGTTAAACCTATTAGCTAGGGCTAAGAGGTGAAGCTTGTAGCATAATTAGGAAGGTGACTTTGCTATGATTCATGGTTATTGAACTCTTATCGATTCTAGTTTGATTATTAAGGAATACTTTTAGTTTTTAATGATTTATTGTGACTCAAATTACAGTAGATCTGCAATAGCTTTGAGTATATTCTTTTCATTATGAGATTGTGAACTTAGGAACCCTGTTATTTGTCATCGTCTCCTGGGCATGGTTAGGTGATAGAATCACTTCCAAATCTTCACCACTCTTTTCTATTGATGATTGGATCCATGAGAAGTTCAGAGATCTGATAAATCTCTTCTTACCAATTAGATAGGATAGGACTCTGATTCCAGTTGTGTCCTTGAATCATTGCAAGGTAGCTTCCCAATTGCTACAAGTAGATCCTTGACACCCTAGTTCCTACCTTTATTTTTATTAGTTTTTAATTAATTTATTCACAATTATTTCCTTACTTTTACCTGACTTAGATTTCATCTTATCCTAGTTTTAGTTCTACTTAGTTTCAAATTACGTACAGGTTTCAGTCCCTTGGGATTCAACCTCGGTCTCACTGAGTTTATTACTACATCACAACCGTATACTTGTGGAGTGAACATTTGGCTGCGAGACAAATCCTCATCTGCTCTCTTTCTACTATACTAGGCTGAGGTGGGACATCCTTATGCCTCTTGTACTTGGAAGGGTGCTCCGCGCTTTGGGCATTTTTTGCAAGTTGAAGAATTCTTCGGCATTGGTATATTTCTGAGCTCGACTTATGAGCTCGCTCAGGGTGGTTGGGGGATTCTTCCCTATCAAGAAGAGGAATCTCCCGTCTCTGAGCCCGCTGATCATTGCGATTAAAGCCATCTTATCAGAGTAATTGTCCACTTGCAAAGCCTCTTTGTTGAACCAAGAAATTTAATCCTTCAGTGGTTCTTTGCTTTTCTACTTGAGGGTGAGCGGGTGAGTCGATGGCTTCCAACTCTTCTTCTCGACAATTAACTACATCAAGAAGGCTCTGCTGAGTTCGGGGAATGTACTAATGGACTTTGGCTTGAGCTTCCGGTATCAATTTCTCGCAGTCCCCATGAGGATTATGGAGAATGCTCTGCACATCATTGCTTCTGATGTTGATTGGATCTGCATCCAGGAGCGATAAGATTACATGTGTTCCATCAGGTCCCTAGAACCTGAGTATTGGATGACAGGGGGCATCCTGAACCTTGGAGCCATTGTTGCGCCCATAATTTCACTAGTAAATGGAGGCTAGGTCTCCTCCATCATTGCTTCTACTACAGTTGGAGCCTGCGCCTATTGATCTCGTTGCATGCTCCTAATCTGGTTTAGGAGCTCATCAAGTTGAGCTTCCCACGAATCCCTATTCTCAGCAACCACTTCGTGAAGAGCATTGACCTTAGGCATCCTGTCCCTTATTCTCCTTTCTAATTCATGGTGGAGGTCAGTCGAGGCCAAGGCCGAGATCTCGGACACATAAGTCGAAACCCGGGAAACTGCATCTCATGCTCTGAGATACTCCCGCTTGTGAACCTACGAGGACGGGTCACTCTACTGCAGGCAAAGCGACCTCTCCTTAGTCAGGGGGCAGATATTGACCCACCGCCTATTGCCGCTTCATTTGATTGATCTCATCGTCAAAAGGCCTGCACTTGATTTTGCAGTGCTCGATACTTGCCTCCGCGACTCCGAGTCCGTTGAGACGATCCTGTTGGGTCTGACTCAACATGGAGTATCAAGGATGAGTGTCGTTGCCCAGCGGGCTCGGGCTCTGCAGTTGGTGCTAGAAGTGCTCTCCGTTTTCCCTTAGCCATTTCTAGCAAAGGTACAATGGCTCTTTCGTCTCGCTTTCCCACAAACGACGCCAAAATGTTAATGCAAAAATCTGGTTCACCCTTGCGGAGCTCCAAACACTCGCTCCGAGCTCTATAAGCATGCACAAGAGAAGGACAAAGGAGATCCTGACTAGAGCAGAGGACCCTCTGATGCCGAAGTCAGGGTAGGAATCCAGGTCTAAATAGCGTAGCTAGGTGTCGGGTGTGAGATCTTCCATACCTGTTCCTGTGTATTCAATGACTATTTATACCTTGCAATGGAACTGAGTCCAAGCTGACTTCAAGTTGATGGAATGCGGTCGAGCTGAGTATAATCCAGCCTGGTCTCGCTACTTAGAGGTTTCTCCCAGATAGGACATGCTCTAGAATTTCCCATGACATATGTATTCTACATCCATGTCGTCCATCTATTTTTTCCTATTACTTTAGGGCATTAACTCAAAAATGAAGCAAATCCAAATCTCATGTGGACAATACCATACGAAATAACGATGATTGACAATTAAAAACTTCTTATTCACCACTAGAGGTGTACACGGCTTGACTCGGCTCAGCCCCTTGCTGACTAGCTCGGACTTGGATCAGCTCGGTCTTCGAGCCTAACTAGCCAGCTCAGCTTGTTTCAGTCAGCAGCTCGGGCCAGTTCGAGCTAAGTTCGAGCCAAGATCGAGCCAAGTTCACCTGTGCGGCATTTTCACAAACACATGAACTGTACTTTCAAAATATTGTTGTATGTAAAACATGAGCAATGGATTTACAGGTATTTCATCAAACACTTTGTAAATAACATAAAATCAAGAAAAAAAGGGTATTTGGTTTCATATACGTACCTTCCTTGCTACTAGGGCTGTACACGAGTCGAGTTAGCTCGTTACCTCACATTGGAAAAAGGGACCAACGTTATAATTTCATCTCCAACTTACCTTGAAGTCCTTTGCAATCTCACGGACCAACCTCTGGGATGGCAGCTTCCTAATCAGCAGTTCAGTGCTTGTAACATCTCGGATTTTTGTAAACCTGGAATTAGACGTCCTTAGGCTATGGATTAATCCTAACACCTTATTAACTTGTCAAAACTCATTCCCAAAGTCTAAAATCATTTTTTAACCCTTTTCCTTCACAAATCTCACCTTTCACGACCTTGTCCTGCCCTAGGACCTTATTCTGCCATGATTAGGGTGTGTTTCAGTTGAGTAGTAATAGCTTGAACCACCTTCTATACAAACTACCAAAGGCCCGAGTATCACCTCAGGCCGAAATCACTCAGGATTAAATCCTTTAAAAATTAGGCGAGAATTATCTAGTGTTAAACTAGAGTACCTGTGAAATTAGCACCAATCACTTTAAATACGATCCGCAAGATCCAAAACATGTAGAATCATTGACGCTAGGTTACCCTAAAATCTCGGATCAATCTCATTACCCAGTTGCACTCGGGAGCATCACGAAACTCCGTATCAGATCCGGACCGTACATCGAAAGTCCGATTAACGCGAAGTTATAGAATTAGGACCGCCTTACTGGGCTTGACAACCATCTCAGAAATCAAATCCAGATAGTGTCCCAGTGCTATTCGCTTGAGCCCGGAGTGAAGAGTGTGATAAATGTAAAATTAATTAAAAATAAAATACAAATTTAAGTAATCTGGAACCTGTCGCTTACGGACAATTAAGCAACCAGACCGTCAGAATCTGACCAGATTACACCCTCCAATTAGGGATATTTTCCCCTACGTGTCAGTGTACTTGAAATCTCTGATCGAGTTTCACTGACCGTTGAACGGAAACTAGTCTGCCACGCATAATCTGGGAATCTGACCTGAACGAAAACTTAACTAAACCTAAATTCATTGTCTGTAAGCTTAAGTTCGACCTTTGGCTTAAGGGGGGCTTCCAGAAGTGCTCCGTTGAGACGGAACCGTCCGTATTTGGACATAACCTAAGTATACCTTGGCCCTGGGTCTATTTTGGTGAGTTTTGGGCTTATATAAGGACCTTAAAACCTCACTCTCTTATCCCATACAAATTTGAGAAAAACCTAGGAGAGAAAAGAGAGAAAAGAGAGAGAAAGAATGAGAGAAGTGGGAGGATCTCCCTGATACTCTACCCTGCCGCTATCTAAGCTTAACCATCTCGAGCTAAGCGCTTTTTCGGTGATTCCGACTTCATTTCTAGATAAGAAAATCCTAACTCTAACCTGTTTTAGGGTTTGAATTGATTCAAGTAGCGAAATAGCTAACGTATCCTGTACTATAGGTTGATATACTGCCGTAGACAAAGACTTAGAGATTCTAGTGTATTCGTTACGATTCTACGGCAAAAGGTGTGGACTTTAGACGTATATGTTATGGTTTTCAATGCTTTCAATGTCAGATAATGATAGATTCATGATCTGCATGCAATTGCACATGTACAAAGTGTTGTCCGTTTTGTTTTTCGGTTATACGTTAACTATGTTGAATATACTGTATTCCTCGTATTTGTAGAAAATATCATATACGTATAAAAAATGGATTTGTGCTTGCCATGATTAATTGTTGTCTATGTATGCTAGATACATGTGTATTAACTTCTGGGTGAACGGATTAGCCTAATATATGTTTTGTCAACATACGTTGAGTATGTTATATTGTGTAGCCTAAGTGTTTGCTGAAATGCCTGAATGAATATGGATTCATGAATTGTGCTTGCCATGTGTATTGAATGCAAGAACATGATTGAAGTGTACTAGACAACTCCCTAGCGAAAAGACTTACCCTAAATCACGCCATGATCACTATACGCTATATATGTTAAAATGTGTAGCCCAAGTGTTTGTAGAAATGACTGAATGAATATGGAACATGGATTCCTGTTTGCCATGACTATCCATCGTGGGTGCACACGTGTTATACTTGGGGCCACTCCCTAGTGAAAGGATTTGGCCTAATACCTATGTGATCAACATATGTCATGTACGTTGATGTATGTAGTCTAAGGTGTTTGATGAAATGTCTGAATGAGTAGTAGTTAGTAAATTGTAATGTATAAGGGTGTTGAGATATGATTCTCAACTCCTTAAACTATGTGTATGATTTCTTTAGATATTTGTGTGATTAGGAATTGAATATGTACAAACTTATGCTTATGTTATACTTCATAACATGCTCAACTAATTATATGATTTTATCTGTGTAATGCACATATTTAAATTCATGTTTAAATTGTATTCCATAAGAGCCGTGAAGGGTGATGGGGGAGTGGTGTAACGATTCCGTGCAACAGCCCTGGCAGCCCTAAGCGGACAATATTGGATATTTGATTGTATGATTTGAAATCTTAATCCATTACTGCTTTAACTGCTCCGTAATTGAATGTGATTGGGGCTATTGTATAGTCCAGGCAATCGGTAATGGGATTGAATTCGTGGCTGAGATTCATTCGCCACGTGAGATGTGTTCGACAAACCCGAGTCGTACTTCGGTTGGCGATAGTGGTTGGCCACGCGAAGTGCTTATGTACTTCATGTCGTCCAACTTGCCGTGCGCTCGTGCTAGTCGAGCTCGTCAAGTAACCCGATTTATCTTGTGTATGTTTACCATGTTTGGACGCCTCTGTTTGAACCTAAGGTACTAACCTTACCAGTGGAATCTCGTTAACCGTGGTACCTCGATCCGCTAAGACTCATGAGTCGGGCATGGTGGTATGGGACACCGTGTTCGAGCTATCAGCCTACGCTGGGGCCACGAGCCTCCCCGTAGTGACCATTGAGCAACCAGACACGTGAGCAGAATATGATGGTATGGGACACTATATTCGAGCTATCGGCCTACACTGCTTTGATGGGTGATGGAGGAGCAATGCAACGAGTGCGTGTAACAGCCCTAGCAGCCCTGACCGTACCGGTGTAGTGACCTCGAGCATACTCTAAATCTACAGTGAGGCGACGAGCCTTCCCGTAGTAAACGGAGTATAAACTAGGCCTGTATTGATAAGGTGATGGGGGAGCGGTGCAACGAGTGCGTGTAATGCCACCGGCACCCTTTCTGCGACTAGAACCGCATCATCGTATGAAATTATCTAGGACTGACGACCCTAGAATGAATCATTGTTTGGGAATTATATAAGGGAGGTACCTTAGTTTCCCAATCCTGCTGTATGAAACGGACTAATAATAACTTGGTAATCATGCTCATCATAACACTGCATGTTTGGGAAAAATGGAAAAGCTTGGAATTAGATTAGATGGAATTGCATTGGGTCTCATGCCAATTCCACTCAATGTTAGCAAGTTGTGTAGGCCTCACCATGATGTGTGGGCTATATCCACACCGTCCACCCATTTTTCGAGATCGTTTTAGAGCATGAGCCAAAAAATCAGGTAGATCTAAATCTCAAGTGGACCCCACCATACAAAGCAGTGGGGATTGAATACCTACCATTGAAAACTTCTTTGGGGCCACATAAGTTTTGGATTTGCCTCATTTTTAGGCTCATGCCATAAAATGAGGTTACAAAACAAATGAACGGTTTAGATATAGTACATATATGTTATTCTCAATAGTTTCAAATGATGGTGTGTATATTCATTCAATGTACCACTGTATTACAACGGTGGGTGTCATTATCAGTGCAGCTTCCTTTGGTGTGGTCGGCTGGAGATATGGACCTGCCTCATTTTAAGCATCATACCTTAAAATGATATGAGAAGAGCGATGAATAGAGTGGATAAAAAAACTTACGTCACGATGAGCCCCACAGAGCCCTGGGTAGGACGCAATCCGCGTCCGTAGAAAGAAGCGTACCTAAATGAATAGAAATCTTGTAAAAAGAGGCGGAAGAAAGATAGCTTTTGCAACAGTCGGAGACTCAAATAGTTTGGAAATGGCCAATCCAACGTATAAAGCACTTTTTAAAGGGACCCAGATGATCGGCTGGGATTCCACCTGAGGTATACGCAGGTAATCTACCCATCTTACTGTGCTTGATAGATTGGATTTTATCCAGCCAGGTTGGACTGGGGACTTTCTACTTAAATAAGAACCACTTGACCTGACAAACTGACATTCTACTTAAATAATAGAAGGTGTCAAATCTAACCAGTTGGACTATAAGTTATGTCCACCAGCAGATAAACCTCAACCTTTTATGTTTGTGCCACATCCAACTCATTCAGTACGTTAGTCCTATCATGAATATCATCTGGCACAAAAATTAATAATATTCACTCATCCAGTCGACCATTTCTTTAATTTTCTATTTATTAATGGTGTAGCTCATCTGATGAGTATACAGGACTACTTTTTTCACCAGGTGATCTTAAGGGTGGGGCCAACCTATTGGCATGGATGGATGTCAAATGCAATTAATAAACTGAAATTTATAGGCTGGGTGGATTGTAGCATGTGGTCAACCAGTTGGACTAGAGAACATCCTTAATTAATATGGTTAATCCAGAAACATTCCGGTTTACAATTCAACTTTGGTGGCTACCAGGATATTCGCATCTGCACAAGACACGTTGCTAAATGTCACGGTAACCTGCAAACAGACAATAAACAAACGGTAGACTCGGAACACGGCAATTGATTCATACACAATGAAAATATTTTGACGGATGCATATCGTTATTTGGGCTACGACCTAGCCCATCTACGTTTGGACCGTTTCCTATGGATTCTCTGGAACCCGTGTGAAATCCGGTGAATTCCCACGGTGGGTTCCTGATGTAAAATGGGTCGTGGACAGTTTCATGGCCAAGATGGATCAGAAAAGGAATGGCCCAGTTGACAACAGAAGTGATCCGGACCATCGGATCTTAAATCGAGCGTATCTCACAGTCCGAAATGAGTTATCGGACATAAAATATATAATTTTGGGTAGAAAGAGCTACTTTAACCACCCAACCCCACTATGCCAAGTTGCGCAAGTCAGATTTGTGAAATATCATCATATCTCGATGGTTGTTTTCCTATTTTAATTCTATTTTTACTATAAATAGTAAGTTTTAAATAGTAAGTTTTAGTTTTATAATTACTCTTGATCCGTTGGGCTTTAAGAGTTGTAGCCATGAAAAGTGCTTTAAATGACTATGAGAGTAGCTCGGTGAAGCCAAATAGAATACTCAGTATTTTTGGCCGAAAATCTTGCGCACCAGTAGACATCACAACCGTCTATAAATAATAAGTTTAGTCTATAAATAATAAGTTTAGTATTTATAATAAGTTGTGAATTCTAGGAGTTTTAGTTGTGGTATGATTCTGAAATTTCTTTCATTGCTTGGTATCTCTGTTTAAAGGGTCGTGAGCTCGTTTATTTCATTCATCAATTAAGTGTTTTATAGTCTGGAAATTAGTCCAGTTAGTCCTTGGGAGTCTTATTCTAATGTATGTACCCCTAATGGGTGGATTTATGGTCCCTGGGGTCATTTTAGTGGCCTCTTAACCCATCTGTGTCATGGGGCAGGTGCTCCATTGTCGGATGAGTGGTTGGTTTGAATTTGGCGGCAAACGGATGACCTGATTGACCATGGAGGCCTGATTTGTAATCAATGGTCACCGATGTTCAATCAGGGCCCCAGTTATACGAATATGAGCAGGAAAATATTCCTGGCTCATGGCCTGAGTTTGATTGCAATTTAACGGTTGGAAAGTCACAAACTTCACCGTTTTAATGGTAGGGTCAACTCATTTAAGTTTTGGAGAGTCGCGCCTTTCAAGCTTTACCTTCACAGTCCAAGTTGTGTAGTTCGGGACACAATTTAGGTCCACCGTCTTCGATGGACTTCAAACCCAGTGAGACGAACATTATTTTATAATTTCGGAACTAGTGGGCCACTAACGAGCGGTCTGGAGCTTGTTTGGATAATCAAGGCATTTTTCCAATGAATTGGGTAGGGAGATTTCTTGGGCGCAGTTGTTAAGGTCTGGATTAACTATATTCCTAGTGTGGCCTATTTGAAATTTACAAAAATGGCGGTTCGGTCATAATCACTTTAAACCATTGGTTCTTAGGGTAAATGAGTAAATAGGTTAACTTAGTTCGTTAGTTAAAATCTGACCCATAGTTGGCTCGGCTTTGGGTAGATCTTTAATTTAGTTATGGTTGTCTTGATTAGTTAGTGATCATGTTACAGTAGCAACAGTAGGCCCTACCAACTTTAAAGGTATTGTAAATTGGCCCCGACCACATACATTTAGATTTAAGGGTGTATCTCAATATTTAAAAGGAAATTTTCATCTAAGACATTAATTAACCATGATTTGGTCATGTTAGTCTCAATCCATAAGCCGATCTTGGATTTGAATCATAGAAGTTAGGGAAAAAGAATAAACTAATGATCTGGACCATTAAACTTATGATCTAGTCCAATCCAACTATTGATCAAAAGTTTAATCACCTAATTAAAAAATTTTACTTAAGAAAAGTAAGATTTACCTGACCAACTACCTAATTAGAAATCGATTTGAACCATTAGATCCAAAATTGTAATATTTTAAGAAAACTAATAGTCAAATTGGAAGGGTCTTAACATCCAATTATTCTAAAAGATAGGTCTTGGCGTAGAGATAAATTATATCTTTATGCACGATTAGAATTATGAAAAAAATGTGAATATTGATGTAAAGTAGATCATTTATTACTCAAATCTAAGAATTAGGGACCAAGTTAGCCGATCCATGAATATATCTTAGACTAATTATTATTTTTACCAATATTCTAAGTAATAAGGACTTAAAATGAGGAAGAAATTTATTTATAGTCACGACCTAAAAAAAAAAAAGAAGAAGAAAACTTTCTAAAGATCATAAACCTAAATCTAGTTGTCGAATCAATGAGAAAATTATCAAAAGGACAAAATGGTCAAACCTAAATCCAGTCATCAATTCAACAAGAAAATGATAAAATAGACAAAATGGTCACCTAGTCAAACCAAACCCCAATCCAAGGCCCAATCGGAGAGAAAAGTTTAAACAATAGTGCGACATCCTTCAAGTGGGCTACTGGTTCAATGTCAAATAAACATTACAGTGGGCCCTAAGAGGTTTTTAATGATAGACGTTCAATCACTATTGTTTTCCGATGGTGTGATCCACCTGAGATTTTGATCTAACTTAGTTTTAAGTTCATACCATAAAATTATATGGAAAAATGGATGGAGGGCATGGATGAGAAACGTACATCATGTTGGGGTCCACAGAGCACCGACCACTAGCCATTGGCTAGTGGCAGGGGAGTGGCCATACCGGGAGGGCATGCATCAGTAACGGTCAATTCCTCTTTTCAAACAGGCTCACCTATTTGGTCCATGAGATTAATGATGGGTATTTTTGACCCGTCTTCGACCGGTCGTGGGCTGGTGTTCGACCAGTCGTGGGTTCAAGTCGTGGTACGACTCAAAGTCCAGCGAGTTCGGACGATTTTTCTCCATGGTCTACGACCAGTCGTGGGTTCAAGTCGTGGTACAACTCAAAGTCCAGCGAGTTCGGACGATTTTTCTCCATGGTCTACGACCAGTCGTAGGGGGCTAAGACCAGTCCTGGAATTTCAGGACTAGTCGTAGGTTACGCAGTTTGTTCTGCGATTTTGCGCGAAACTGCGGATTTGAGTCCTTTCGCAACTGGGATGCGTTTCCTAAACTATAAAAGGGGTTGCCTAGAGTTTTCTAGGCAATGCAAGAGGGTTTCCTAAAGCTTTACAAGGGATTTGCTAAAGGGTTTAGGGCTATCAAAAGGTGAGAGAGAGAGAGAGAGAGGAAGAGAGAGAGGAAGCTTATAGAAGGGAGGTTCTGCTCGTGGAAGTTATCTACTGTGTAATCTATATCTCAGTGCTTCTATGTCCTCATAATCAGTTAGATCTCTCCGTTTTCTCTATTTCTCTTACTGTTTATCCACTCCTGCGTGAGTGAAGAAGTTTGTAACGTTCTACTTCATCGTGGATTGTTGATCTGGACGAGGTCCTGTGGTTTTTACCTCTTTGAGGGTTTTTCACATAAAAATTTCTTGTGTGGTGTGTGATTGATGCATTGATTGTTTTCATTGCTTTATTATCCATAATTCTGGTTTGTTCTGGAGGGCTAGATCCTAAGGTTTTGTGCAAGGCCCCTAACAAAGTGGTATCAAAGCTAAGTTCATTGAACGAGTAGGATTGGTTTGGAATTATGGAAGGTGGCTTATCAAGGATGATCAGCCTCAATGGTTCTAACTAGACCATATAGAAGGCTAAGATGAAGGACTTGCTTTATTGCAAGGACCTATATTCTCTAATTTTAGGCATATCAGCAAAATCCAAGGATATGACTGATGATGATTGGAAGAAGATGGACCGAAAGGCGGTGGGGTTTATTAGACAATGGTTGGACGATTCTGTGTTTCACCATGTGTTTACGGAAACCTCAGCCGCTAGCCTATGGCTGAAATTACAAGGGCTGTATGAGAGAAAGATAGCCGGTAATAAGATTTTTTTGATAAGACAACTTATGAATCTTAAATTCAAGGACGGTGGTTCTATGGCCGAGTACAAGAATGAGGTCAGCAATATAGTGAACCAACTCACCTCTATGAAGATGGTCCTGGATGATGAATTGCAGGCTTTACTATTACTTAGTTCATTGCCTGACAGTTGGGAGACATTGGTGGTGTCTCTAAGTAATTCCGCGCCAGACGGAAGGATATCTATGGAACAGGTAACCAGTTGTCTCTTCAATGAGGAGACAAAGAGGAAGTCTCAGGAGTCTACTCAATAAGAGGCCCTTGTGACACAGGAACGGGGGAGAGGAAAAAAAGGAAGGGCGGGAAGGCCCGAGATAAATCAAGAGGTAAGTCGAGTAATAGAAAAGATGTTAAATGTTGTAATTGTGGCAAGAAGGGTCACTACAAGCATAAATGTCGTAGTAAGAAGAACGACAAGAAAGGAAAAGTGAAGGAAGATGAATCAGATTTCACTACGGTCGCTTCAGATGGTGACGTTGTAGTTATTCTTTCTGCAGATCATGATGTATGTCTCATGGCTTCGAGTCAGGACACCGACTGGGTGGTTGACTCGGGAGCTTCTTTTCATGCGACTCCACACAGGGACTCCTTCACAAGCTATAAGTCAGGTGACTATGAGACTGTGAAGATGGGAAATTCTGGCGTATCAAAAATCATGGGAGTTGGTGATATTTGTGTGAAAACTGATGTGGGCTGCACATTGGTTCTCAGGGATGTGAAGCATATCCCAGACCTTCGCCTCAACTTGATGTCAACGGAAAGGTTGGATGATGATGGCTATGAAAGCCGGTTTGCTGGTGGGCAATGGAAGCTCATCAAGGGTTCGTTGATCGTGGCCAGAGGGAAGAAGTGTTGCACCCTGTACAAGACAAGTGTCAGTATGTGCAAGGGTGGGTTGAACGCAGCGGAAGATTCAGCTATTGACATGTGGCACAGGCGTCTAGGCCACATGAGTGAAAAAGGGCTTCAACTACTAGCAAAGAAGCGGCTCCTTCCAGACGTGACAGGTACACCTCTCAAAACCTGTCTTGATTGTTTATCAGGGAAACAGCATAGAGTTTCATTTATTAAAATTGTTTCTCATGTTAATAAAGTACATGCATTAGATTTAGTTTATTCTAATGTTTGTGGTCCTATAAGGACAAAAACCTTGGGTGGGGCATTGTATTTTATTACTTTTATAGATGATGCATCTAGGAGGGTTTGAGTTTATGCTTTGAAATCGAAGGATGAGGTCTTTGGTGTGTTTAAATTGTTTCATGCTATGGTCGAGAGAGAGACAGGTAGATCATTGAAGTGCATCCGCACTGACAATGGTAGTGAATACATTGGTGACTTTCACGAGTACTACAAGTCCCTGGGTATACGGCATGGACAGACGGTTCCCAAGACCCCCTAGCATAATGATATAGCTGAGCGAATGAATCGCACCATTGTTGAGAGAATCAGATGTATGTTATCCCATGTGAAATTGCCCAAGATGTTCTGGGGAGAAGCAATGCACATGGCGGTGTATTTGATAAACGGGTCTCCATCAGCCTTGTTGAATGGAGAAGTGCCCGAGAAGGTGTGGACTAGACAGAATCCATCGTACAGTCATCTCAGGGTATTTGGATGTAGGGCACCGTTCACGTACCAAAGGACGAGAGGTCCAAGCTCGATATGAAGATCAGGCAGTGTGTGTTCTTAGGATACAGCGATGAAAAATTTGGTTACAGGTTATGGGATCCGACCGAGAGGAAGCTCGTCTGGAGCAGAGATGTGGTTTTTTTTTAAAGATTAGTGTATAGAAGACATTGGTAAGCCAGAGAAGAACCAGCCTAGTTCAGGTGAGCTAGAGGGCATGGATCTAGTTACTCCTCCCGTGGTACTTGATGGTGGGGGAGTACAGCAAGGTGAAGAGGACGAGGGAGTTCCTTCAGAAGATGGACCAGGGGAGCAGCCCCCACTTGATCCACCTGTTGAGCCACAAGTGAGGAGGTCATCTAGGGACAGACAGCCGTCCAAGAGGTACTCACCACATGAGTACATTATGCTGATTAATGGGGGAGAGCCAAAAGATTATTCTCAGGCCCTAGCCGACAAGCATAAGAAGGAGTGGTTGAAAGCTATGCAAGAGGAGATAGAATTCTTGCATAAGAACCACACCTATGACATGGTGAAACTGCCTAAGGGCAAGAAAGCTCTCAGCAATAAGTGGGTGTTTAGAAAGAAGATTGAGCAGAAAAATTCGCAGACGAGGTTCAAGGCCAGACTTGTGGTGAAAGGGTTTGGTCAGAGGAAAGGCATAGGCTTCGAGGAGATATTCTCACCAGTGGTGAAGATGACATCCATACGGGTGTTGCTTGGCTTGGCGGCTAGCATGGATCTAAAGATAGAGCAATTAGATATTAAAACTGTCTTTCTCCATGGTGACCTGGAAGAAGAGATCTACATGCACCAATCAGAGGGGTTTGAAGTCAAGGGCAAGGAGCATATGGTATGTAGGCTGAGGAAGAGCTTGTATGGGCTAAAACAAGCTCCACGGCAATAGTACAAGAAGTTCGACTCATTTATGTTGAAACATGGGTATGACAGAACGGAGTCGGACCACTGTGTGTTCACGCGCAAGTTCTCAGATGGTGATTTCTTAGTTCTGCTATTATACGTTGATGACATGCTCATCATGGGAAAAGACATCAAGAAGATCGAAAGTTTGAAATAAGAGTTGGGCAAGTCTTTGCAATGAAAGACTTGGGCCCTGATGGCAAACAGATCCTAGGAATGGAGATAACCCGTGATGAAGCAGCAGGAAGCTCTGGCTGTCACAAGAGCGGTATATTGAGAAAATCCTAGAGCGGTTCAATATGAATGCAGCGAAGCCGGTCAGTACTCCACTAGATGGTCACTTCAGATTGAGCGACAGGTAGTGTCCCAAGACGAAGGCAGAGGTGGAAGAGGTGCAAAACATACCCTACGTGTTAGCGATAGGAAGTTTGATGTATGATATGGTGTGTACACGCTCAGACATAGCATATGCGGTTGGTGTTGTCAGCCGGTATCTTGCCAATCCTGGCAAAGTGCATTGGGCAGCGGTGAAATGGATACTAGGGTATCTAAGAGGCTCATCCAGGTTAAGCCTATGCTATGGTGACGGTAAACCTGTGTTAGAAGGCTACACAGATGCAGATATGGCAGGCGACATAGACTCCAGGAAGTCTACATCGGGGTTCATGTTCACGTTTGCAGGGAGAGCGGTTTCTTGGCAGAGCAAGCTACAAAAGGTCGTAGCATTGTCGACGACGAGAGGACGAATACATTGCAGTCACAGAGGCATGTAAAGAGATGCTTTGGATGAAAAGGTTCCTACAGGAACTTAGCCTAAAGCAGGAGGAGCACGTGGTCTATTGCGATAGTCAGAGTGCTATACACTTGAGCAAGAATCTAAGTCAGCATTCCAAGTCGAAGCACATAGAGATACGATATCACTGGATCAGGGATACTTTGGAACAAAAGGTGTTACAGCTTGAAAAGGTCCGCACGGACGATAATGGGTTAGACATGATGACCAAGGCTTTGCTCAAAGGCAAGTTTGAAGTTTGTAGAAACCTAGTTGGCTTGAAGAAGGTGGATCCCTCCTGAGTTAAAAAGGAAGAGATTTGATGGGTATTTTTGACCTGTCTTCGACCGGTCGTGAGCCCTGTTCGACCGGTCGTGGGCTGGTGTTCGACTAGTCGTGGGTTCGAGTCATGGTACGACTCAAAGTCCAGCGAGTTCGGACGATTTTTCTCCGTGGTCTACGACCAGTCGTAGGTAAGCTACGACCAGTTGTAGGGGGCTAAGACCAGTCCTGAAATTTCAAGACTAGTCGTAGATTACGCAGTTTGTTCCGCGATTTTGCGCGAAATCGCGGATTTTAGTCCTTTCGCAATTAGGATGCGAAAAGGAGTTTCCTAAACTATAAAAGGGGTTGCCTAGAGTTTTCTAGGCAATGCAAGAGGGTTTTCTAAAGCTTTACAAGGGATTTGCTAAAGGGTTTAGGGCTATCAAAAGGTGAGAAAGAGAGAGAGAGAGAGGAGAGAGAGCGAGAGAGGAAGCTTATAGAAGGGAAGTTCTGCTCATGGAAGTTATCTACTGTGTAATTTATATCTCAGCACTTCTATGTCCTCGTAATCAGTTAGATCTCTCCATTTTCTCTATTTCTCTTACTGTTTATCCACTCCTGCATGAGTGAAGAAGTTTGTAACATTCTACTTCATAGTGGATTGTTGATCTGGACGAGGTCCCGTGGTTTTTACTTCTTTGAGGGTTTTCCACGTAAAAATCTCTTGTGTGGTGTGTGATTGATGCATTGATTATTTTCATTTTTTTATTATCTATAATTCTGGTTTGTTCTGGAGGGCTAGATCCTAAGGTTTTGTGCAAGGCCCCCAACAATTAAATGGTATGGAATTGAATTAGATGGTATTAACACCATTATTGCACAATAATTGCATCCATGGAAATATAATGGCATTTTGCCCATCCAATCCCTATAATGGCATTTTGCCCATCCAATCCCTATGTTTGGGATTAGACAATGGTATGGAATTGAATTAGATGGTATTAACACCATTATTGCACAATAATTGCATCCATGGAAATATAATGGCATTTTGCCCATCCAATCCCTATAATGGCATTTTGCCCATCCAATCCCTATGTTTGGGATTAGACACCGTATTAAGCAAAAATCATGTGTGGTGGACCATGAAATTGCAATCAAAGGACCAGATTCATAGTTGATATTAGTCACTCACACACGTATACAACTCAAATGTTATGTGTCAAGGATGCATGTGGATGAACTCGAATGTTACATGTCAAGGATGCATATAGAGGAAATACAATTCCATTCCACCCAATCCCACTCCTTCTCTGTAGACTCCAAACAAAAGGTGGAATTTGCACATAAACTAACCAAATGTAATTCCATCCCACTTAATCCTCCTAATAAACGGCTAGTTGCGTTTGTTGTAAGTCATAATTAAGAGGTATTAAGAAGCATAAGGTAATTAATGGAGAGCTTGCAAATAGAGGGAAAAAAAGGAAGATGGCTTAAGCAATCAGTGTGGCGGAGAATCAAAGAGACTGTGTAGCATGTAAAGCACTTTTTACTTCATAAAAAGAACAGAGCAGATTTAGCTATTACACGTGATATCTTAGTGGTTGTTACCCTAATCGTGTGGGGCCTACCTTGATGTATTTTTTGTATATCCATGCCGTCCATCTGTTTTTACATCTCATTTTAGGATGCGATCCTAAACAATAAGAAGATCCAAATCTCAGGTGGACCATACTAATGGAAACAGTGATGAATAATCATTAAAAAAAATGTGGGCTGCAAAAGTTTTAGATCAATCTGATCTTTCTATTTTCCCCTCGTCCAGATCTTCTTGACATTATCAACAGGTTGGATTACAAATAAACATTAAGGAAACCATACAATGGGCCTTTTGGAATTTTTATTGATAAGGCGCTCTATCACTACTGTTTCCCCTCGTCCAGATCTTCTTGACATTATCACATGTGATTTGGATCTGCATACTTTTTGTTATCTCGTTCTAAAATGGGCTGTAGAAACGGATAGACGCTGTGGATATATAACACATCATCAAGGTGGACCTTACGGTAGGGCATTATAACACATCATCAAGGTGTACTGACTAAACTTCTTGGGCACACTGTGATGTATGTATCCGATCCATAACATCCCATCCTTTTTATCCAAAACCCGAGTGGACCACACCAAAAAGCAGTTGGACTAATGACTTTCACAGTTGAAAACTTCCTAAGGCCCACATGATGGTGATTTGTGACCTGTTCATAAGGTTAGACATACGTGGATGATAAAACACAAATATTAGCTTGATCCAAAAAATTTATAACTCTCTAAAAGTTTTCAACGATAGCCTTTCAATTCCCACTGTTTCCTATGGTGTGGTCCACTTAAGCCTTGGATATTCTTAAATTTTGTCTCAGCCATGATCTGAAAAAATGGATGGATGGAGTGGATAAGAGGCATACATCATGGTGAGCCCCACAATCAGAAAGCCTTGTTAGATGGTATCTTGACTTGGGCTATGGCCCATCTTTATTTCCACCATTGGGATGAATTCTCTGAAATGTGTGTGAGATCTAGACAAATCTCCCAGTGGATCTGTCTACCATGAATTTCCCATGGCAAAAAATCAGGTTAGTCCATTCATCATATGAACTGTGTATCTTGAATATAGACCTTCTGAGATATTTTTTCTTTTTAACTTGTCACTTTTCTTATACTGAGGTGGTCCACTTAGTACAGGATGTAGTGAAGGTAGCCCCAGCAGATGAATGGCACCTACCATGCTTAGTCTAGATTTTTTACAAAGGGCACAGTCATTTAAATGTATCTCTTTATCAACTCTTATTTATTTTACCACCATCAAACCAAACAGTGAAATTCATGGTCAAATGTAAATGTATTTACAAAAGAGGTAAAAAGAAATTTGTAATTATTGCACTTTTCTATAATATGTTTATAAAAATCTTATATCCAAAAATCGATATCAGTTTATTGTAATCATAATTTGGCATTGAAGTATTATAAAAATTTCATCACTATGATTTTTACCATTTTCAAACCAAACACTGGAAGCCTTGGTGGCTCAAAAATAAATAAATAAAAATAAAAACCGAAATCTTTTTCACAATAGGACACCTTTTTCAATGATCTTCCAAACATGCTTGGAAATGAAACGAAACCTGGTATAAACACCAGGCTGCAACAAAGTTCCCTTTTGTGGCTAGAAGACAGAAAAATGGACAGGAAGATGCGTCTTGTACCTTGCCCTGGTGCACTGAAGAGGAAGAACCCAAAGCGCTCTCTCACTTCTCTTTTTTCCTTTTTCTTTGTTTTTTCTCTGAAAACAACCCTAATTTGAACCTAATTCTCATATGGTTGGACCAGAGTCCGCAAAATACCATAGGGGGAAAAAGTTACAGGGAAGGTTTATGTTTATGCTTGAAGTGTTAAGTCAAAGAAATGGAAACACCAAGAGAACCGGAGAATGAAAAGTTCGGATTAAATATGGTTTGGACTTCAAAAATGGCTGTATATGCATGTGCATGCTGTTGTGTATTGTACACAAATAAGATTAAAATACAAAATTTCAATTAAAATTTATAGAGTTTTTTGTGCATGAGTAATAATGTACATCGTGGATTAATATCATTCTTTGCCTCTCTTAAATCCGTTATTTTTCAAATAATAATTGTGTAAGCTTTTCACTTTCTACTCGTTTCTATCATTTGACGTCGGCCAACAATCTTTGTTTTCTAAATCTTCCCTCAAAAGATTTTTTATTTTTTTCTTTGAATAAAACATGATTTTCTAACAAAATGTGTTTAATTCAATTGCCAAAAAAATTTATTTTATTCTTTTTTGCAATATCTTTTGAAACGTACAGAATTTTCATTGTTGACCCAGTTGTCCAATTTTTGCCTTCAAAAATAGAGTTTAAAATGGAGTATTGTTAACCATGGGTTGGACCCAATGGTGAAACAGGCGAACAATTTGTATGTTCAAAATCTTTAAATAGCGCACCCGTTTGGTTGTAGGAGAATTCATTCCCTAATTTTTATGTTTCCTTAGGAATGTTAGTGTTGACTTAGTATTTCTTAGAAATAACTAAATTTTCTTTGGTTGGTGTACTGGATTTCTTGAGAAAAGTTGGAAAAAGTCTAAAACTCTGTTTTAATTCCCCAACACCCCCTATTTCCTTGAAAAAGAATACTTGCTTAGCTTTTCATTGATATCTGGCTCCAAAAATAATCAACCTGGTTCATGAATCAGGAAGGCCAGTGTTATAAACAAATGGACAGGTCAAACAAGTTCTAATAACAGTTCATTCATGACATGCAACGTTGCCCAACTGATGAGTTTATGAGCATAATTTTTGAGCCAGGATCTACAAGGTGGTCCTACCTAATGGATGGTCTAGATTGCATGTGTCTGCAATCCTAGCATGTGTGTTGATCTATAGATGGGTTGGGTGATGATACTTGGAAATATGGAGTAATGTTTGGTTGAATCGTTCACAGCTGCAATCTTCAATGATCAAGTACTAAAAACCACTGAAAGAGATTGGCCTCGTCACCCCTTTTGATCAGCAACAAAATCAATTCATATAACCCATAAGACAGACAGCGAAAGCAAATTCTCCAAATTGAGGATTGTTCACAAAGATGAGAATGGATGGTAGTGTTGCCATCCACCTTGCCTCCAACCTGTCCAGAAGGCGGGCCCCACCATCAAGATGTTCTGGCACAAAATCAGGCCACACCACTCATCGTGTTGACAAACAATGGACACCACTCATCATGTTGATAAGTAGAACAGCCTGATTTTTGCTCCAAGTGATCTTCAATGTGGGGTTGATCTTTCCAGCGGCTTGGATATTGCACACTCATGACATGTCAGCCTTATGGGCAAGGTGAAAATTAAAGTGGTTTGAACACTCACGAATAAACGAAAGGCCTGAAGACACCCATTACATTAATTCATGAGCCCTTTCAGGCATACATAGATGCCAAAACAGAGTATCTACATTACCAGCAGCTGCTCTCATTGTAGATGTTAAAGACACTGAATTATCATTTCCTTTGCTTGTCGCGAAACAAATGCATCAAAGCTTCTCGAGTGATGCTTTTAGATGTGGTTGAAGATTATGTAAACATGTAGCCATCCGAACCACATAAGATAATTCACCATTGACTACCTCAAATACCCGAGTTATCTCCTTCGCCTGCCAAAAGAAAAAAGGACTGTTTACTAAAATAGGACTGTTTACTATGAAATCTGGCCTCCATCTTTTCAAAACTTGATTGGTTTTTATTTCAATTCATTCAATATAAGTCTGTGGTTGGTACAATACTGAAGAGCATGCATTCTGTGAATATAGTAGAAAAGAGCTTGTTAGTAGCCATGACCATCTTTCAAAGAAATATTTTGGTTGGTAACTGTGAAGACACTGAAAGTTTGGAAGCTCTTATTGATATCATAAACATATTTTAGCATTCTTTTATAAGTGTTGAAAGCATGGTTCTAAATTTTGGTGACATGACCCAAGACTCAGATGAGTCAGCTCAACTTGACATGATCCCTCCCTGTTTTTAAGAACTGCATGGGCATGTGGTCTGTTGTGAGTCACATTGAGTCAACTCGAGTCTCATTGAGGATCAATTTTGCCAGTGGCCTCGCTCGAAATCTTTTCTAGTTGACTGAGCCTTGGGTCTTGTCACCAAGTTTTAGAACTATGCTTTCAACATTTAACTAATAAAACAATGGTGAAATATATGGACAATATCACTCGCCTGTGCTGTTCTTAAAGACAAACAGACAGACAGATAGACAGAGAGAGTGGGTGAAGTAAGGTTCCACTGAGGAGAAACATCTAACCAGCTGCACATGATTGAGATAATTTATTTATAAAAATATTGAGTCGAGTCAAGTGAAGGTGTCTGAGTCTTTTAGTTTACACATCCTGGCTGGACATCATTTCATGTGAAGTTTTTGGGCTTCTGAACTATGGTTGGAAGTACTTTACTAGCATTCATCCTTTTTCTTAGTTTTGATGATCTGGGGAAACCAAAAATTTCAAAGAATATTGTAACTGCATTCTTACATTTAATCCAATTCTGATTCAAATAGTTACTTTTGACATATTTAAACTTTAACGAATGCTTGATCTCCTCCTACTTTAGTTCCAATATTTCGAAGTTGACCCTCTCCATCGAAGTTTCATGTTAATGGTTTCATTAATATCAACAGCTGAAGACAGATGGGGCCAACAACAAAACTAGCTTTCAAAACCCATTTACATCCCCCATAGGCAAATGGGGACCCGTATCGAAATAAGTTACTACTTGACAAATGCCCGTGAAATTTTAGTCAAGGAATGAATTTGTTGTGAAAACAGATCTATTCAGGAACAAAACTAAACCATAGGATTGACTTGCTGAGAATTTTGATTCATCTTGTAATTTCAGTTTTCTGAAGGATTATATGATCCTCGACTCAAGGGTATGCATAATTCATCAGCTTTTCAGTTCCTACATGTGGGGCCAATTGTTCTGGTATCCAGACCATTTAAACAGCTCCAAGATGGGGAAGAACCGAGATTTGTTGTATTTTACTCAATTGAATGTGGACCTTTGCTGTATTTCTTTTCCTGTTTATTTTCAGGCCACAAATGGAAGATTTGGCATAAGCCATGGTGAAAATTGCTGTCCATCCACTATGTAGTCTATCAGATCAACAGTTGGAATCACCCTGCCATTGACCCCTGTTCAAAGACTAAATAAGCATTTGCAAAATCAGATTTATGTTGTAAGGGAATGATTCAAGTATACTTAGAAAAGTCATCTACCAAACATGCATAATACCTAAATTTTCCAATTGATAAAATAGGAGCAGGTCCCCACAAGTCACAATGAATTTTTTCAAAAAACCGGAACAAGAATGTTCAGAATAGGAAAACGGTAATCTACTAAGCTTCCCTAATTGACAACTATCACAAATGTGTTCAGATTTTACAGTGCCTATAACATCAATCAATCCTTTATTATTTAATAATTATAAAGCAGAAAACTGAGGATGTCCTAAGTGTTGATGTCAAACGTCTGTTGAGCCGGATTTGAATCGATGAGAAAAATAGAGCTCCGGTGAAGTGGGAAGAACATAGAGATCACCCTTGCGCCTCCCTGTGATCATTGGTTGTCCGGTTTGTCATTTCTTAACACAAAAGTCAACATTAGAGAATTCACAATTAACAGGAAACTGAGTTGTTAGCTGACTTATAGAAAGCAAATTTTTTTTTTTTTTTAAAGTCAGAAACTAATAAGACGTCGTGGAGAGGTAAGGTGTTATTTTTTTGCTTAATGCTAGAATCTCCAATACCAAGAATTGGTAGAGAAGATCCATCACCAATAAGAACTGAATCTGCACCAAAGTAGTTGCGAATATTGGTTAACATACCTGGCTTACCTGTCATGTGGTTAGAGGCTCCTGTGTCTGAGGTCCACTCTGTTTCAATGATGGTGTTGTCCAAGGTGAGAGCTGTAAGAGCTTGTGGTATGTCATCATGTTGAGTTGGCTTTTTGGGCACCCACCAGCATATTTTTGCAATATGTCCCACCGTGCCACAGTACTGGCATTTTTCTTCACGGTAAAGATCTCGTTCTGCAGGGGTCATACAACGTTCATCGGGTGGTGGAGGACGTCTTTATTGAGAGCCCATAGGCAAATGGGGACCCGTATCAAATAAGTTACTACTTGACCTGAAGTGGGGCTAGCGTATCAAGAATAAGCATAGTTTCGTTCTTTTGGTTGTTGTGCCAAAATCCTCTCCCAGTTGATATGAATTTTTATTTGTTACCATGATATCCTGAGGAGGATTGCTGGAAGCGCTGTTGTTGTTGCCCATAAAACGTCATTTGAGGAGTGAATGAGTTTGGGACATTTGTATGATTAGAGAACCAACTGCGTCGCTGATCAAGACTTTGGAGTTGTGAGACCAACTCAGAGTATGAAGGCCTTGGTGGCTTCAACATGGTAGTGGTGAAAGTTTCATATTGAGGGCCAAGGCTAGTGAGAATGGAGAAAAAATTTTCTTTGTCTGGGACAGGTTTCCCGATAGCTACAAGACTATCGCATAAACCTTTGAAGGTGCTAATATGTTCTCCAATGGTTTTGTCATCTTCTTTGCGAAGATATGTTACCTGTTGTCTGAGTGTGAATTCACGTTCTTGTGAATCTTCCGCATATACATTCTTGAGTGCGTCCCAGACAGCATGGGCTATGTCTATGCCAACAACGAGGCCGAGCGTTTCTTCAGAGAGTGTTCCAATTATCCACCCATGAAGAAGACGATCCGCCTTTCGTCAGACAATATATGCTTCGGTTAATCTTGGTGCAGAAATTTCTGTATACCGTGATGTTATTTGAATCTGGTATGGTATATTTGGTAGGGGCAGGATCTTCATGAGTAAGGTGGCCGACCAGTTCTTGGCTTTCTGCAAGAGCCAAGGCTTGTCCACGCCATAAGGGATAATTTGTAGGACTGAGTTAGAGGGTAATGAAGTTACCAATATTGAGAGATAAGGAAGTCATGGTTGCAGGGAGCTGTTGGGTTGTGCTGTGTGTTCACACAACTTTGCTTTGATACCAAGAAGAAAAATAGCAAAACGATGGAGATGTTAAAAAAAATAATAATAAAAAATAAAAAATAAAAAAAATAAAAAATCGCTTTCTTATATTTAAAAAAATGTGAACACGATGTATGCTTGATTGAAATCAACGTAAAGCGATAATACAAAACTATACGTAGAGGACTTATATATATATATATATATATATATATATATATATATATATATATATATATATATATATATATATATATATATATAACATCTTCTCTTAATCTTGACTGATTACATGAAATCTGGATGACTAATTGCATGAAATCTGCTTAACTGATTGCATGAAATTTGGGGGACTGATTGCATGAAATCTGCTTGACTGATTGCATGAAATCTACTAGAGGCAATATTCTCTGCATCTTGACTGATCTGAATCCTTTCTGATTGCATGAAATCTGGGCATAAAATTTCTTTGCATCTTGACTGATTTCAAACACGATCCTGCTGGATCTACTGGGTCTGGGTTGTGCTAATGACCCCATCTGTACAAATTGACAAACTGAGGCTATCATGCACTATTTACAAGGATCATATAATTCCTCTGGCAGTGACAAATAAACTCTGGTGTGGGATAATTAGTAAGTGGCTTTTTTTTTGTATGTTCAGGTAAATGAAAAATCACTGACCCAAGGATAATTACCCCAAGGATCTTTGTGCTTGGGGTAACGACACAGCTAGTTAGGTTATAACCGAATCGTTTCAATTGCTGATTGAAAACTATTTCCAAACCCCCTCTCTGGCCTGGGTTCAACCTTGTGCCATTGATAATTTCTGCAAGGCCTCCTCTAATCCGGATGCTGAATGAGTACTCCCCTGCCTGTCCCTAACTAGGAATGGACATGGGCTTTGAGGGACCACAATGATGTATGCATTTTATCCACGCCGTCCATCCATTTTTCCATATCATTTTAGGCCACAAAACAAAAATAAAAATAAAAAAATGAGGCAGTTCGCTCAAGTAGACCATACAGTGGGGATTAAACACCTACCATTGAAAACTTTTTGGAGGCCACATAAGTTCTATATCAAGCTGATATTCATGTTTTCCCTTCATCCAGGTCTGTGTGACCTTATGAATAATTTTGATGGAAATTAACCATCATGGTGGGCCCTAGGAGGGTTTCAATTGTGGGCATCATTACCACTACTGCTTTGTAAGGTGCGGTCCACTTGAGCATTGGATCTGCCTCATATCTGGGCTTATAAATGATATGACAATGGATGGACAGTATGGATAAAACCCATATATCACGGTGGCCCCTCATGTTTTTATGCTCCAGAGCAAGAGGCATCCCAAGCGGCTTGCCGCCAACCATCTTCGTTTTGGAATTTTAGAGCGTATTTTGTTTGAGAGAGAGAATCCTCCCCAGGAAGTGGTTGAGTAAGTTGTGTGGCAGGACTCCCCTCCAGCCACCCTCGCTGCAGCAGTTGTTGTTATCACTGCCGAGGCTACTTTTTGGTAACACTTTTCAGCAAATGCCCTATGTTGTCGGCAGATTGATGGATGAATGGAAGCATTTAGGATCAAGCAAATTAAAACTACAGGGCACACGCTAAGCAAGCATGCAGTAAGCTGAAAAACTACTACATGTGCTAGCGTGCACTCGTCTCTCTTAAAGGCTACATGAGAATGGGAAGCACATTCTCAATTTCAGATTTGGGAAATTATAGGAAGGTAGCTAGATGCGTCGATGCCTTTCAAACCTACCTCACCGATAGGAAGAATTGAGGGACCGATTCACTCTGCATAGATTGACTGAACCCAGAAAGCCTTCCACTAGCAGGTGATCCCGTTTTTCATGGGTAACCATAGTCCAGTGTATCCGAAAGCACATTTGTCTTTCAAAGACATATGGAGTTAAGACTCAGCCCTGATATATGAACAAGGTCAAAGCATAAACACCCAAAGGAAAAAAGATTGGATCTGCAGGGTTCCAAACGAATTGGTTTATTCAAAAAATGCTTTGTTCTTTTTACTGGCACTCAATAAATAAGGGACATTTTTTTTACTTAATAAGCGTTATTACAAGCAAAGGTGCTAGTGCGCAACGGCTTTGAAGCCAGAAAGTAATGACTCCGTAGCAACTATAAGATCACCCCAAGGACACCTTCGGCATCCATGAGTCACAGACCAACCAGCCGGGCAAAATAATCGGTCTTAAGAATCAGAATGCCAACCCTCACTAGACAGGGGCAAAACAGAGTCCCCTGTCCATTCCTAGCTAGGGACAGGCAGGGCTAGTATATCATTATCCATTCGTGAGGTGGCCCAGCAAAATAAGCCTGCCAAATCCAAAAAGATAAGCTCAGTGTAAAATGGACAATGAGCTGGACATTGTATGCTATATAACACCTCTTTTTTTTTTTCCTTTAAATATATATATATATATATATATATATATATATATATATATATATATATATATATATATATATATATATACAGCAATAGGGTGATCCAGTTCGCCCACGCCCCATGTGTGGGCCAACGCAATGGGCCATCAGTTTCGGCTAACAATCAACCAAAAGTAGAGGAATTTATACTTTGAAAACACAGGGAGCCAATGTCACTTCCCTGTTTTTATTCCATTTGAGAACTCTTCTCGTGTATTTCTTTTATGAGAGTGTTTCCACCGAGAAACAATGCCTATCATATGCTTACCAACTCTTGCATGGGGATCATGTTGGTTTGTAGGGATGGCAGACCCCAAATCTCATTGGTCAGGGGATCTCTATCTATACAGTCCGATCAAATATATATATATATATAGGGTGATCCAGTTCGCCCACGCCCCATGTGTGGGCCAACGCAATGGGCCATCAGTTTCGGCTACCAATCAACCAAAAGTAGAGGAATTTATACTTTGAAAACACAGGGAGCCAATGTCACTTCCCTGTTTTTATATCATTTGAGAACTCTTCTCGTGTATTTCTTTTATGAGAGTGTTTCCACCGAGAAACAATGCCTATCATATGCTTGCCAACTCTTGCATGGGGATCATGTTGGTTTGTAGGGATGGCAGACCCCAAATCTCATTGGTCAGGGGATCTCTATCTATACAGTCCGATCAAATGGGTGGTTCTCATCAGTCCTAGTTCCTTACATTTAATAAATGGTGGTGACTCTTTAACTGCACGCATTGCATAGTCCAGCCTATTCAAATCACTGACCCAACTGTCAATGTGAGCATAAATGAAAATTTTGCACTTGTAAGATAATATTAACCATTTGACTTTTCCCTTCAAATTTGGACCACTCCATAATTATAGCCCGTTCATTTGATGGCCATTAATTGGTGATTATTGTGATTTTAGAGATATGCTCCATCCACAATTTGGATGGTCTAGATGTACATTAGTATCACATGCCAGGATGATCAGTCAATACATAACCGTAGCCTAATTAAAATATTCATAGCCAAAACCTCAAGAAATTGATAATAAAAAATAGAATTAAAAAGAGTTTCTGAGTGTTTGAAAAAAAGTAGATGGTTAATGAGAAAAATTACAATATTGAATGGCATAATTGGTGGGATGTGGCCATCAGCCACATAGAGATTCATGGAGACTGTAGCAGAGAAACCGTGAGTATTACCACATATTTCAAGAAAGGTTTTGAATTTCCTGTATTCACCACCACCGTTGGCTCAAATACTTTTGATTATACACTCAAAGATATTCTCAATGTTCAATTTAAATCTTTGAAAAAACACCAAATGGAGAAAAATATTATGTAAATCTACTAATATCAATGAAATGTATCTGATAGTGAAACCAGTACATCCCCAGGTACCAGAAACTATTAATTGCAAAAGTTCATTGCCTACAAATATATTATAAAAAAGAAGTTTAAGACTTCCGCCAATCTAAGACGAGGAACAAGAGTTCACAGATTTATCAATGGAGATAGGAAGTTGAAAGTGAGAAAGCTGATGATGAACCGTACACATTATTGGAAGATGGGACTTGGATGATAAGCGCCAGCAATTTGCAGTTGCCTCTGCATGATATAAATCTCCTTTCCTCAAGCTACTCGGAAGAAATCTCCTGTATAGATGTACCTTTGCAAAGAAAGCATAAAGTAAATACCAATTAGTCAGATCCTGACTTAGATGTCAAATGCATCTATGTGCATGTGAAGGTTTCTGCACTTCTCGAATCTGAACACTCCAAAGATAGTGATTAACCAGAAGAAACTGCAGACAAGTTGGGTATGTGACCAATTTCTATGTAATTCTAAATCAGTTTTTTTTTTTTTTTCTCATAAATGAGTGGCCCACCTGATGAGTTGTCCTACTTCTTTTTGTTATGATCACACATGCATTAGAACCATCATCTGGATCGCTCATCTGTACCATACATAAAGTGGGGAGGTCCTTGTAGGCATACCGAAATGGTAACAAAACAAGAACGTTGACAAGGCAGAGTCATTAGAACCCCTTTACTATACATGGTTATTGTCATGTGTCAATTGGGTCCATCTAGTAGGACCCATCTCAGATCATGCTCCCCAATAAAAATATTTTGTTAGGCAATCCAAGCTTAAATTTCTTATCCTCTCACCAAATGTGAGCTATTAACCATTTTTTGGACCGTTGGTTCGGAATTTGTCAACCAGATGGCTACGATCATCCAATTTGGGTATTTATATTTATTTTCCATCAACAACATGGCAATTAAATGAACGTACTGAATTGACAAGTCACCCGTACCAAGACGAATATGGAATATTGAAAAGTAAAATTTGTAATGACTCATTCTCAAATTCAAGATTCAAATCATCAATGATGCAGATTACATGAAAGTAGCATGTCTATATGGTAGTGGTAAGAACATAAACTGTTCAAATCAATCTAAGAAAGTACCTTGACTATTGCCACCCCATAAAAATACACCCATCATATCTTCTTTCTATTAGAATTATTATATGACCAGAAGCAACGAATGGGGGTTTACAAATTCAGTGGGTGAATTTATTTATTTTTTTAAAAAAATGGTTATTCCCTACACGTGTGACATATGAAACATGGGATCTATGATGTTCACTGAGTAATTAAAATTACATGTGAAGGTATTCCAGCCGAAAATGTTGTGAGAAGAGCATGTGACTGATGATTGACAAAGGAAAATTAAAAACTCATCACCTTCTTCTCTGGGAAAAGAATAAAACTTTTCTTCTTTTTCTTCTTCTTCTTCAACAGCACCTGTAGCTTCAAAGAGCAAGCAAAAAGAGTTAAAGAGGGAGATGGAAAAGAGGTTGGAGACGTCTTCAAAGCAACATGCATTGTTTAGAAACTCATCAAGTCAACTTAGAACTCCACTATGTCAACTGGGATCAATGTGAAAATCTACCAAGTTCCTTAAACTCTGTTTGTTACCTTAAACTTGCCCAAGTTTTGCGCTAACTCTAATGACCTAACAAGTTTTTTGGAATTGGCTGAGTTTTAGAAAGTAACAAGGTTTGATAAAGAAAAATGTAGAGGTATGAACCTACCACTTCTAACATAAACAAAGACCTTGTTAGAGTTTTGTTACAAGGCTCATTAGGTTTTCTCTAAACTCACCCAAATTATGCACTAACTTGTTGGACTGCTTGAGTTTTATGCTACTACAATGAGTTTTGTAGAGTGAAAAGCTATGGTGGAAAGAAATTACTCAAGAACAAAGCCACTTACTCACAATGTTGCTTCATAGTCCACCTAATGTACCCCCGTTGTTATAGGAACATACATTGTTAATATGGTTGGCTTTCATCCATATGCTAAATTCTATGGTGTTTGTTACCATCTTAATCATAGATGGTGTTATGCCACCATTCTACCAAGGGCAAATAATGAGCCCAATTTTTTATCCATGCCCAATGAACTGAAACTATGCCTAGTTAAAATTGATGAAGTTCTTTTTCATGTTTTTTTTTTAATTTTTATTTTTAAGAGTTTAGTTCAACTATGATAATGGTTGGTTAAATCTCTTAACTATGGCTAAGTGGTAAAGATCGTAATTATTTTTAATGTTCTAGTTTACTTTTACTCTAGTTATTTGGTTTGAAAGAGAGAGAGTAAGAGGTTGCGGAGCTTCAACAGAATCGTTCTTCTTCTCTAATCTTTCGATTTTAAGTTCTTTTTCATTTTTATTTTTTTTTAGTTTAATTCAATTATGACAATGGTCGGCTAAATATCTTAGCTAGGGCTAAGAGGTGAATTTGTAGTTATTTTTAATGTTCTAGTTTATTTTTATTTAAGTAAATTGGTATGAATGATGAATAATTGATTGATTTTAGTTTAAATAAAGCTTTGGTTTTAGTTTACTTTGATTTATTGTTGACTCCATGCACTTTGAATGAAGGCTAAGATTGGTTGTTTATCTATTTTGTAAGAGATCTGTAAAATTTATTGATTTATCATAGACTATGCGCACGATAGATACTTTGAATTTCTTGTGATCAATAACTTGGCGCTTCATCCAAGTCAAATAGATCCCATCAGAATTCGATTTGATCTCTCCAAACATTTTCCTTTTAAGAAAATCGATGAGTAGCTAGAACAATTGAATCACTGAGCTCGACCACTTATCAAATCTTCCAGACGATCACCTGCATTTATCGAGTTCCCGAGAAGATCCCTTCATGATTATTGCACGCAGGATCTTAGAGAAAATGCTTATCTTATCATGGAAACAATTCACCTGTAATCTATCAGTAATTGAGAAGGGGGCTAATCAAGCTTTAAGGACAATGTATTTATACGTGATTCAGTGTGGTGTTAATTTAAATAATTTTAGTTTTAGTTTTCCAAATATACTTTTTCCAAGTACATGGGAGGCATGCATGTGCCTTTTTGAATGGGTGAGAAACAATTCTTATATTCTCTATTTTCTCTTGATTAGTGAAGAAAAAAAGCCTTTTCATTGCCACATGGTAGGCATTCTCGTCAAACAATGTAAATCCTTATATTGTCTCATGCATTTTTTTTATGCTCTTTTCTTTCCTACCTTTATTTCATTTGCATTGATTGTGTGCAGGATTTTTGCAACAATTAGTATCTATATGTTGAGAGGCAGCTTTGCAACATCAGCATTGGTGTTTATATTGCCTATGTTTTTGATGAAAGGATCAAGTTTTCCTAGACTCAAAAGTATCAAACTTCAACAATTTGAGTTATACATTTCCCAAGTTAAAGTAAATGTAGTGTTGGTAAAGAATGGTTGCAAAATCACAATCAGAGGAAAGGAAAAGAAGCATGCCTACAATAAAGATGGAGTTTTTTAGGGGAAAAACTAATAGGGTATGGCATATCTGTTTCTTGCACTAGATTATTTAAATATAATTAATATATGTAATTAAACTACTAATAAAATTTTGTGGGACAAGTTACATAACGTGTACAAAAGGAAGTCTATATTGTATAAGACTTTTGTCTAATTGAAGTTGAACCTCTTGAATATGAAAGCTCATCTTTGTAAGAACATTTGAATGAGTTCAATACTTTGGTTAATGGACTGGCAAATAGGAGATTAAAAATTGATGATAAAGAAAACATAGCTCTTTGCTTTGTTAGTTTGTTAGATGTCAGATTTGTTAGATAGTTTCATTATGGATCTTAGCAATGGTCTAGATCTCAATATAGAATCGGCTATATGCACATTGCTTATTGCCAAGAATTTTATAAAACTAATCATGGGGTCCTCCGATGATGCAATGATGTTAAAAAAAAAAAAAGAAAAAAAAAGAAAAAAAAAAAAGATCTATTGCAAGAAGAACTAGTGGGAGAGATGAAAAAAGATCCAATATGATTCACGAAAAATGGTACAAAAAAGAAGTGAAGCGTTAGAACCGAAGAAAGAGGATCCATTTACAAAATAATTATAGATTTAAAAAGACAAATGAGGAAAGTCCTAAGCTTAATTTCCATGATCAAGCAATAAATTTAAAAGGTTCCCAAGAAAATCTAGTGAAAATGATAGTTCATCCGATGATGGAAAAGTGTTGTGGGCAATTCAATGAGAAAATATGAACCGTTAATGAATTTAGGATTCAAGCGTTTTGTTTCATGTCATGCTACATAGGGCTACTTTTACACATATTGGTTAATTATGTGTTAATATCATAGTTTACATGACAACAAACACGTAAAATTTTGGGGATTAAGAGATATCATGGTTACAATGATGATATCATTACACAATTTTAATGGACCACATGTGGAAATCCCATGGAAGAAACTTCTACATCGAAAATTTTAAATGTAGATAAGTATAATTTTTTGAAGAAAATGTTTGATTGAAGATTGTAACGGAGCAATGGTAGTTGTAATAGGAGATTTGATGGGTAGTTTATCTCATTTGATCAAAAATACCCTGATCGGCTATGTGATTGTTGTCAATATCAGGATGGAGTCCACTATGATTTAGCACAACAGGTTCATACTAACGTTACCGATTGATTAAAATTTATTTTAAGGTTTAAAATCTATTAATATTTAATTTATGTGAGGATTGCTTATTGGCAAAGTTGCTCTATGTTTTTTCTCATCTGCTATTAAAAGTAAGAAAGTAATAAATTTGATTCATTCTAAAACTTGAGATGTCTCAGTCGAGTCATGGAATGTTCGATGTATTTTATTTTTTGTTGATGATTTCTTTCGAAAGATATGGTTTCTATACTTAAAAGGAAGAATGATACGTTTCCCTATTTATGAAGTTTGAAGCGTTGTTTGAAAAAAAAAATAATAAATAAAAATTGTTTACTAGAAATAATAATGAAGGATAATAGACTTCTAATGAATTTAAAGACTTTAATTACAACGAGCAAGTCATTAAGAGGAACTACACAATCCATGGTACTCCATGCTAGAACGGAATGGTTGAATGTATGAACTTATAAATCATGCCAAAAGCACAATGGATTCGACCGGGCTTAAGTTTTGTTCTGGGGAGAAGCCATTTATATGGATTCCTATTTGGAAAATTGACTTTGTCCTACAATCGAATTAGATTAAAAACTCTGAGAAGGGATGGTTTGAAAAATATGTTAATAGTTATTCATTTGAACTTTTAGTTGTATTTTTATGTTAAATGTTTAAAAGGGTAAAAGATAAAGCTAAATGTAATGCCCAAACAGTATATTTTTCTTGGCTTTCCAAATAAATCTAGGGTGACAGATCATGGGACCCTATTGTCTGTAAGTTATTATAATAAATAGATGGGATGTCATTTTTAATGATGATTCAATGCAAAAAGGAAATGTGCAACCTAGCTTAGAGAAATCTAAGATCTAAATCTTCTAAAAATGTTCAAAGTCAACTTGTTGGTCCAGAAAATTCACAAGATGATAAGCTCGAAGACAACATACCTAATAACAGGCGTGGAGAAGAAACATTGTTACTTGAATTCAAAGTTATTAAGACTATCATAGGAAGGCCCAAATTAACCTCCAACAGGCTCTAAGACTATGTGACTACTTACGCTTACATTATAAATGAGCATGAGCCTGTTCATTCTAAGAGGCATCAGATCTCATGGATGCTAGCTAGTGGAGAATCTATGGAGAAGTAAATAGTGGCTTTGCATAAAAATAAGAGATGAGAATTAATTGAATAACCAATAGAGAAAAATTACAAGACAATTAATAATATTGATGGGAAGGTTGAAAGATACAAAGCCCTAATGGGAGTAAAAGAGCATACTCATGAATAAGGTATCAACTATCAAAAAGAAGAAATAAAAAAAAAAAAAAAAAAACTTCTGATGTTGCTATTTATATTATTTTAAGTATTATAATTGTGCTTGACCTAGAGTTTAAGTGGTTAGATGTGGAATATGTGTTTAAAAATGGATATCTTATTAGGGAAAATATATATGACTCAACTCAAAGCTTCCTTTCCTCCGTTTTTTTTTTTTTTTTAAAGATGAAGACTTAGGCCGCGTTTGTTAAATCTGAAGTCTAAAGCCCAATCAAATCAAGTCAATTTAAAATCAAGCCCGAATCAAATCAAGTAAAAAAACTTGTTTGATAATTATGGTCAAGTCCGAAAATTAATTACTGAATTTGAAACAATCTGTTTGTTAACAAACATTCAAAATGTCTTAAATATGTTAATTTGACACATTGGCCCCTATCTCTTGTTTGAAAATGTTTCACACCGAATGCAGATTTCCTACCAACTTTGATCTCCTTTAAACCGTTTCAGACAACTCAAAGCTCAATGAGCGTGGGCCAATATATAAGCTATCAAGCTTTCTCGTGTGGCCCACTCGAGTCTTGGATCCACCTCATTTTTTGTGGATTGTACTAAAATTAGCTTGCAAAACAAATGAACGTAGTATATTTCCTAAAAACATAGTGGTGGGCCCCACCTAGCATCACCTAGCATCCTTGCACAAGAACTTCCTGTGAACGGCTTTTGCAGAAATCACGCGTCCATCCAATCCGCGCCATGTACCACACGGAAAACCGATTGGCTAGTCCCGCTGCCGCCAATGGCTGATGGTCAATGCTCTATGGACCCCACCATGATGTATGTGTTTCATCCATGCTAATGGCTGATGGTCTGTGCTCTATGGGCCCCACCATGATGTATGTGTTTCATCCATGTTGTCCATATATTTTTCTCGATCATTTTATAGTATGAGACAAAAAATGAGGTATATCCCAATCTCAAGTGGACCATATTACAAGAAACAGTGTTGAATGAGCTTTGCCGATTGAAAACCTTTTGGGGGCCATAAAAGTTTTGGATCAAGCTGATTTTTTATTTTTTTACTTCATCTTGGGAATGTATGACCTAATCAACATATTGGATGTCAAATAAACAGTACAGTGGACCCTAGGAGGATTTTAATGGTGGATATCCAATCACTATTGTTTTCCTGTGGTGTGGTCCACCTGAGATTTATATCCCTCTTATTTTTGGGATAAAGATATAAAATAAGATACGTAAAAATAGATGAATGGAATGGATGAAACACATGCATCATGGGGGTCACATAGCACGGACCACCACCAACTGGGATGGTGGCAGGGGAGTAGCCAATACGGTTCCGTATCCAGCTATACAGCTGGTGTAGATGGGCACGGATTAGATACTGACGAGACTCAATACTGAAGTGGCGTCACCAAGTTCTGTGGACCCCACTATGATGTATGTGTTGTATCCACAACGTCCATTCATTTGGAGATATTATTTTAATGCATGACCTTTAGAAGTTTTTAAAGGTGGTGTCACTCTCTCCACTGTTTTCTATGGTGGGGTCCATTAGATCTTTAGATGTAACTCATTCTTTAGATATTGTCCTAAAATGATCTCTCCAGATGGATGGATGGCATGGATACAAAACATACATCATGGTGGACCCACATAACTTGGTGACGTCTCTTCAATCCTGTCCCCGCAAAGGAAGCGAATTGCGTACTGAGTAACTCAGTACTATAAGCGCACTGAGTAAACTCTATGGTCCCCATGGTCATTCATGCATTGTATCCACTCCGTCCATCTCTTTTATCACATAATTTTAAGCCCTCAACCTAAAAATTGAGCATATCCAAACCTCAAGTGGACCACACCACCAGAAACAGTGTAAATTGAACATTTACCATTGAAAATTTTTTGGGGGCAATGGTGATTTTTTTTTACAATCCAACCCATTTATTAGGTCATGTAGACGTGGATGAAGTGAAAACACAAATATCTGCTTGATTCGAAACTTCTCCAACTCCTAAGAAGTTTTTAATGGTGGACGTTCAATCCCCACCTCGTGGTCCAGTTAATCCTTAGACCTACCTCTTTTTTTGGCTCACACTTTAAATGATATGAAAAAGTTGATGGACGGTGTGGATCAGTCACATAAATCATGGTGGGGAGTAAAGAAATTTCTAAGTTGAAAGTTGATTTTGAAGCGCGAACAATTTAAACAAAGCAATTGCCGTATTAACTTAAAAGGGGATAATTTTGGAAACAAAAATTTTTGTTTAATAACAAATTCACGGAGCGCATTCAGCATTCACCATTAAGCCAGACTCCTATCACGAAAAGAATTCAGTGAAAAACCACTTAGCGCTTTCCTTCTTCTGTGGTAACGATGCGTTAACAAACACTACTAAATACGGAATATTTTTTTTCTTTTTATTTATTTATTTATTTATTTTAAGATGAAGACTTAGTTTACTAGCTAAATAAATCATTTTATTGTTTAAGAGAGTCATCAGATGTTGGTACAAGCAAATTGATTCTTTCATTATGAACTTGTAATTTTCAAAATGCAAGGCCAATCACTATGCCTATGTTTGTGACTATGGTGTTGGAGTTGTCCTAAAAAATTAATGTTTTCTTATAAACTACTAGTCATGTGGATGTGACTGGGTTGATCTCAGCCGTAGATCATGATGACAATGTGTCCTTAGTGAACATTATGATGTGCCTTAGTTAATGTGGTGTGTAAAATATATGGAAATTTTGAAGGGTGTATAATTTATTTTTTTAAGTTTTAGTTGATCAAAATTCATCATTGAGTGGACCATTTGACCAATTTAAACCTAAATCTATGACAATCCGTTTGTTGAACAACCAATCCATACCCTAGATTATAGATCCAAACCCTTTAGACTAAAGATGGGCCCTTGGATTATCAAATCAACCGTTAAAAGTGCCCCAAATAATGGATAAATTGCTAAGATTACATAAAACGACTATTGGATCAAATGATTTACCTAATAATCACAATTCATGTTGTTCCATATTGCATTAATACTAATATGATATAATTTTCATAATTTGATTATGAGTATAACTCCAGATCTGGTGCCAGGAATGTGGATGGCCGTGATAAATTGATGATATAACATGATGTAATGGACCACCATTCAACTAAATGAATCTAATATGCTTATTATACTTAGATCTTATTATTCATGTGGTTAGATTTCTTTTTGTACATGTGAAATTATGAATTATCATGCGTACATCCATGGCCCATCATCATATTTCATTAATCATACATTTTCAACACTTAAGAGCATTTTTACCTGACTCCTTGCGTCATGAGCAACGAAATGATACTCTCTGATTGAGTTAGATCAAACACATATAATTTACACATTTGTGGCACGCACACACTTGATAGTATACCTTCATAAATGAGAAAAGAGGAACACTTTATTAGATACACCTTAGATTCTATACATGGTCAAGAACCACATCTTCTTATCCGTACATCATTCTTTAATAAAAATATAAATAAATTAACATGGACTCATCTTGGGTGCTAGTTGAACCGTTTTAGATCTTACTATCAGTTTATGTGGGACTCAAAATGAAATGGTGTGTTTATAAATTATACATACTCCACAGAGTAGCTATATTCTAAAATCTCTCTAAACCATGAAACGTTTCGTCTACTTAACATTACAAAAGAAGAGAGTTTTATAAATAGTACAACTGTACGACCAGTATATGGCCCACAACCTTTTTGAGCCCACTCGCTTTTTACCTTCCACGAATACTCCCCAGCTATACGGCCTCATTTCTTTGGTCGAAAATGCCCCTGCTTTCCTTACTGAGGCGGATCGGCTGTTGCTCGAAGCCGAGCGCTTACGGTCCTCGAACTCCGAGTTGTACGAACGGTTCAAAGAGATCAACGTTACGTGGGCCCCACAGTTAGGTATTTATTATATCCACAATGTTCATCGATATTTCCAGATCATTTCGGAGCATTATCCAAAAAACAAAATCATATCCAAAGATCAACTGGACCACACTACAAAGAGCAGCGGGAAAATAGATTTTCACCGTTAAAAATTTTGTAGGGCCCACCATAACATTTATTTTCCATCCAATCTATTCATAAGGTCACAAAGACCTGGATGAAGAGGAAAAACAAATTTCATAATGATCCAAAACTTCTGTGACCCCTAAAAGGGTTTCAATGGTAGACGTTCAATCCTCCATAGCCTTTAACAGTGTGGTCCACTTGATAGCTAGATCTGTCTTATTTTTCATCTCAAGCCTTAATACGAGTTCTCCAAAAAGATGGACGGTTTGGATATAGCACATACCTCATAATAGGACCCAAAAATAGCGGTGGGATAACAACAAAGAAAAAAATAATAATAATAATAATAAAATAAACCAGGAAATTTTCGCTACAGGTTATTCTATAGCCACGGATAATAACCGTAGTCATAGCCCTCGCCCATGTCATTTCGATATGTCCTTTTATATGTGTCAAAGGTCCTTCGATTAATCGAAAAACGACCAAATCTGTCCAACGAGTTTGCCTAAAAAATTCTGCAATTTTTGAAAAAAGGTATTTTATCTTCAGCTACGGATTATAACCGTAGCCATAACTGTAGTCTGTGCCGATCTATGAAATTTTTTATTTTTTATTTTATTTTATTTTATTTTTTACTTGGAAAAATTTATTCTACCTACAATTTTCTCAAATACATATTTATATAAATATGTATATATAAGCATATAAAAAAAAAATTCTCTCTTTTTTCCATTTCTTTCTTAATTCATTTAACAAAAATATCTTCTAAACCAAACTTAGTTACTTGATGTACCCTATATGATTTTGGGGTAGGAGAAGCTACTTTAGCCAACTAACCTAGTTATTTTCCAAGATTCCATTAGGTCAATGGTCGAAAATCCATTTCATTCACTTTGCGGTCAATTTCATTCATGGAAATTCATGGTCATTTCCGTGCATTTCACTTCACGGTCACTTCTATACATTTCGCGGTCCAATCGCTTCACTTCACCCCCATTTCCATGCATATCACGGTCATTCCCGCATATTTCATGTTGATTCACAGTCATTTCGAAGCATTTCACGGTCCCGCGTCTTCGCTTCACGGTCATTTTCATGCATTTCGCGATCCAATCGCTTCACTTCACTCCCATTTCCATGCATATCACAGTCATTCCCGCATATTCCGTGTTGATTTACGGTCATTTCGACGCATTTCATGGTCCCACGTCTTCATTTCACGGTCACTTCCACGCATTTCGGGGTCCAATCGCTTCACTTCACCCCCATTTTCATGCATGTCACGGTCATTTCCACCTATTTCGTATTGATTCATGGTCATTTTGACGCATTTCGCGGTCCCATGTCTTCACTTCACGGTCACTTCCGCGCATTTCGCGGTCCAATCGCTTCACTTCACCCCCATTTCCATGCATATCACGGTCATTGTCGCATATTCCGTGTTGATTCACGGTTATTTCGACGCATTTCACGGTCCTGCGTCTTCACTTCACGGTCACTTCCGTGCATTTCGCGGTCCAATCGCTTCACTTCACCCCCATTTCCATGCATATCACGGTCATTCCCGCATATTCCATGTTAATTCACGGTCATTTCGGCGTATTTCACGGTCATGCCCCTTCACTTCACGGTCATTTCCGCACATTTCGCGGTCTAATCGCTTCACTTCATGGTAGGACCCGGTCGACCCCGACTGTTTCCACTGTGATGGCATTCAATCTCTACTGTTTTCTATTATGGGTCACATCGAGCTTTAGATCTACTTTATTTTTGGGTACATGAGAGTGAAGTAAAGGGAATTGACAGTGAAATGCGTGGAAATGACCGTGTTAGTGAAGAGAATTGACCATGAAATGCGTGGAAATGACCGTGTTAGTGAAGGGAATTGACCGTGAAATGCTTGGAAATGACCGTGTTAGTGAAGGGAAATGACCGTGAAATGCGTGGACTTCTTGTGAGCTATTTTGGATACAGAATGTTGTGGTAGAGTGGTTAAGGAATCAATTTCATGCACTTCATAGTCATTTTAATGCATTTCACGGTCATTTCGCTTCAAGTTACAGTCATTTCCATGCATTTCACGGTCATTCCAAACAATTCCGTGTTGATTCACGGTCATTTCCATGCATTTCACAGTCAATTCCCTTCACTTCACGGTCATTTCCATGCATGTTGCGGTCAATCCGCTTCACTACACGGTCATTTCCATGCATTTCGCGGTCAATCTGCTTCACTTTATGGTTATTTCCATGCATTTTATATGCTTATATATACATATTTATATAAATATATATTTGAGAAAATTGTAGGTAGAATAAAGTTCTCCATGAAAAAAATAAAATAAAAATAAAAAAATAAAAAATTTCATAGATTGGCACAAACTACAGTTATGTCTACGGCTATAATCCGTACCTAAAGGTAAATTACCTACATTCGATTAATTGAAAATTGCAGGATTTTTGAGGCAAACTCACTGGACAGTTCTGGACCTTTTTCGATTAATCAAAGACCTTCGATGTATCGAAGTACAACTCATTGTATTTTTTTTTCTTTTTTTTTTAAATTCTTTCCTGTTGTAATCCCTGCCACTTTTTGTGGGTCCCATTATGAGGTATGTGTTATATCCAAACCGTCCATCTATTTGGCGAACTGGTATTAAGGCTTGGGACGAAAAATAAGATAGATCTAACTATCAATTGGACCACACTGTAAAAGGCAGTGGAGGATTGGACGTCTACCATCGAAACCCTTCTAGGGGTCAAGAAGTTTTGGATCATTATGAAATTTGTTTTTCCTCTTCATCCAGGTCTTTGTGACCTTATGAATGGATTGGATGGAAAATAAATGTTACGGTGGGCCCTACGAAATTTTTAACAGTGAAAATCAAGTTTCCTACTGCTACTTGTGGTGTGGTCCAGTTGATCTTTGGATATGGTTCTTTTCTTCCGTTAATGCTCTGAAATGATTTCGAAGTATGGATGAACGGTGTGGATATAATAAATACATCATCGTGGGGGCCATGTCGAGGAGCCTCAGCACTCGTCTTCGCACACCAGCCAATCGGCTTCCCGAAGGGATGAACGACGGGGGTATTTTGGTCCCTTGAAGAGTCGGCCGTACACAGGGGGTATTCTTGGAAGCTTAAAAAGGGGTGGGCTTCAAATGGCTGGTGGGCCATATACTGGCCGTACAGTTGGAAATTTCTCTTTTATAAAAAGGAGGGACGTGGGCCACCCTATGCCCTATCTGTGTACAAATGCAGAGAGATAGTGAGTGATTTGTTTAAGTGAGCCCAGCCTCTACATCACTAGATCTCAGCCATCCATTCTCATCCATGTGCTCATCTTAGGCTTTGTTCTATTTTTATTTTTATATTTTTGTTTAAAATCTAACGGTTAGAAACCGTTGAATGAGTTCCTATCAAAAGCTACACTAGTGGGCCATACTGATCAACAAACAACAGAAAAGAGCGAACCAAGCCGTGGGACGCGGATTGGCTACTGACAAGTTGAGTAGCAGACTGCTACTGAAGTGACGTCACCAAGTTCTGTAGGCCTCACCATGATGTATGTTTTGTATCCACGCCATCCATCCATCCGGAGAGATTATTTTAGGGTAAGATCCAAAGAATGAGTCACATCCAAAGCTCCAGTGGATCCCACCACAGAAAACAGTGGGGAGAGTGACGCTACCGTTAAAAACATCTAAAGGCCACAAAAGTTTTCCAACAAGCTGATATTTGTGTTTTACCTTCTTTAATGTCTTTGTTAACTTTTGAATAGGTTGAATTTCGAAAAAACAGTGGCCCACTTGCATGATTATGCTCTTTCAGATTGTGATGGTTCATATGCATGCACTCAGAAATTGCTGCATATCGCATGTGTAGCTCGAATTGAACCGTCTGATTCATGGGACCCACTTTAGATGGGCCATAACATAAAATGGTTCTGATTGATTGATTAATTTTAGTTTCTAATCAGTGGATGTCTGCTTACCAAATTTCAACCGTTGATGATCGTTCACTAGATTTCTGTGACCTTTTTAGAGTGGACAACAAAGTTGATGAATCGTCTGTCGACAAATTAAGGGTTTTTTTTTCTATATAACCATCGCCATTGCTCTAGTAGAAATGGGGAATGGTGGTAGATTGATGTGATTAGGGGTAAGATATTTTTCATCTAGCAGAAGATAAAGATTGTTTAATATTTTCCTATCCTGCAACCATTTATTCCAACGTTTATTACAATGAGCTTCTTTGTGACGTTTTAGACTCTCTACAATTTCTTTATAATAGTTTTCTATGGAGAACCCTTGCCAACATTTGGTTATGAAGTACTTTTCAAATGATAATACAACTTTGGCCGAGGAAGTGCTTGATTGTCAGTGTCTCTTAGATAGAGGAGGTGGGCCGAGAGGAGTTCCTAAGTTAAGGATCCTCCTTGGAGCTGATGAAGGCGGTTGAGCTGGTGGAGACGTGGGAGCGACAGGTGCCTTCACCATTGATTTTTGGCACTTTGGTTAAGGAAACATATTAGTCGGTGAAGCTTGCGGGGTGGAGATAGTGGCCGATTTAGCCTTTGATTTATTAAGTTTTCAGTTGGGAGTCGTGGTCAATTGAGGTACTGCTCTTTTCTTTCTTCAAAGCTATATAGAAGAAGAAAGTTGGGCTATGATAGCTTGAGGAGATTTATTAACCAACTTTTTATAATGACTCTCCCACTAAGTGGTGAAAGTATTCATTACTCGAGGCTGATTTGGGTAGATGGGAAGGTTGAGAGTTAAACTGGCCGACTAAAAGGTATGGTTATGGAAAGGTCTAGCAGCATGTATAGCCTCCTTTCTTCTATGGAAATAAAATTTTTGTTTAAAAAAAGAAAAGAAAAAAGAGAATGGAAGAGATTAATTCTATCGGAACTTGGCCAAGTGAAGGGAGGCTGGTTGCACGATGTCTGAGTAAATGGAGGGGAAATGCATTGGACTAGACCAAAATGATGGGCGAGTAAGTTTGGATAATATTGCTTATTTCCAGCTTTGGCATTCTTGCCAGTGTCAATCGTACCGCCATAGAAGATATCTTTGCAGATGAGGTAATTCTCCCAAGAGAGATGCATTTGAGAGGCCTCTTGATCACCATCGATCACTCTCGTATTGGCCAGTGAACCATGATGGGCCAAACTCTTTATCATGAAAGGGAGTAAACGACCGGCTCCATTTACCTCTATTTGGAGAAAAGAATAAGGAGTCTATATAAACAGAAAATGTATGGTTCTCGAATCGATGATGCGTTCACCATATGAAGAATAAACAACATCGGAATGAATGAGGGCATGTACAAGGGAAGGATGAAATTATTTGTAGATCCACATTTAAAGAACCCATAGTGGTCATCCTCCAAGATATAAACCTTTGGAAGTGATTTCAAAATTGCCTCTATATAGGTGGCCGAGTACAAAAGGTGTCAAAGCAAGTTTTTGAACCTATGCAAGCACCTCGGCCAGTTGAATATACTCATTTGTGATCTATTAAGCATTCACGTAGAGTAAATGTCGATAGATCAAGAATAACATGAAGGTCGTATGTTCTTCGTAATCGATTGAGCCTCCACACTTGCGATACATTTGCATGAAGTGAATATAGGCCTTGTTGACCTTATTTGTAAAATGACTTGGTTCTTTTTGAGCGAAACTCGAAAAAACGGTCTCACCGAAAGGAAGAAGTTGGGTCAAAGCTGCAATGTCCAAAATTGTTAGAATCATAAGGCCACATTCGAAGAAGAATGTGTTGGAGGATGGGCTCCAAAATGTCGATGCCACTGTGAGAAGAGTAGAGTCTGATAAATAATCGTGGACGGAGAGTTCAATACATTCATATATGCCGGAATTTTTCCATGTCGTCGCATATTGAGACAAAACATGAGCAAACCAAGCATCCCATTCTGGTAGTGGTCGTAGTCAGGATCGAGGATTCTTTAGAGCGATAGTGGGTTTTGGGATGGATTCAGATTGAATCAATATGGTCTCGCCTGGGCAGATGGGGAACTTGGGTTCCATCATACTAACTTCATCAACATCAATTGAATGAAAGAATGCTGGTCTCATATAATAATATTTTATAATTGGTGATTTGAAAACTATCTCATTGGAGTGTTTTTTTTTTTTAAAGAGAAACTATTACGGTAATCAAATCATCCTGATGAAAAGACAAGGAAGAAGATGATGAGGCAACCATTGTTAGAGTACGAGTTCCGAGGAAGAAAGAAGCGCGAGATGAAAATAATGTCGAAACAATGCTTATATCGCCCGAGGAGATGAAGCATTTATTAGGGCATCATTAAAAATTTTCTTTTATGATGCAAGTACATGTGTCACAACAAGTTTAGCGCTTATTTCGGAAAAATGGTAGTTAGAGTTGACATGTAAGGATGTATCGGTCAGAGATGGTTAACATAACACTATCACATGTATGGAAGGACTATTGCATTAATGAGGGATCACATGTCGCTTTCACATTTGTTTCTAAAGGCAAAGCGACGTTGGGGCAATGTTCATCCCCATTGTCGTCAATTCCCGCGAAAGCCAATCAGAATGAATTACATGTGATCTGGATGGATTTGCATGGTGTATTTAGAGATCTGCGAGGATATACGAAGAGGATCCTACGATAGTATAGTTGGAGCGCATCAAGCAACGCCACGATATCTATTAAGCAATCGATCGAAGAACAATCGTGTAGAAGTGGTTACAGGACAAATGGTAGGATTAGAAGTAAAGAAAGCCATATAGTATTAAACGGTTATGGTAATCATCAGAATGTTGCAGGGATCTAGATGGTCGAGGTAAAGATATAAATAATAGAGGAATTCAACAAGAATATTGTCTCATACCAAATCAATCAAACCCTACATATCTTTTAATTATGTAATTGACTGACAAAAAAGTAATGTAATCCTTCATTTTTTGCGTGTTGTTTATATTCCATAATGTAATCCGTAGCGTTAATCAAGTAGTTGGTAATCTTAATATAATTTGGGTCTACGTTCATAAGTTGAATTCAGTTCTTCATCCTGGAAGGTGTTTTGCAGCTGCACTATACGACTGACGTTAATGTTTCTTTTCTTGTTTTTCTTTTATTTGTATCAAAAAGTCCTTTCGTGCAAAAGGCGAATGCATAACCCATCATCAAAGAACGAACCTTACCTTCTAAATATGAACCAATTTAAATATTGAGTGAGTGGCTGAATAGGTGGCCAATGTCATTTCATCTTGGTCATATACTACGTGTCTACTTATATCAGTGCTTGGGGTCATAGTTGTTTTGTTTGAATTGACTGACAAATTCAGTTATAGCACGCCTGCACTTACCATGTGACCAAATTGAAAAAACAAGGAGCAACAAACCCTTTTCATTTTTTATTATTTTTTTAAAACACCCAAATCTACATTGTCGTATTTTACCCACTTGCTGAAAAATAATGACCCAAAACAATTCCTAAAATTCTATACTAATTGTCGAAAACAAAGGTTTTTTTTTCATATTTCTTCCTTATGTGATGATATATGAACAGGCAAACATTGGTCCATATCAATGACTAAGGATGGCTAGCTGGCAGAAGCATTTACTGTTACTGTAGCCATAGTCTATGTAATTCAACAAATTCGATTTCAAGATTGTTGGAATATTTGGTTGAATTAAATAGACTATTGAAATCGAGAACCAAAAAAGAAAATAAAATTTCTGAGAAAGAAGAACTTATTGAATTGAGTTGAGGCGTGACTGAGTCACTTGGCTTGAAATCGAATTTGCTCCCCTTGGACAGTATCCCAAGTGTAACAGATTTCCAGAGCAATCGACCTCTAGGATACAACGACTATGACCCGGTCCCAGCGGTGCACTCACTGTACGCGAGCTCGAACCACTTGCAGTTTAATCTGAAAGTGCTGAGTTAACTCAGCGATGAACTCAGTAAAATTCTTAAAACCGTATCAGAGAGAGTTTTATAAGAGAGATAATAACTTCGTATTTTTGAAACTTGAATCAGAAGTCTTTATATAGACTCTGAAGTGGTGCATAAGCACCCTTTACAAAAGGTTAGGTCCGTTGGGTTTAAACCCAACAGGTGCGACCAACCGGAACGGATGCATCTCTCTAGTTTAAAACGAAAAGGCACAAGTGCGAGTATACTTTTGCAAATAAAGTCCCGCGAGTATCCATACACACACACCCACACGAGTACACTTACACCGCACCCGCACCCACGCCCACGCCCAACCCGTCCCGTCACGTCGTGCACGCGGGCTCGGCTCGACTCCCCCAGGACCAAATTCACATGCCCCTTGAATGGGGCTCAAGCCCAAGGCAAAAAGACTATCTTATAAACAAGAGAATTTCCTTTGTCAAATCCGATGTGGGATAAAACCTACACCTCAAAAACACCAAAATTTAAATGTGGAGGGAAACCACCGAAAATTTGAAAAATCAAAATTTAACATTATTTTAAAATAAAATACAACAATACACGTCGGCACTTCCCATGTGACCAAGTTGAAAAAACAACAAGCCCTTTTCATTATATATATATATATATATATATATATATATATATATATATATATATATATATATATATATATTTTAAACACCCAAATCTACATCATAGTATTCTACCCACTTGCCGAGAAACAATGACCTGAAACAATTCCTAAAATTCTATACTAATTGTAGAAAACAAAAGTTTTTTTTTTTTTTTTTTCATATTTCTTCCTTATGTGATGCTACATGAACAGGCAAATATGGGACCATATCAATGAAAGGATAGCTAACTGGCAACCCTATCGGGTACATACCCCTAACCGACTACACATGTTAAAAAAATGATCTGATTGGGATTTACCGTAAATGTACAAATTCTAAAATATTTGTAGCCGTTGATATTTGATCTGAAACTTTTCGAGTAAAACCGTACGACGATAGTAGTTACTTTTACTCCCATTCGGGTCTCTTCCATAGCTTTACCAAGCATTGGAGCTACTAGCCTAGAAAGTCATTCCTTTTCTAAGTAGATGACACGCTTTTTCTTCGTGCATTCCAGCGTATTAAAGCCCGAATGTTGTGGATGGCATGCTTCCAAACATGTGTGTGAGATTAGGAAACGCATGTATAGCTTGTGTGTGAGATTAGGAAACGCGTGTCCGATTCTTCACTTCCAGGGATGAGCTTCCAAGGAACATCAAGGGATCTCTATTCCTCGATAATGTCGGTCCAGGCAATCTTAGGCCCCGTTTGTTAAATCTGAAGTATAAAGCCTGAATTTGAAATCTAAAGCTGAATCTGAAATCTGAAACCTGAATCTGAAATCTAAAGTGAAAAACTTGTTTGATAATTACAGCTGAAGTCTGTAAATTAAGTACTAAATTTGAAACAATTTGTTTGTTAACAAACATCTGAAATGTCTGAAATATGTTAATTTGACACATTTGCCCCTATCTCCTATTTGGAAATGTTTTACACCTGATGTAGATTTACCGCCAACTTTGATCTCTTTTAAATCGTCCGTACAACTCAGAGCTCAATGAGCGTCAGTGTTATATAGTTATTGTTTCCTCTCGTGTGGCCCACTCGAGTCTTGGATCCACCTCATTTTTTGTCGCTTATACTAAAATTAGCTTGCAAAACAAATGAACGGAGTATATTTCCTAAAAACATGGTGGTGGGCCCCACCCAGCATCCTTGTGCAGGAACTTCCTGCGAATTGCTTTCGCAGGAAATCCACGTCCATCCAATTTACGCCTGGTGTACCACACGGAAAACCGATTGGCTAGTCCCGCTGCCACCCGCCAATGGCTGATGGTCAGTGCTCTATGGGCCCCGCCATGATGTATGTGTTTCATCCATGCTAATGGCTGATGGTCAGTGCTCTATGGGCACTATGATGTATGTGTTTCATCCATGTTGTCCATATATTTTTTGAGATCATTTTATAGTATGAGACAAAAAATGAGGTATATCCCAATCTCAAGTGGACCACATTACAGAAACAGTGTTGAATGAGCTTTGCCCATCAAAACCTTTGGAGGGCCATAAAAGTTTTGGATCAAGCTGATTTTTGTTTTTTTTACTTCATCTTGGGAATGTATGACCTAATCAACATATTGGATGTCAAATAAACAGTACAGTGGGCCCTAGGAGGATTTTAATGGTGGATATCCAATCACTATTGTTTTCCTGTGGTGTGGTCCACCTGAGATTTATATCCCTCTTATTTTTGGGATAAAGACATAAAATGAGATACGTAAAAATATATGACTGGAATGGATGAAACACATGCACCATGGGGGCCACATAGCACCGAACCACCACCAACCGGGATGGTGGCAGGGGAGTAGCCAATCCGTTTCCGTATCTAGCTATATAGCTGGTGTAGATGGGCACGGATTAGATACCGAGAGACTCTTATTGAAGTGGCGTCACCAAGTTCCATGGACCCCACTATGATGTATGTGTTGTATGCATAACGTCTATTCATTTGGAGATATTATTTTAATGCATGACCCGGAGAATGAGGAAAAGGTAACTCAAGTGGGCTGTATTAAAGGAAAATGTTTTTACGGAAATTACTACCATTGAAACCTCCCTGATTGGACAGTGATGTTTACATGCCATCCATATCGTTCATAACATCATTCCTACTAGAATGAACTGAAAACACAAATATGAGCATGATTCAAAACTTCAGTGGCCCCATGAATATTTCAACTGTTGACATTTAGTTATCACATTTTCGGACCACCTGAGCATTGGATACGGTTCATCTTTGGCCTCATGTCCTAAAATGAATTCACAAAACGAATGGACGGTGAAGATTTCTCACAAACATCCCAGTGCCCCACCTACGTTCCCAGCGCAGGAACTTCATGTGAAAGGGTTTTGCAGGAGATCCTTCCAAGACGGAAACGGATTGGTTACTCCCCTAGCCACAGTGGTCGGTGCTCTATTAGCCCCTCCATGATGTATGCGTTTCATCCATTCCATTCATCCATTTTTACAGATCATTCTAGTGCTTCAGCCCAAAAATTATAGGGATATAAATCTCAGGTGGACCACACCATAGGAAAACAATAATGATTGGATATACATCATTAAAATCCTCCTAGGCCCACTGTACTGTTTATTCGATATCCAATCTTTTTATTAGGTCATACAAGCCCAGATGAAGGGAAAAAACAAAGATCAGCTTGATCCAAAACTTTTATGGCCCCCAGAAAGTTTTTAATGGTCGACTCTCATTTAATACTATTTCCTGTAATGTGGTCCACTTAAGATTTTGATATACCTAATTTTTTTCACCATACTATGAAATGATCTAAAAAAAATAGATGGATGGCATGGATGAAACATATACATCATGGTAGGGCCCATAGAGGACCGACCCCAGCCAATGGCCAGTGGCAGTGGGAGTAGCGAATCCATTACCGTCTTGTACGGACGTGGATTTCCTCCGAAAGCCTTTTGTAGGAAGTTCCTGCACTGGGATCCCAGGTGGGGCCCATTATGATGTTTGTGAGAAATCCGCCCCGTCCATCCGTCTTTTGAGTGCATTTTAGGATATGAGGCCAAAAATGAGCCGTATCCAAGACTCAAGTAGGCTAAAAACGGGATAATAGAACGTCCAAAGTTGAAATATTTGTGGGACAACAGGAGTTTTGAATCATTCTAATATTTGTGTTTTCATTTCATCCCACTAATATTTGTGTTTTCATTTCATCCCAGTAGGAATGACATTATTAACGGTATGGATGGCATGTAAACATCACTTTCGAACCCAGGGAGGTTTCAACGGTAGTAATTTCCCTAAATACCTTTTCTTTTAGTATGGCCCACTTGAGTCTTGGATTCTTCTTAATTTTGGTCTACTATCTTAAAATGAGCTCATAAAATGGATGGACCGAGCAGATTCCTGAAAAACATCACTGCAGCCCCACCGGTTCCTGGGCCAAGAGAACTTCCTCGCGAAAGGCTTTCGCAGGAAATCTGCGTCCGTCTTGTACGAGGACGTGGATTGCGTACTACCCCGCCCGTCCCTAGCTCCGAACAGTAGCGCTTATGGGCGGGCCCACCATGATGTATCTCAGACATCCAAACCGTCAATCCCTTTTCTCGATTATTTTCAAAGTGAACACAAAATGAGGCAGATCCAACGTTCAAATGGACTACACCAAAAATAGCAGCGGGATAATGATTTTCACCATTAAAAAATTCACAGGTCCCGCCATAACGTTTATTTTCCATCTAATCTATTCATAAGGTCAAAAATATATGTATGAAAAGAAAAAACAAATTTCATATTGATCTGAAACTTCTGTGACCCCAAAAGGGTTTCAATGGTAGACGTTCAATCCCCTTCTTCTTTTTGCAGTGTGGTCCAGTTTTTCTTTAGATTTGTCTTATTTTTCGGCTCAAGCCTTATGATGAGCTCGAAAAATGGATGGACGGTTTGGATATAACAAATAAGTCATGATGGGACCCACAACTTGCTAACGTCAATAAACTAGCCAATCTGCATCCCAAATCCCAATTCGTCGAAGGCTCCCCGCTGAACGCCTCCTACCCCGTAGGAACGGTCCGGGCAGAGATCCGTAGGGCCCACTATGATGTAAGTATTTTATCTAAGCCATTTATTATTTTTCTTATATTATTTTAATATATAATATAAAAGATGAAGCATGTCCACAGCTTGAGTGAGCCACATCAAAGGATGCTCCAGTGACATCCATCGTTGAAACCTTTCTAAGGGCCACTTTGATGTTTTTTTACCATCCAACCTATTCATTAGGTTATGTAGACGTGGATGAACAAAAATATCAGCTTGATCTTAAACTTCTCCAGCTCTCAAGAAGTTTTTAATGGTGGACGTTCAATCCCCACCTTATGGTCCAATTAATCATTGAACTTACTTCTTTTATTGGATCACACCTTAAATTATCTGAAAAAGGTGATGGACGGTGTGGATCAAACACATAAATCATGGTGGGGCATAAAGAAGTTTCATAGGTTAAAGGTTGATTTTGTATTGCGTAAACAATTTAAAATAAAAAATTTCCATAGTAACTTGAAAAGGGGTACTTTTGGAAGCAAAAAATTGTTGTTTAATGAGAAATCACGGAGCCCATTCCGCGTTCACCATTAAGCCAGACTCCTATCATGGAAAGAATTCAGTGAAAAACTACTTAGCACTTTCCGTCTTCCACGTTAACAACACATTAACAAACACCACTAAACACGAAAATTTTTTCCCATTCCGCGTTAAGTGCAAAAATTCAGTGTTAACAAACACAGCCTAAGTCTTTTTCCTCATTTTTTTGTTTACTCTGTCTTTCTTTACAGTTATACGGATATGAGTAGGGAAATATCCCTGACTCATGGCCCGAGTTTGATTGCAATTCAATGGTTGGAAAGTCACAACTTTGTCATTTTAGTGGTGGGGCCAACTCACTTAAGTTTCAGGTTTCAAGTCCTAGAGAATCACGCCTTTCAAGCTCTACCTTTACGGTTCAAGTTGCGTGGTTCGGGGCATCATTTGGGATCACCGTCCTCAATGGATGTCAAGCCCAATGAGATGGACATTATTTTATAATTTCGGTGCTAGTGGCCCACTAACGAGCACTCTAGAGTTTGCTCGAGCAATTCGAGCGTTTCTTAAATGAATTGGATAGGGAGATTTTTTGTACGCAATAGTTAGGGTCTGGATTAGCTAAGTCCATAGTGTGGCCTATTCACAATTAGTAAAAATAACGATTTAGTCATAATCACTCTAAACCATCAGTTCTTAGGTTAAGCGGATAATTAGGTTGACCTGGTTCGCTAGTTAAGATTCGGCCCACAGCTGGCTCAACTTTGGGTAGTTCTTTAATTTGGTTACGGTTGTCTTAATTAGTTGGTGACAGGTCGGTTAGATTTGGGCTCTAAATAAACAATCCATGAGGCTACACTTGAGGTTTGAGTGATCAGGCAGATTCATTGGTTTCATACGGTTGGTTAATCGAATTTGTGCGGTTCTTTATCGGTATCATCCATGTACAGGCACACTTCAAGCATCAAGGGTCAGTAAGTGACGACGTGGGCTAGTTATATAAAAAAAATTTAAAGATTTTTGACAATCCAAAATAGGAAAAACTCGGGATGTTACACGTAACCACTACAACAACGCTATCCAACGACCGATATTCTCGATATTACTGATGTGCAGACTAATGACTCGAAAGGAATGATCAACAACAAGGCTCTTCCTTCTCATACTTCTCCTGAAGCTACGACTCTCATCACTGAGTCTGAATACATGTTCGACATTTCTCAAACACCGACCACCATTATCGAGAAGATGAAGACGAAAATGAGCATCCCTTAAGCGTCACTCCTCAACGCTCAAACAGAGGATCGTCCACTCGACCTATCCCTCCATCTATTCAGCAACTTCCTTCGATCGTAGAACCTCTTTCCTCAACCATTAAAGAACCTTTTCAACTGGATGTAACACATGGGTCGGTCGTCTATGATCAAGCAATAAAGGAGATCCCCACGACCAATATCCCTCTACCTTACTCGGCCCCGATTCCTATATCAACACCAATGATCATTGATGATGTCTTGGCCTCCTCTACAATGAGTGAAGATGCACTTCCAGTTGAAGACATCCTATCCTCCCTCCATCAAGCTCTTGTTAATGATGTCAATGTGGTCAAGTCCCCTGCATTCTTAATCGAATTGTAGTGACTCAAGGAAGAACTCTGAACCCTTGTGTATTCAGGGTCGTCTGGGACTATATCGGTCAAGATTATTGATAGGCTTACTTAGCTAATCAATCAATATCAGGCAGTCTCTTGTTTAGATGAGAGTCTCACTGTCAATCTGTTGGAGGCCTTGCACAAAACCTTAGGATCTAGCCCTCCAGAACAAACCAGAATTATGGATAATAAAGCAATGAAAATAATCAATGCATCAATCACACACCACACAAGAGATTTTTACGTGGAAAACCCTCAAAGAGGTAAAAACCACGAGACCTCGTCCAGATCAACAATCCACTATGAAGTAGAACGTTTACAACCTTCTTCACTCACGCAGGAGTGGATGAACAATAAGAGAAATAGAGAAAACGAAGAGATCTAACCGATTATGAGGACATAGAAGCGCTGAGATATAAATTGCAAAGTAGAAAAATCTCTCCGAGTAGAACCTCCCTTCTATAAGCTTCCTCTCTCTCTTTCTCCCTCTCTCTCACCTTTGATAGCCCTCTTGTATTTTTCTCATCAACACAACATACGTAGAAAAATCCTAGGGACCCCTTTTTATAGTTTTAGGAAACTCCTTTCCGCATCCTACTTGCGACAGGACTTGCGCATCCTAGTTGCGAAAAGACTTGCGCATCCTAGTTGCGAAAGGACTTTGCGCATCCCAGTTGCGAAAGGACAACGGGTCAAAAAAAAACCCATCAAATCTCTTCCTTTTTGACCCAGGAGGGATACACCTTCTTTAAGCCAGCCAGGTTTCTACAAACCTCAAACTTGCCCTTAAGCAAGGCCTTGGTCATCATATCTGACCCATTATCGTCCGTGTGAACCTTCTCAAGCTGTAACACCTTCTGTTCCAAAGTATCCCTGATCCAGTGATACCGAATCTCTATGTGCATTGACTTGGAATGCTGACTTGGATTCTTACTCAAGTGTATAGCACTCTGACTATCGCAATAGACCACATGCTCCTCCTACTTTAGGCTAAGTTCCTGTAGGAACCTCTTCATCCAAAGCATCTCTTTACATGCCTCTGTGACTGCAATGTACTCGGCTTCTGTAGTTGACAATGCTACGACCTTCTGTAACTTGCTCTGCCAAGAAACCGCTCCCCCTGCAAATGTGAACATGAACCCCGATGTAGACTTCCTGGAGTCTATGTCACCTACCATATCTGCATCTGTGTAGCCCTCTAACACAGGTTTACCGTCACCATAGCATAGGCTCAACCTGGATGAGCCTCTTAGATACCGTAGTATCCATTTCACCGCTGCCCAATGCTCTTTGCCAGGATTGGCAAGATACCGGCTGACAACACCAACCGTATATGCTATGTCTGAGCGTGTACACATCATAGCATACATCGAACTTCCTATTGCTGATGCGTAGGGTATCTTCTGCATCTCTTCCACTTCTGCCTTCGTCTTGGGACACTGCCTGTCGCTCAATCTGAAGTGACCATCTAGTGGAGTACCGACCAGCTTCACTGCATTCATATTGAACCGCTCTAGGACTTTCTCAATATACCGCTCTTGTGACACCAGAGCTTCCCGCTGCTTCACACGGGTTATCTCCATTCCTAGGATCTGTCTAGCGGGCCCAAGTCTTTTATCGCAAAGACTTGCCCAACTCCTCGTTTCACTGTCGATCTTCTTGATGTCTTTTCCCATGATGAGCATGTCATCAACGTATAATAGCAGAACTAAGAAATCACCATCTGAGAACTTGCGCGTGAACACACAGTAGTCCGACTCCGTTCTGTCATACCCATGTTTCAACATAAACGAGTCGAACTTCTTATACCATTGCCGTGGAGCTTGTTTCAGCCCATACAAACTCTTCCCCAGCCTACACACCATATGCTCCTTGCCTTTGACTTCGAACCCCTCTGGTTGGTGCATGTAGATCTCTTCTTCCAGGTCACCATAGAGAAAGGCAGTTTTAACATCTAACTGCTCTATCTCCAGATCCATGCTAGCCGTCAACCCAAGCAACACCCGTATGGATGTCATCTTCACCACTGGTGAGAATATCTCTTCGAAGTCTATACCTTTCCTCTGACCAAACCCTTTCACCACAAATCTGGCCTTGAACCTCGTCTGTGAATTCTTCTGCTCAATCTTCTTTCTAAACACCCACTTGTTGCTCAAAGCTTTCTTGCCCTTAGCCAATTTCACCATATCATAGGTGTGATTCTTATGCAAGGATTCTATCTCCTCTTGCATAGCTTTCAACCACTCCCCCTTATGCTCGTCGGCTGGGCCTCGAATAACTCTTGGGCTCTCCCCATCAGTTAGCATAATGTACTCATGTGGAGAGTACCTCTTGGACGACTGTCTATCCCTAGATGACCTCCTCACCTGTGGCTCAACAGGTGGATCAAGTGGGGGCTGCTCCCCTGGTCCATCTTCTGAAGGAACTCTCTCGTCCTCTGCACCTTGCTGTACTCCCCCGTCATCAAGCACCACGGGAGGAGTAACCGGATCCATGTCCTCTAGCTCACCTGAACTAGGCTGGTTCTTCTCTGGCTTACCAATGTCTTCTATACACTGATCTTCAAAGAAAATCACACCTCTGCTCCTGACGAGCTTCTTCTCGGTCGGATCCCATAACCTGTAACTGAATTTTTCATCACCGTACCCTAAGAACACACACTGCCTGATCTTCATATCGAGTTTGGACCTCTAGTCCTTTGGTACGTGAATGGATGCCCTGCATCCAAATACCCTGAGATGACTGTACGATGGATCCTGTCCAGTCCATACCTACTCAGGTACTTCTCCATTCAACGGGGCTGATGGAGACCTGTTTATCAAATATACCGCCGTGCGCATTGCTTCTCCCCAGAACGTCTTAGGCAACTTCGCACGGGATAGCATGCATCTGATTCTCTCAACAATGGTGCGATTCATTCGCTCAGCTACACCATTATGCTGGGGGGTCTTGGGAACCGTCTGTTCATGCCATATACCCTGGGACTTGCAGTACTCGTGAAAGTCGCCAATGTATTCACCACCATTGTCAGTGCGGATGCACTTCAATGGTCTACCTGTCTCTCTCTCAACCATAGCATGAAACAATTTAAACACACCAAAGACCTCGTCCTTAGATTTCAAAGCATAAACCCAAACCCTCCTAGATGCATCATCTATAAAAGTAACAAAATACAATGCCCCACCCAAGGTTTTGTCCTCATAGACCACAAACATCGAATAAACCAAATCTAATGCATGCACTTTATTAACATGAGAAGCGCTTTAATAAATGAAACTCTATGTTGTTTCCCTGATAAACAATCAAGACAGGTTTTGAGAGGTGTACCTGTCACGTCTGGAAGGAGCTGCTTCCTCACTAGTAGCTGAAGCCCTTTTTCACTCATGTGGCCTAGACGCCTGTGCCACATGTCAATAGCTGAATCTTCTGCTGCGTTCAACCCACCCTTGCACATACTGACACTTGCCTTGTACAGGGTACAATACTTCTTTCCTCTCCCCACGATCAACGAACCCTTGATGAGCTTCCATTGCCCACCAGCAAACCGGCTTTCATAGTCATCATCATCCAGCCTTCCCGTCGACATCAAGTTGAGGCGAAGGTCTGGGATATGCCTCACTTCCCTGAGAACCAATGTGCAGCCCATATCGGTCTTCACACAAATATCACCAACTCTCATGATTTTTGATACGCCAGAATTTCCCATCTTCACAGTCCCATAGTCACCTGACTTGTAGCTTGTGAAGAAGTCCATGCGTGGAGTCGCATGAAAAGAAGCTCCCGAGTCTATCACCCAGTCGGTGCCCTAACTCGTAGCCGTGAGACATACGTCATGATCTATAGAAAGAATAACTACCATGTCGTCATCTGAAGCGACTGCAGTGGAATCAGATTAATCTTCCTTCCCTTTTCCTTTCTTGTCATTTTTCTTACCACGACATTCATGCTTGTAGTGGCCCTTCTTGCCACAATTCCAGCATTCAATATCTTTTCTGTTACTCGACTTGCCTCTTGATTTATCTCGGGCCTTCCCGCCCTTCCTGTACTTTCCTCTCCCCCGTTCCTGCGTCACAAGAGCCTCTTGTTCAGTAGACCCCTGAGACTTCCTCCTTGTCTCTTCATTAAAGAGATAGCTAGTCACCTGTTCCATGGATATCTTTCCGTCTGGCGCGGAGTTACTTAGAGACACCACCAATGTCTCCCAATTATCAAGCAATGAACTAAGCAATAGTAAAGCCTGCAATTCATCATCCAGGACCATCTTCATATAGGTGAGTTGGTTCACTATATTGCTGACCTCATTCATGTGTTCGGCCACAGAACCACCATCCTTGAACTTGAGATTCACAAGTTGCCTTATCAGAAATATCTTATTACCGGTTGTCTTCCTCTCATACAGCCCTTGTAATTTCAGCCATAGGCTTGAGGTTGAGGTTTCTATAGACACATGGTGAAACACTAATCATCCAACCATTGTCTAATAAACCCCACCACCTTTCTGGCCCATCTTCTTCCAATCATCATCACCATATCCTTGGATTTTTCTCGATATGCCTAAGATTGGAGAATATAGGTCCTTGCAATAAAGCAAGTCCTCCATCTTAGCCTTCCATATGGTCCAGCTTAGAACCATTGAGGCCGATCATCCTCGAGCCACCTCCATAATTCAAAACCGATCCTACCCGCTCAATGAACTTAGCTCGATACCACTTTGTTGGGGCCTTGCACACAAACCTTAGGATCTAACCTCCGTAACAAACCGAATTATGGATAATAAAGCAATGAAAATAATCAATGCATCAATCACACACCACACAAGAGATTTTTACATGGAAAACCCTCAAAGAGGTAAAAACCACGAGACCTCGTCCAGATCAACAATCCACTATGAAGTAGAACGTTTACAACCTTCTTCACTCACGCAGAGTGGATGAACAATAAGAGAAATAGAGAAAACGAAGAGATCTAACCGATTATGAGGACATAGAAGCGCACGAGATATAAATTGCAAAGTAGAAAAATCTCCCCGAAAGCAGAACCTCCCTTCTATAAGCTTCCTCTCTCTCTTTCTCCTCTCTCTCACCTTTGATAGCCCTCTTGTATTTTTCTCATCAACACAACATACGTAGAAAATCCTAGGGACCCTTTTATAGTTTTAGGAAACTCCTTTCCGCATCCTAGTTGCGAAAGGACTTGCGCATCCTAGTTGCGAAAAGACTTGCGTATCCTAATTGCGAAAGGACTTTGCGCATCCCAGTTGCGAAAGGACAACGGGTCAAAAAAAACCCATCACAATCTACCAGCACTTAGGGATTTCTTAGAACACATTAAAGAGAAATATGAGCTTTGCAGCGTCATTGGTTGTTTTGAGGCTAAGCACGTAACAACAGAATCCCAAATGGCTATGGCCAATGCACCGGTTAAGGCGGGGGACCCTTCGATGCCTAAGTCAATGCAGGTTAAGACAATCATAGTTGGGCTAGGGTTGTCGAGCATACCTTTTTCTTTAAGGAGGGCTCCTAGTTATAACCTTTTGACACTACCTATGTATTTGGTAGTTAATCCGGTAGATAGATACGTATCATAGAAGGGGTCTAGCGTTGGTTATATCGCGTTGATCTTGGTGCGATCCTCAGCGAAGATCTCAGGGGGAATCCTTCATGTATACAGAAGGGATCTCCCCTCCTCTCCCGCGGTGATAGTGATCGGTATCCGAGGCTGAGGTCAATGGCTGAAGCTGACCTCTAAGTCGATGGCTGAGGCCCTTGGTCAAAGCTAGGCCTCGAGGTCGACGATCGAGCCGCCCCTCCAGGTATACAGAGTTGTCCCTTGTGAGGCGCGCGTCAACTGAGTGACCGAGGCCGTCATTAGTGTTGCCACTCGGATTGGTCGTGGAGGCCATGGTCAACTAAAATAGTTAATTGTTAAATCATCTTTGGAGTAAATTGAAAAGAAGTAATGAATATAACTATCATCAAGTTTAATTTTTGAAGCAGCGTCCAGTAGTTGGATGGACCCATTTGTATAATTCCCTGTGTTGCATGTGGGGTGAGAAGATCCCCACATGCTTACCTGGTCCTTGACCTGGGTCCAACCCAATGAACTCCAAATGCACCTCCAGCCCAGCAGGACCAGGTCTACCACGGGTAAGGGGGTCACTCAAAACTCGGCCCAGTCAAATGAGTCACTTGGTAACTTAAGGACACGAGAAACTCGGTTTTGATTACTCGAACTGAGCCGCTTAGATGAGTGAAATAGCTTTTTAATAAAATCATGTAGAGAGAGACTTTGGTTTCTTTTTAATCCATTCATTTTAGATTTATAAAATGTGTGGTTTTTGAGATATGGTCCAGTCAATCTATGCACCTGTTGCAACCTCCACACATTTAGGAATGCCAAGGGACTAAGCCAGATGATCTGGCTTTCAGATTAGGCGTGACAGGGGTCAAGAGTGAGCTTGGTTAATGAGAACATGGTTTGGGCTCAGGCCTGATCATGAAATCAACCCAATCTGCCCAGTACAGGTCCCACAAGTATGAAAGCATATACGATTTTGTTAATGAATAGTCAGGTCAAAAAATCACCATTGATGTCTGAGGATATGTTAATGAGCCAAAGAGCTGGTCTAGTTTCAATAACCATGATGGTGGGGCCACACATGGCTAATTAGATTTATTAATTTAGGAAGCTTCCACATGGTTTCGGTGCCATGACAACCAGGCATGTTGCCTAGCTACTGTGGCCCATATGATGTATGCATGAGGTCCAGCCCGCCCGACTGGCACAACCCTACATGATGTGTACCCAGCACAAAAAGTATGCCAATCCGCTAATCAGGTGGGCCACACCCATGGTGCAGGTGTTGATTGATCATATGGAAATCAATCTCAAGGTTGGTTTGTACATGTATTCTCGCCTGAGTGCATTTTCATGTCTGACGGTAATGATGGGAAGGGAAACTTGGTTCCATTGCAAATGACATGTCAGGAGGTGCGCCAACAGCCTGTTGGTATATATCAATAGAAAGAAACATTCAAGAGAGATTCATAGCCCGTCTTAAAATATTTGATAATCAAAAAATATTTTCCATGAAAATTTGCTATATACAATTAATGAGAAAAACGATAGCATTGAATGGTGTAAGAGGTGGGATTGGGGCATTTGCCACCATAGAGAATCAATGACACCATTTTCTCATGGGTATGAGGACAGAGAAACGGTGAGTTTCAAGAAAGGTTTTGAATATCCTGTATTCACCACTATCATGAGTTTGAATACTTTTGATTATGCACTCAAAGATATTCTCAATATTCAATTTAAATATTTAAAAAATACTATATGAATCTACTAACATCATCAATGAAATGTATCTTATAGTGAAACCTTGAATAGATGACTAGGGAGTATGTCTATCCCCACATATCAGAAAATATTAATTACAAAGGTCAATTGGCTACAAATATACATATTATAGAAAGAAAGTTTTAAGTCCTTTTGCCCACCTGGCAGGAAGAACAAGAGTTCACAAATTTATTAATGGAGATAGCAAGTTAAAAGCAAGAAACCAGATGATGAACTGTATACATTGTTGGATGATGGGTTGCCTCTAGGTGATATAAATTGCCTTTGCTAGAGCTATGTAGATGAAATCTCTTGTATCTCTGGTCCTTCAAAGCAGTTGGATTAAATTCAAAGTGAAACAAACACCAATTTATAACTATTGTACCAAACACCAAATATCCATTTTCAGCACAACTATAATCATTATAAAATAGATATACTGAACCAACACTATCCACAATTAATGTATTATGATGTGAATAAAAAAGACCCTAACAGAACGCCTCAAACCCAATTAATGGTAAATAAATAGGTTGTGAATCTGCATATGAGGTGTATCATGACATGTGTATGGCATGAAAACTGTCCTGTAGGGTCACATCCCCACTGTGAAATATGATGCCTTAAAAAGACAGACCAATCCAATCAGTGGGGCCATTCAATAGCTATACTGGCCAGGTATTTAAAGGTGTCCTGTTATAGTGGTGGGTTAACCCACTGGAGGATGGCTGGATGTCAAATGCAATTAATAAATTAGAATTTATCAGCCAGGTGGATTGTACCACTGGTCAACTAGTTTGACTAGAGAACATCCTTAATTAATATGGTTAATCCAATGACATTCCAGTTTACGATTCAACTTTGGTGGCTAACAGGCTGTTCACATCTGCACCACACCCGTAGCTATATGATTACATCTTTATATATCATTGGCATAGATTGGATGATAACCATATGATCGGTAACCTGCAAACAGACAAGTAAAATTGGGAGGCGGCCATTGATTCATACACAATGAAAATACTTTGATGGATGCATATCATTATTTGGGCTATGCCCATTTACGTTTGGACCGTTCAGATGGATTCTCTAGAACCAGTGTGAGATCTGGAGAATCCATAAGGTGGAGGATTTCCCGCTGGTGGCATAAAATCAGGATGGTTCATTCATCAAGTGGCTGTATGTGGGATCTTTTTCTTTTTAATCGGTCACTTTTCTCATACAGACTTGTGGTCCATATGATGAGCGGAGCAGGCTGCTTTTTAGGCCAGGATATGTTGAGAGTGGCCCCTACTACTACATTTGCTTTGTGAGTTGGATTCAAATATCACAAGTCTAGGTTTTATGATAATTGATTGTCTCTATTATTTGAGTGTATCTCTTTATTGACTCTTAAACCAAGTGTAGTACTGAAATTTTTATAACATTTTAAGATGTTGTGAACGTGGGGTGACAGTGGATCGTGCTCACAGGTTCCTTCTCAAGGCTTTTGTTGGTGTTTGAGTTGTGGGGGATTTGGCAGGATTTCTAGTAGGGCTGTACACAAACCGAGTTAGCTTGGTTAGCTCGCTCGACTCGACTCAAAAAAGCTTGAATCGACTCGGTTCGAAACTGAGTTCGAGCCGAGTTGAGCTGATTTTTTTAGCTCGAAAATTTTTTGAACTGAGTTTGAGCTTGCCTGAGCTCGACTCGAGTCGATCGAATTGAACTCCAACTTGAATCGAACCAATTCGGTGACTCTGTTAATTTGATATTGATGTTGCTCACCAAATGTTTCATGAAATGACTCAATGAAGTGTCGGCTGATGGCAATGAATGTATGTATACGAAACAAATACCATTTTTTTCCCTTGATTTTAATGTTGCCTACAAGGTGTTTGATAAACTACCCGTAAAGGGCTACTGCTGTTTTACTGCGTACAGTAAGAAATTGAAAGTGCACTCTATGTGTTTGTAAAAATGCTGCACAGGCGCGATCTTGACTCGACTTCGGCTCAAACTGGTTCGAACTATTGACTGAACCGAGTTGAGTTAGCTAGTCAAGCTCGATGACCGAGCCGAGCAGAGCCGAGTTTCAACTGGGGTTAGCTAGTGGTCGAGCCGTGTCGAGCTGTGCCAAGCTCGACTCGTGTACACCTCTAGTTTCTAGCATGGCAGGGGCGCCATGTAGCTTCATAGCTATTGGATCAGTTAATATCAGGTTTGGTGTAAGCACACACCACTAGATCAAAGCCACATATTACACAACCCTCTCTTTAAAATACCCTTTGTGAACCAACTTAATAGTCATAATGAAAGATCTCAGTAGAATTCTAAGTTGGAGAATTTCTAAGTGACATTATCAAAATTTAAGGTTTTTCCTACAATATTGGAAATGTCTCACTCAAAATATGAAACTTTAAAAAAAAAAAAAAAAAGTATTTATTATAATTATTAAATAATTATAAAAATTGTAATATATAATTTGTTAAATTTTAAATAAATTTAACATCAGTATGAAAATAAAATTTCAGGATAACCACGCAAGACCAAAGCTACCATATTTAAAAAATCTTGCAACGTTATCATGATGATTAATTTACTTAATTTTTTGACTAAAATATGATTAGATATTCAAATCTAGGCAACATTTGTCATACATATCATGGAGATGCAGCTATAAAAGGTTGAGATCTTTAACTAATATTAATTTGCCACATATGAGAAGATATTGCCCAAATAAATTCTAGCCACTATAATTAAGGCCTGTTAGGTTACCATTAAAGTTGTATTCATATTGATTTTTTTAAGCACATCTTCCAAATCAAAAGGTTTCCGATGGCTCACTTGTACCCAATACTGTTCTAAATTACTAATTGTCATAGGAATCAAAACTACCTGATGGCCAATGACAACGGGCGCATTTTGCAGTACAAAATGCAAAAAGTTGTCTGCTCTTTCCAAAAATCTGAGACAATTCTTCTACTGGTGAGGATTGTCTCTCAAGATACTTTATGATTTCCTGCAACTTCTCCTCAAGAGCGTGCTCCCTTTGGATGCTAGCCTCCAACATATTCTCCAATTGCATTGCCTGCTGCTTCCAGTACATGATAGTGTCATACTCAGCATCTACTTCAAGCTTTTCATTATGTCGAATGGCATCATTCTTCCTGCAGGGTACAGCTTCCCATATGTCATATGATTTATCCAATATGGAAACTGTTCGCTTGTCTCCGGCATATTTTTCTTCCTCGAATCGATATTGTTCCAGTATCTCTAGTTTCTTGAGCTCCGATAGTGAGCGGCCCAGCATCCGAAAATCTCAAAGGATCCGCTCTTTTATATGTTGTGTTAGATACATATATGTATATATGTAGCAAATGAAGGTCAATGAGATATTCTAACAGATCAATGGAACACAAAGTATTCGAAAGGTCACCACCACTCTCAACGCATTTCCACAAGATTGCACCAATTGAAACAATTTCATGGAGCTTTCCACTGCTAACATTGACTTTTAGCTCAAATGTGCAAGTTACATGACTCCATTTTTCAAGAGAACCAACACCAGATTTTAGAGGATTCAAACATATTCAAAGGATTTAATTAATACGGAGGAAATTCCACATTAATCAACAGCATAGATCAAAAACATCATATTGAACATTTTCAAAAATCAAATTCATATATCAAAAAAACATTGGCACAAATCAATAAATCTCAATTCCCTCAAAAAGAAAAAACTGCCACAATGATCAGAAACACATACTCGTATGATTGTCAAAATGTGAAACAGAAACCAAAATTTCCAGCCAAACAATTATACTGACATTGTCAAAAAATCAGCGATAAGAAGACTGAAAATACATTCGGAGGATTTATTTAATACACAGGAAATTTTGCATGACCGCGATTTGTAGGCAGAATTAGCATAATTATGACCACGAGGATTGAGCTGCCAAATGAGATTATCCTCATTCCTCAGCTGGGGTTCTGGAAGATAAGATTTATACGGTAAAAAAAAGTCTTCTGAATTGAGCGATGGAAGCTAGAAATTGAGCGAGGCAACCTAGAAATTGAGCGAGGGAACCTAGGAATTGAGTAAGACAACGTATAAATTCAGCGAGGCAACCTAGAAATTGAGTAAGGGAAACATGAATTTGAACGAGGCAAGCTTGGAATTGGGTGAGGCTAATATGAATTGGAATGAACTTTAAATATAATTGACCTAGCCTAACAATTTGCTCTTTGGTGAATTTGACCGAGCAATTACTGAAATTGATCGAGCTTTACATGAAATTCTCTTCAGTGAATTTGACCGAGCAATTAATGAAATTGAACAAATGGTTCATAAAATTTTCCGTTACATTACATGAATCCGTGGAAGTTCCCCATCATATTTTTATGATATCTCTATCAAATTTATGAATTACTCCGTTACAATTCCTACGTTGCCTCGCTCAATTCCTAGCTAGCTTCCCTCGTTCAATTTTTACGTTGTCTCACTGAATTTCTAGCTTCCCTTGCTCAATTCATAGGTCTTCCCTCAATCTATTCCTAAGTTGCCTCGCTCAATTCATAGGTTGCCTCGCTGAATATTTACGTTGCCTCACTCAATTACTAAGTTCCCTCACTCAATTTATATGTTGCCTTACTCAATTTCTAGTTTCCCTCGCTCAATTCCTAGGTTGTCTCGCTCAATTCATAGGTTGTCTCGCTAAATTTCTGTGTTGCCTCGCTCGATTGCTAGGTTGCCTCGCTCAATTCCTAGGTTCCTTCACTGAATTTCTAGCTTCCCTCACTCAATTCCTAGGTTGCCTCGCTCAATTTCTAGCTTCTCTCGCTCAATTCCTAGGCTTTCTCGCTCAATTTTTAGGTTGCCTCGCTGAATTTCTAGCTTCTCTCGCTCAATTCTTAGGTTGTTTGGCTCAATTTATAGGTTCCCTCGCTGAATTTCTAGCTTCCCTCGCTCAATTCGTAGGTTGCCTCGCTCAATTTCTACGTTACCTCACTCAATTGCTAGGTTGCCTTGCTCAATTCCTAGGTTCTTTCGCTCAATTTATATATTGCTTCACTGAATTTCTAAGTTCCCTCGCATAATTTGTAGCTTCCCTCGCTCAAATCCTAGGTTGCCTCACTAAATTTCTAGGTTCCCTCACTCAAATTCTAGCTTCCCTCGCTCAATTTCTAACTTCTCTCGCTCAATTCCTAGGTTGCCTTGCTCAAATCCTAGTATTCCTCGCTAAATTTCTACCCTGCCTCGCTCAATTTCTAGGTTCCCTCGCTCAATTTCTAGCTTCCCTCGCTCAAATCGTAGGTTGCCTCGCTGAATTTCTAAGTTCTCTCGCTTAATTTCTAGCTTCCCTCGCTCAATTCCTAGGATTCCTAGCTATAGGATTCCTAGCTGAATTTCTATGTTGTCTCGCTCATTTCCTAAGTTCCCTCTCTCAATTCCTACGTTGCCTCGCTCAAATCCTAGGTTGCCTCGCTCAATTTCTAGGTTCCCTCGCACAATCAGTAGCTTCCTCACTCAAATCCTAGTTCCTCGCTCAAATTCCCAGCTTCCTCGCTCAATTTCTAACTTCCTCACTCAATTCTTAGGTTGCCTTATTCAAATCCTAGGTTTCTCACTTGAATTTCTACCTTGCCTCGCTCAATTTCTGGTTCCTCACTCAATTTCTAGCTTCCTCGCTCAAATCCCAGGTTGCCTTGTTGAATTTCTGGTTCCTCGCTTTAATTTCTAGCTTCCTCGCCACCTGTGGATTCTTCAATCGAATTTCTACGTTGCCTCGCTCATTTCCTAGGTTCCCTCGCTAAATTCCTATGTTGCCTCGCGTAAATCCTAGGTTGCCTCGCTCAATTTCTAGGTTCCCTCGCATATTTTGTAACTTCCTTTGCTCAATTTCTAGGTTGCCTCGCTCAATTTCTAGCTTCCCTCGCTCAATTTCTAGATTCCCTCGTTAAACTCCAACCTTGTTTTGCTCAATTTCTTGGTTCCCTCGCTCAATTCCTACCTTTCTCCGCTCAATTTTCAATTTGCCCACTCAATTTCATGTTTGCCCAGCTCAATTTCTAGTTTGACCGCGAAGTGATTGAAAGTGATCGCGAAGTGAATGAAATGTATTTTCAACCATCGACCTGATGGAATCTTGGAAAATAACTAGGTTGGTTGGCTAAAGTAGCGTCTCCTACCCCAAAATCATATGTGGTACATCAAGTAACTAATTTTAGTTTAGAAGATATTCTTGTTAAATGAATAAAGGAAAAAAAAAAAAAAAAAGAGAGAAAAAAAAATTTATACGCATATTGAGCGATGGACTCGCAAGCTTCCAAGAAACTTCAGAAGCCATGCAGATTGAGTAATGAAAGATAAGCTTTATTATCCCAGTCTTTCACACCTAAATGTAAAATCTTGTTGAAGCTATGAATAAACCAAGAGTTTCTCACCGCAGATATAATGTCCCATGCCGGACTAAATCTTTCGTAAGGATATTTTAGGATCACTGGAAGGACTGGTGTTTTGGATAAAAAAAGCACCTGTCTTAAATGGAAGGAGGAAATCTCCATTCGGAGCTGTACCCTCTACAGTTGGAAATGGAAATAATCAACTATGGTCCATAATGATGCAAAGAAGCACACTAGCATTCAATTTGCTTAACTTCATGGTCATTTCCATGCATTTTACGGTCAATTCCCACAATTCCGTTTAGTTTCACGGTCATTTCGATGCACTTCACGGTCAATTCCCTTCACTTCACGGTCATTTCCATGCATTTGACGGTCAATCCCGGCGATTCTGTTTCCAAATTTTATCAGGTTGGTGTTTGTATAGCCCAACCCCAAGACCAAACCCGATACTTCCTACCCAAGCCCAACCCAATGTTGGGTGGGTCACAGGTTGGTCGGGTTGAACCCGCCCAACTTTCAGCCCTACAATCATATATGGTACGTCAAGTAGCTAATTTTGGTTTAGAAGATATTCTTGTTATATGAATAAAGAAATAAATAAAAAAATGAGAGAATTTTTTTTTTATATGCTTATATATACATATTTATGTAAATATTTGTTAGGAAAAAATGTAGGTAGAATAAAATTCTTTAAAAAAAATAAAATTAAAAATAATTAAAAAAATTAAAAAGAAAAGTACACAGGATACGGCTATAGCTACGGTTATAATCCATAGCCATAGTCATTTGTTTGAATCGGGGATTAATCGCCGATTCCGCGATCCATCTCCAAATCCTACAGCAACCTGCGGTGGAATTGTGGAATCCTCCATTCATCGCCAATTCTTTTTTTGTTTTTTCTTTTTTCTTTTAAAATTTCCATTGCTTTTGTGGGCCCCACCATGAGGTCTGTGTTATATCCAAACCGTCCATCTATTTGGCGAGCTCATATTAAGGCTTGAGACGAAAAATAAGACAGATTTAACTATCAAGTGGACCACAATGTCAAAGGCAGTGGGGAATTAAATGTCTACCATTGAAACCCTTTTACGGGTCACAGAAGTTTTGGATCATTATGAAAATTGTTTTTCGTCTTCATCCAGGCCTTTGTGTCCTTATGAATAGATTAGATGGAAAATAAATGTTACGATGGTTCCTACAAAATTTTTAACAGTGAAAATCAATTTCCCCGCTCCTCTTTGTGGTGTGGTGCAGTTGATCTTTGGATATGATTTTTTTTTTTTTTTTTTTTTAATTTTTTGGATAATGCTCCGAAATGATCTCAAAATATGGATGAACGTTGATATAATAAATATACAGCTGTGGGGCCATGTAACTTTGATCACTTTTAAGCCGTTCGTACAACTCTCAGTTGGAGGAGCGTCAGCGCTCGTCCTCGCAGTGCAAAGTCGCTGTCCGCACGTGCTAGTCTAAGTTGGTAACTAAAGTTCGTATTCCTTCATAAAAACCGCTGGATAAAAGGTTTTGTCTACAGTAGTCATTTTCTCAATGGTGTTGATCACTGAAAAATAGGCCCCACTTCGTAAGTATGCAATTAATAACTAAATATAACTTAAGATCGACCGTCCAATTCCTTAAAACCTGTGCAAATAAGTCAAAATTAGTTTCATCGTAACAAAATACCCCCATGGTTAATTGACAGGCATTGGTGGAGTATAAACCGTTGAATGCTTTCCATTTCAGCGGTCAATTAGATTTCCAATGATCTGTCATCTGCAAATTTTTTTAAAGAGTATTTTTAGTTCATAACCATCAGAAAGTGGTAAAATATTATTTGGACGGTCTAATATTATTTTTGTTCATATCACTGGTACAATTTCCGAGTGCAGGTGTATGAACCATCAAGGTCTACGAGAGTATCAAAAGCTTTTTTCTCCTCGTCTTCCTCCTCGTTCATTGTTCTGGAAGTCGAACAAAGGAGAGAGAGATTATATGCTATTGTTACATTCAAGGGCTCCATCATTCTCTATTGCTGCTCTGTGATCCTTCTGTTGAGCAGTACATCGAACTCCGGATGCGCCAGACCGAACGGTTCTTCACCACCCAGAAGGAATTCCAAGATACCCAAATGTAAATCTTCTCAGAATCTCACCTTCTTTTATTTGATTTTGAATTTGGTGTGTTTGGGGGTAGTTTTGGCCTGTTATTGGATTTTTCTATCATAAATTCAAAGGCCAAAAGCAGTATCCTTTTGTGGATTTTCCCATTGGTGTATCCTGTTTGTTGACATTCATTGTAGTGGATGATTTCCTTTTCCAAGAATGTGGCTTCCTGATTTTATTTTTCTTTTTTATCCATTTTGATTTTATTTGCTTCATGGCATTGATAGATCCTGCTTTCAGCAATGTGATTTCATTTTATATGGTTTTTGTATTCATATCTGCATTTGCATTAGTTTATTATAAATATTATTATTATTCTTATTTGAATGCATATGCATTCGCTTTGATTTTGACAGTATTTGATGCTTTCCAATTAGGACTACTTGTTTCATTAATCCAGACGGTTGATTCCCAATGTGGAATGATAGTATGACCCCACGATGTCCTTGATGGGGCAGTCTTAAGATTTTGATTTGTGGCCCACCGAGAGATGGTTAAGAAGAGAAATACAAGACGTCCGCATTCAGCTGAGAAAGGTCTCAAGATTGGTAGAGTTCAGTCCCACAGTTGAAGGTCTCAATATTGGTTGCTGGAATCCTGTAATGTTGGATATTTTTGGTTCATCGTCCGTCTTCGCTGGTCACAACAGACCCATGGTCTGGATTTACCAACCATTGGCCTCATTTGTCAGAATTGAAAACCCACATAGATTGGGTGGAGACGCATCTCAGGTATTGTATAATTTCTTTTTACTGTTTAATATATATATATATATATATATATATATATATATATATATATATATATATATATATATATATATATATATATCTGATTGGAATGAAAAATTAGGGCTGCTATACAATGCTTGTTGGCATTTTGTTGAGGTGGCCTACTTACCATTGATCTGAATTGTTGTCTTTTGGGCCCCACCATTGATAGATTATATAAAAAAGATTTGCTCATCAATCAATCCCAAAAGTCGAGCAATGAATGAATATTTTCTGTTTTCCTACTACATAGATGGTTCGCTGTACTCTCTTTTAACCATCCATTTGCATGCCAACAATTTGATGGATTGGACCGTCCACTGGGGTTTTACACCCCATGGTTCTGAATATTGGTATATGGGGGTATATTGGCGTTGTATATCGATATCAGCATGTATCGGTTCATATTAGTCAATTTTTTTTAGCCTAAGAATTGAGGAAAAATATTAGGAGAAAAGGGGGAAATGAGATATTCAAGAATGTATCACTTTTAAAAAAATATATAAATATTTGGACATGCATATATAATGGTGTATCAAACTATTCTTTAATCAAAATGTTGTTTGTTAGTTTAACATGTTGTAAGTCAACCAATTGGTCCCTAATTAAACACAAATCAAGTATGATTTGGTGAATTAGGGCTCATCATATTGAAATACAAGGGGAAAGAAAAAGAAAAAAAAAACAGAGATGAAAACATTAAAAAAAAAGGTGAAAGTTTACCCATCTTTCAATTTTTCCCATAGTGGTCCATTCCACTTTGATTTGTTGAATCCCACTGAAATCATTTATTTTGATCCTAAAATAAGTCTAAATGTAGACTAAAATGTCTTTCTAAGCTTCCTCCATGGTTTAAATGAAGAAAAGAATCAGAAAAATGAATGAGATTTTGATTAAAAAAATTAAAATTAAGCTGTTATAGGTGCGCCAGTCCCTATTGGACCTGTATCGTTGCCAATACACCTGTATTGGCTGCAACGGGCTGATACAAAACATTTTTTTAATAAGCTGAGCTGATTAGGTCCCATATCACGTAGCCGTATCAGCTGATATGACGTAAGGAAGGACGTGATGAGGTCGATCACCGTCTTCCTCAATTGATAACTACCTGAATCCACAAGAGAAAATCCTGAATCCATGAGAAAAAAGAAGAAAACTTCTAAGGAATTGGTTTATTGAATGAATTGATGAGTAAAAACGAGTTTAACACCCTTTAAATAATCCTAAACAAACCCTAAAACATAAGCAAAAAGTTCTAATAAAATAAGGAAACAAATTCAGAAAAATATGCAGATTTCCGCCACCCGTCGACTTGTCGTTGACCGGTCGAGTCGACAGGTCGAAACAGCCAAAAAGTGTCCAGAGACTTAAACCAGAAATTCTGTGATTTTCGACCTGTCAACCCGATCTGTCAACCTGTCAAACTGGATTTCGACTTGTCGACAAGATCTATCAACCTGTCTAAACTGGCAGAAACCAGACAGCAAGTAATCTGGAATTTCTAGCGGAATTTCAACATGCCGTCTTACCGAACTATGTTGAGTGTGTTCGATCCTTCTTGGCCTCTTTTATTTGGTCTATCTTAACCATAAACGAGTCCGTAACCCATTCTACATCACGATATAATACCGATGTCGAAAAATAATTACATCATCACCAATTCAAAGCGGGGCGCATCGAATATACCACTTGGCTCACTGAAAGTGTGGGACCTAACTTTAACGAAAGCTGACCAGAGAAAATGCTGTTAATTCAGGCTGAGTGTCATCAAGAAAAACCCTCTAAACCATTCTTGTGGAGTATGGTTTTTAATCACAAAAGGGCTTCCATCATTTACGTCTCAGGTAATTGGTGCATTGATTGCTGAAGCCTGTCATGCTTTGAAACAAACTAAACTGATTTTTATTTAAATTTTGATTCAATTTTCGGACTCGAGGTTCAATCAGCAAGAGCTGCCAGCTTGCCAGCCAAAACTATACAATGGGTAAGCTCCAACAGGATTCTTAATCTCTTCGCTAATGTCGGATATGCATTTTGTAACCTCTTAATCTCATGAGTTTCTTGAGCACATTGGCAACATTTTATTGGGAATTCGTTCAATTCGTAGCCCTGCTTCAAGAACTCGGAAATCAGATAATCACACCACAATTTCCATGATTCTTCCAGGTGATCTCTGCGTTTGTGCACATCAGCATCATCTGTCCCCTTCGATGTTGCTTCCCAGGATGTATGTTTGTGATTAACTAGTCATGTCACTGTCTGAAATGGGAAATGCTTAGGCAATTCATGGAATGCATGCAGCAGGCATTTGTTATAGATCCTGGTTAATCATCAGGTGGATCCCACTTTGAACATGTCCTGGGCTAAAAATCAACATAGGCACTCATCAGGTCGGCCGTGTATGTGAATAGAGACCACTGATAAAACTCAAAACCATCTACACATGTGAACCACCTGATGATGCCCATATCTCTCACACTTGTCTCTCACACTTGTGCCACTCTGGTACGTGTGCTCGAATCGCGCTGTAGCACTTCTCATATGAAATTTAATGATTTTGGTTCTTTTCTGTCTTCTAAGTCTGTATTCTGCTGAATATTCAGTTTTCACTTTCAGGATGTTGAAATCATTTACCCGTATGAGAGACTGCATACCGGAGAGATCAAGAGGCAATATGCTCGCATTTATAAAGGATCCGAAAACAGACAACCTGCAAAAGGATAGTAACAACAAGATCGGGTGAGATTGCAACTTTAAATGAGAATACTATCTTTTGCATTCTCATGATGTGTTTAACCAGGGCTCACCAGAATTTAACCCATTACCCTCCAAATCTTAATCACAAATTGGAGTATATATGGTTTAGTGCTTAGAATGGGATCAGATTTCAAATAAGAAAACCTTCCGAAGTAAAACTGCAGTTACCATAGAATGCAGGAAGTGATGCAAGAAATGTCTCATGACTCTCGTCTACAACTTGTATAGTTGCACTTACACAAATATGTGAAACAAAGCCCAATGCTGCCATTTGATGCAGGTACCAAAAGGCATGAAGCAGCCTATTTATGTGTATTATCAGTTTGATACTTCTACCAAAATCATTGCAGGTATGCATCCTCCATTTTCACTTCTAGTAACTGTTTGATTTTGATGTCTGATTTATACACTCGTTCTAGGCACTTTGGAACCGAACTCTGAACTCGGATGAGGACATATGTCTGGCTGTCTAAAACAGATACAAATGTCAAGATGCCGGGAACACCGGAAAACCAACATCGTCACATACCTGTACAGATATATAATGACATCGGAAAAAAAAATGTATTTTTATGTAATGTGTACTTTATAGTGGATAAGATAAAGAAAAAAATGCATCTAAATGACCTGAAATACATTAGATCTATACAAGTAGTAAAGGAATACAGCTCAAGTACAAGAATAAAACATACATTATCATTGTCTCATAGGTGGATCCTTACTCTTGCTCTAGTGGTAGACTCTTAGGAGTTTTAATACCCGGTCAAGGGTTCAAGTATCCATAGGTGGTGAAATCCCACTACGGCGTGAGTGTGTGCGTGTGTGAAAAAAAAAAAAAAAAAGAAAAAAAAAAAAGGTGGATCTGACACATTCGTGGGACTTGGCATGTCAATTCTTTAGAAAACAGAGTGTCCTATTTACATGCTATTTACAACTTTGATCATATGAAATCAGGTAATTTTTCAAGGGGTCCGATTTGTTGGTGTTAATTTGACTTTGCATAATACTATTCCCTTCTGATTTCCATGGTATCAATAAGTGGTAACATTACAGCTATAAGAACCTTTATGTGAAGGAAACTGACGCAGGGGAGGACGTGAGGTCGAGCACCGTCTTCCTCAAGAGGATAACTATTCCGAATCCACGGAACTTCTCTGGACTCCTCACAGAGACTTTCTCGAATCCACGAGAAAAGAGAGCAGAAAATATAAATAAATTCTAATAAATTCGAAATAGATTAATGAATGCATAAAAACGAGTTCACAACCCTTTAAATAAGGGTACTAAGCAATGGGAAAGAAATCATAATCAAACTACAACTAAAACTCCTAGAATTCGTGACTTACTATAAATAGTAAACTTACTATTTATAGACGGTCGTGATGTCTACTAGTGCGCAAGGTTTTCGGCCAAAAATAGTAAGTGTCCTATTTGGCTTCACCAAACCGTTCCCCTAATTATTCTAAGCTCTTTTCACGTTGGGCACAACTCCTAAAGCCTGACGGATGAAGAGTTATAGTCAAACTAAAACTTACTATTTATAGTAAAAACGAAATTGAAACAGGCAAAAGACCGTCGAATCAGGGGTTTCTCACAATTCCGAGCGTCGCAACCCGGCGTAGCGGGTTGGTTGGCTAAAGTAGCTCGTTCTACCCCAAAATCATATATTTTACGTCGGCTAACTCATCCCGGATTGCGAGATACACCTGATTGAAGGTCTGATGGTCCAGATCACTTCTGTCGCCGACCGGGCCTTTTCTGATCCATCTTTGCCATGTAATTGTCCGCGACCCGCTCTACATCAGAAACATTCACCCCTTTATGTGATAGGAGTTGAATCAGTTTATTATGGAAAAAAAGGGGGCTATATCGGCATTGTTACTGGACTGATACGCTGTTGTTACCGTCTAATACGACCATTTAGGCCCATTTGAAATTTTTTATTTCCAACTATTCTCTCTTTTTCTGCTTCTTTATTCTTTTCAACCATGAAGGGTGCTTAAAAACTAAGTTTGAAATAGATGCAAGGAGTGGGATGATTTGAGAAATATTGGAAGTCAAGGGTAAACTGTCTTTTTTTTCTTTTTCTTTTTTTTTTTTTCCCTTCTTTCCATCTTCATTTTGTTGTAATTAAATGTAATGGGCCCTAAATAATCCACCAAATCATGCTAGACTTGTGTTTGATTGGTGCCTATTTAGTCAACTTTCAGCAGGACAAGTGAACACTGCTCAACAGACAACATTCTTGCCAAAGAATGGTCCGTTGCAACATCAAACACATGTCCAAAACTTTAAAAAAATAAATAAATAATAAAAAAATAAAAATAAATAGAAGAAGAAGAAGAAGAAGGACGAGAATACATATTTGGAAGCATCACATCTTTTTAGAAGTTTACCAATAATTTTCAAGTTTATTATTTTTTATTTTTTTAATTTTTAATGAAAGAAGAAAGTTTTGGCTGTTAAGGGCCTATATTGGCTGGCCAGAAAGCTGGCTGTTATAGCTTTGTAAGACCTTGGCGATTTCCTGAAGAAATGGTATATAGTATTTGGAAGCCGAGGTCTATTCGTGCACCCCAGCTTGATTATGACTTTGTAATTCTGTTATGTCAAGAGCAGAAGTGATGAGCAGCTGCAGAAGCCCAGGAAACAGAATTCCACTAGCACCTGTGAACCCAAAGACACCACAGCAGGTGGATCTCTGATTGTTCCTTGTGGTTTCATAGCTTGGAGTTTGTTCCATGACACATACAGTTTGACTTGTGGCAGCCAGGCATTGCTCTGAACAAAAAGGATATTTCCTGGATATGTGACAGGGACCGAAGGTTTGATGATGGTGTCTTTGCTAAGAACTTCCAAAATGGGACTCTGGTAGGTATGGAAAACTAAACCCAACTTCCATTCTGTGTTTACAATGAAAGAGACAAAAATGACTCTGTCAAGACTCGAAGGGAACTCAAAATTAGTTTAAATAAAAGAAAGAAAGAAAGGAAAAAAAAAAAAGACTCAGTCAAGAAAAAAATCGACTTGACAATTCTTTAAAAAACTCGATGAAATTTGATTAGATTCACCAAGATTCAACAATATTAACATATTTAAATAATAAATATTATTGAAAAACTTGAGAAACAAACTGTTCCCTATGGTATTGATCACCTAAGCTATTTTTTGCCTGAGTTTTGGTAGGGCAGAGTAATTAATTCACAGTTTAGATTGAACACACAACACTTGGGCATAAAAGCTCAAATGTATTGGAATTATCATACATTCAAACATATGTGAACAATACCTAGAGACAATTACGTGGAATGGCAAAAATGGAGTTAAGATTGAAGTTGCAGCGATGCAGATCAAAGAGACAAACTAGAAAATTGAGTTCGATTTCTCTGTTGTGACTCAGGATCCAATGTCTACATTTGGGGTGCTTATATTTGGCATTGGTGGACTAGAGCATCCATTTCATATGAAGAAATATTATTTTGAGGCAAAAATGTCATTTACTCACATAAGATCACCCATAACAAGGCACTCATCTGTGGAATCTAATGAATGAAAGCAAGTTTGCCAAATTAAGGCAATCTAGGGCAAAAAGGTACATCAGGGTAAGTTGCAGCAACTTAAGGAAAATTTGGATAAATTTGAGCGAGTGAGGATGAATTAGGGAAAATTGTGCAAAATTTCAGTAAATGAGGGGTTAATCAAGCTTGCTTGATCAATATTAATACGTTAATCCATGATAACAAGGCCACCCAAAACAACACACCTAATGCACAGTGCTTGTCAGGCCTTTAGGCATCCTCAGACTCCTAAACAACCCAATTAATTATCGGGCTCCCTTGGTAAACTTGTGTTCATGTCCAACCCAATTAGCTATTGGGCTTAAAAGTTAGGACCTGTTTGGCAGACACCTAAAAATGAGTTAAATCTCATTTTTGTTAATAACAGATGTGTTTTTAGAGATCTAGATCTCTAGTACATAAGTTCTATTAACATGGACTCATTATATATGTACTAGAAACCAAGAGCTAATGTGAAATTAGAGCTTACTAAACTTGATTTGCTAGACTTCAAGCTCAACCTATATCCAATCCAAATGAACTTAGGGCCCAAATATTGGCCGAGGACAAGTTGCAAGATACGTGCTCTCTCTCTCTCTCTCTCTCTCTAAGGGAGTTATTTCATACGTTGGCACGTGTTGGTCAATATACAGGCAGTAGAAAGTTTTGTTTTTTTTTTTTTTTTTCTGAAAAACGGATTCTCTGTTTCATTTCATTCACAAAAATTACAGCCAAATACAGATTTCGGGCTTCCACCAGGATAAAGCAGGCAGTAGAAAGTTGAACACATGGCATGTGTTAACTCTAGTTAAACCATCTAAATTGTGGACCCAAATTATAAAATAAACCAAAAGCCAGATTGGTTGAACAACTTCTGGTCATTGGACGCTTGTTTGGTCAATTCAGATCTCTTTCTATTTCACCCTTCAACTGTTCAATAAATGTGGATAGCTCTAGTCCACGAAAAACCAGAATTTTCTTTTCATATTAGAGACGAATAACTGGAATATGGTAGAGCAAGGTGGTGTGCATTGTAGGGTGATGTGCCAATTGGGTCCTTTATTAAAAGCCGTACCTACTAGACTTCTGTCCATTCATTTGGTGGACGTCAAAGCAATGGTAGAAAACTAAAATAGTAAATTGTGAAATTATCTTTGGAGTAAATTGTAAAGAAGTAATGAATATAACTATCAATAGGTTTAATTTTTGAAGCATGAGCCAGCCACACTAGAGTCCAGTAGTTGGATGGACCCAGTTGTATAATTCCCTGTGTTGCATGTGGGGTGAGAAGATCCCCACATGCTTTTACCTGGTCCTTTACCTGGATCCAACCCAATGGACTCCAAATGCACCTCCAGCTGAGTGGGACCAGATCTGCCACTGGTCAGGGGATCACTCAAAACTTGGTCTAATCAACTGAGTCACTTGGTAACTTGAGGACATGAGAGATCGGTGTTGATTACTCGAACTGAGTGAGCCACTCAGATGAGTGAAATAGTTTTTTTTTTAATAAATTCATGCGGAGAGAGACTTTGATTTCCTTATAAGCCATTCATTTTAGATTTATAAAATGTGTGGTTTTTGAGATATGCTCCATTTAATCTATGTATCTATTGCAACCACCACACATTTAGGAATGCCTAGGGACTGAACCAGATGATCTGGCTTTCAGATTAGGCCTGATCATGAAATTAACCCAACCCAATCTGCCAAGTATAGGTCCCACAAGTGTGAAAGCATGTGATTTTGTGGGCCCTACAAGGTGTAAGTAGTCAGGTCAAAAAATCACCATTTATGTCTGAGGATATGTTAATGAGCCAAAGAGTTGGTCTAGTTTCAATAACCATGATGGTGGGGCTACACATGGCTAATTAGGTTTATTAATTTAAGAAGCTTCCACACGGTTCCAGTGCCATGACAACAGGGACGTTGCCTAGCTATTGTGGCCTATATGGTGTGTGCATGAGATCCAACCAGCCCGACTGGCACAACCCTACATGATGTGTACCCAGCACAAAAAGTAAGCCAATCCGCTAATCAGGTGGGCCACACCAATGGTGCAGGTGTTGATTGATCATATGGAAATCAATCTCAAGGTTGGTTCTTAACATGTATTCTCGCCTATGTCTATTTTCATGTCTGACAGTAATGATGGGAAAGGAAACTTAGTTCCATTGCAAATGACATGTCAGGAGGTGCGCCCACAGCCTATTGGTATCAATAGAAAGAAACATTCAAGAGAGATTCATAGCCCCAATCTTAAAGAAATTGATAATCAAAAAGTATTTTCCATGAAGATTTACTATATACAGCGATAGCATTGAATGGTGTAAGTGGGATGGGGGCATTTGCCACTGTAGAGAATCAACTAGACCTTTTGCTCACGAGTATGAGCACAGAGAAACGGTGAGTATTGCCATGTGTTTCAAGAAAGGTTTTGAATTTCCTGTATTCACCACTATCATGAGTTTGAATATTTTTTATTATGCACTCAAAGATTTTCTCAATATTCAATTTAAATCTTTAAAAAATACTATATAAATCTACTAACATCATCAATGAAATGTATCTTATAATGAAACCTTGAATAGATGACAAGGGAGTATGTCTGTCCGCACATCAGGAAATGTTAATTACAAAGGTCAATTGGCTACAAATATACATATTATAAAGAGAGTTTTAAGTCTTTTGCCCATCTGACAGGAAGAACAAGAGTTCACAAATTTATTAATGGAGATCGCAAGTGAAAAGCAAGAAACGGCCACATGATGAACTGTACACATTGTTGGATGATGGGTTGCCTCCAGATGATATAAATTGCCTTTGCTGGAGCTACTCAGATGAAATCTCTTGTATCTCTGGTCCTTCATAAAGAAAGCAGTTGGATTAAACTCAAAGTGAAACAAAAACCAATTTATAACTATTGTACCAAACACCAAATATCCATTGTCAACACAACTGTAATCATTATAAACCCAATTAATGGTAAATAAATAGGTTGTGCATCTACATATGATGTGTATCATGGCACGTGTTTCGCATGAAAACTGTCTTGTAGGGTCACACCCCCGCTGTGAAATAGGGTGACTTAAAAGACAGTCCAATCCAATCACTAGGTGGGCCACACCATACAGAACAATGGACAACTGCCCAAAAACCTTCAAATTCATGTGGGGCCACTCGATAGTTGGACCGGCCAGATATTTAAAGATGTCCTATTATAATGGTGGGGTAACCCACTGGAGGATGGGTTATAGTTGCAATCACCTCATTGGCATTTCCATCACCCATTTAAACTGTTCATCAGAGCTAGTGAAACTCTTCAAGGCTTCTTTGAAAAATTAGACTAATTGATGATTAATGTAGAACAAGTAACATAACTTCATGGACAGCTATGACAAAAAGAAATCATGCAAGAAAGCTCGATCTAAGGCAAAAATAGCCTAAACCTGATCTGTAACTTCAGGTAGCTGCAACTTCACAAATTGATTATCGGATTCATGTATATAAGATGGTTGAAAAGCTATCAACTAGCCTTAGGAAATGAGAACTGACAAAGTCAGCTGACTACAAAGAAATTTTAGAACTTGGTATTTCCCCGGCTTCATCAAATCCGATTCTATTAAATGAACACACTTGAGACTGTCCATCTAGTGTGAGTCATCCAAAAAATTTGTTTGACAAATCGAGCCTAAATGTCTTCTCCTCTCCTCCAAAATGTGGGCCACAAACCCTTTTTCTCCCACCGTGGGTTTGGAATCTACTATTTGGGTATTTCTAACCATTGAGTCCAGATCCTTTGCTTGCCACAAACAGTAGTTTTCTTTTTGTTAAAACGTAATTGGGCCACATCATAACAAACTGCATTTAATGCAGCAGTGCTGATAATGCCAGCGACAATCTGGGAAAACAGGAAATGCTTGTCGGTGATAAGCAGAGGATCCGGATTCATCAACCATGGTAAAATAAAAAAAATAAAAAATGAAATATCATCTGGCCTGTTACCACAATGAGGATTTTGATAGGGTACTGTGGAACCCTACCACATTTACCATATAAGAGTTTTTTGCCTCTAGATTACATCCTAGACAATGATATGAAATTTCTGGATCATGTGCTACAAGGGCCATTTGAAGAAAATCTGCTTCAGATGATTGTGAATGAAGAGGGAAATGAAATATTGAAAAGTTAAATTTTTAATGAGTCATGTTCAATTCAAGATTCAAAGGTTAGATGATGATGGATGAGTAGAAAAAAAAAGTTGCATAGGTGTATATAATAGTAATAATAGGAATGGTTCAAATCAATCTAAAAAAGTATCGTGACCATTGCGTGGTGATTTCATACACGTGTGGACATACAAAACATGCGTGGAATCTGTGATATTCATGGAGCAGTTAAGATGAGGTGAATGTTTTGGAGATATAAATTTCATGAAAAGAGCATGTGAGCAACAATTACAAAGAAAAAAGAAAAATACCTTCTTTTTCTTCTTCGGTGGCAGATGGAACTTCAAAGAGGATGGGACCACTATGTGCGTGTGAAATTAGTAGACCTCCTAATCACAGGACGTAGCATATGTCGTCTTATTACAAGATTTGAGAATGATAAAAATTAAAAAATTGTAAAGGATTCATGAGAGGTCATTGAATGGGTAATTCGTGGCACACTTGCAACATGGCACACATGTGAGAAAGATTTACGCTATTTGTTAGGTGAGGCATCCCATGAGAGGTCAACGACCCAAAATGTTGGGGTCGTCCCCTGCTCATGTCGGTCACCCATGTACAAGAAAAAAATGAACGGTGCTCTATGGGCCCCATGATGATGTATGTGTCCATTTGATTATTTGGCATTGTCCTATTTATTCCCTTCTAGGACATTGATAGTTTGTCGATTCACAATCCACGCTAGATGAGTGTTGCCGGAGGAGGATTTACTTTGAAAGCACTTCTTACATTGAGATGCTAGTTGTGGCCCACTGTGATTTTGTGAGAAATTCACTGTCTATCTGTTTTTCCATATCATTTTATGACGAGACCAAAAATTAGATGGATCCAAAACTCAAGTGGCCAAGCAAGAGGGAAAACTAGTGATTATTTTCATATTCACAATCCACTTGTATATATAGCATTTAACTTTTTCAAATTAAACTGCCCAAATTAAGTGTTCTAGTTAGATTATGATAAATATAATTTTAAGCTTATCTTATTATCTGACTATCGGATTGGTGAAATTTACCAGACAATTAAAATTAAATATAAATAAATTCAAATAATTCTATTTTAACTAGCAAGTGTTACTGAATTAGAGGTTAAGTTCGCTGGACCAATCTGGTTTTTGGCACATGTACCTGTTATCAAATCACTCAAGGAGGAATATATTATGGGATGCACTCCATGGCAGAAAGTTCCTTTGATTAGAAGCTATGTGGGGCCTACCTTTATGTTTGTGAGAAATATACCATGTCCAACCATTTTGGCAGCCTATGTTAGGACATGAACCCAAAAATGAGACAGCTCCAAAACTCAAGTGGGCTGCATGAGAGGAAAAAGTGAGTAGGGAAATGCTTACAGTTGAAACCTCCCTGAGGTCCACCATGATGTTTATATGCCATCTAAACCTTTCATAAGTTCATTCCTACTAGCTTGATCCACAATTTATGTGGTGCCATGAATGTTTTAATTATGGACGTGGCACGGTTTCCTTTCCCATGAGCCCTCGAGTTTTGAATCTGCCTTATTTTTGGGCTCATGTCCTAACATGAACACTCAAAAGATAGTAATTGACCAGAAGAATCCGCCAATGAGTAGGGCATCTGAGTCATTAATATGCTTTTCTAAATCATTTATTTATTTATTTCCTAAATGTACGTGGAGCACACCTGATGAGTTGCCCTACCTTCTTTTGTTATGGCCGCATATCCACACCGTCATATGTACCATACATAGTGGGTGTTTACAAAACAAGAAAGTTGATAAGGTTGAGCCATTAGAAGCAGAATGTGGCAGCGCCATCTCTCTACTGTACATGTTTTATGGCCATGCATTAATGAGACTGTCCATCTAGTAGGAACCATCACACACACACACACACACACACACACACACACACACATATATATATATATATATTAGACAAACGGAGCCTAAATTTCTTCTCTTCTCACCAAATGTGAGCAATTAACCATTTCTTTCCACCCCAACCAGATGTCTAGGATCATTCAATTTATGTATTTCTAATCGTTTTCCATCCACTACAGGGGCAATTTAAACGAATGAATTGAATTGACACATCACCACTCTCATGTGTAATATGGAGAGGTCTCTGTATCCTATTCCAGTTCCACCAGCTCTGCCATATCAACTACAGTAAAAGAAATGAAATATTGTCCAACTTGTTACAGAAGCAAGAGTTTTGATAGGGTACTGTGGCCCCCTACTACAGTCACCATAGGCTGTTTTCCACAACTGAATTCCATCTTAGAGATGATACAAAACGATCATGTTCCGATGATATGTTAAAGGGCCATTTGAAGAAAGTTTGTTTCGGATAACCGTGTATGAAGAGAAACACAGAATATGAAAAGTATTTTTTTTTTTCAAATTAAAGATTCAAAAGGTTAGGATCATTAATGATGCATGATTACAAGAAAGCAGCATGTCCATGTGGTAGTTATAAGAACATGAACGGTTCACATCAATTTATAACTATTGTACCAAACACCAAATAACCATTTTCAGCACAACTGTATTCATTATAAAATAGACATACCGAGCCAACACTATTCACATTGTATTATGATGTGAATCAACTGCCCAAAAACCTTCAAATTCATGTGGGGCCATTCAATAGTTGTACTGGCCAGGTATTTAAAGGTGTCCTGTTATAATGGTGGGGTAATCCATTGGAGGATGGGTTATAGTTGCAATCACCTCATTGGCATTTCCATCACCCATCCAAACTGTTCATCAGAGCTAGTGAACTCTTCAAGGCTTCCTTGAAAAATTAGACTAATTGATGATTGATGTAGAACAAGTGACATAACTTCATGGACAGCCATGATCAAAAGAAATCATGTAGGAAAGCTCGATCTAAGGCAAAAATAGCCTAAACCCGAACTGTAACTCCCGATAGGTGCAACTTTACAAATTGATTATCCTATTCATGTATATAAAATGGTTGAAAAGCTACCGACCAGCCTTAGTTAAATGAGAACTAGTGATTATTTTCAACTTCACCATCCGCTTGCATACATAGCATCTAAGTTTTTCAAATTAAACTGACCAAATTAAGTATACTAGTTAGAATATGATAAATATAATTTTAAGCTTATCTCTTATTATGTAACCATCGAATTGGTGAAATTTACTGGACAATTAAAATTAAATATAAATAAATTCAAATGATCCTATTTTAACAAACAAGTGTTGCTGAATTAGAAGTTAAGTTGGCTGGACCAATTTTGTTTTTGGCTATGACTTAGAGACACTGGTTCCACAAGTTAGTTTAATTTTGAGTTAATAGCACATGTACCTGTTATCAAATCACTCAATGAGGAATTTATTAGGGGACGCACCCACGGCTGAAAGTTTCTCTTATCAAAAGCTAAGTGGGGCCTACCATGATGTTTGTGAGAAATCCACTCTGTCCATCTGTGGTTACCATAGGTGGTTTTCCACAACTGAATTTCATCTTAAAGATGATATGAACCGATCAAGTTACGATGATATGCTAAAGGGACATTTGAAGAAATTAAGTTTGTTTCTGATGACTGTATGAAGGGAAACATGGAATATGAAAAGTAAATTTCTTTTTTAAAGACTCGTGTTCAAATTTCAAGACTCAAAGGTTGAAAGCAGCATGTCCATGTGGTAGTTGTAAGAACACGAACGGTTCACATCAATCTAAGACAATACCTGAGCATTTTAGGACCAATAAAAATACACCCATCATGTCTACTTTCTATTAGTATTATTGCATGACTAAAAGCACAAGGGATGGAGATCTTTATTAAATCAATGGGTGTATAAAAAATGGACACAAAAATGGTGACTCCCTACACGTGGACATACAAAACAAAACATGTGTGTGATCTATGATGTTCACTGAGCAGTTAAGAATAGGTGAATGTATTTGAGCAAAAAATGTTTTGCAAAGAGCATTAAGAGAATTGAAGGAAATTTCAAAAAAAAAAAAAAACATACCTTCACCTTCTTCTAGGGCAGCATGCGCAGCTTCAAAGACAATGGGAGCACTATATGCACGTGATAGCATACCTCCTGACCACGAGAACATACACAACATCATCTTATTATAAGATTTGAGAATTTAAAAATAATAATAATAAAATTGTGAGACATTCACGGGAGGTCATTAAATGGGTAATTCAAGCTCCATGGGCCCCACAAGCACTTGCAGCTTCAAAGAGAGAGGGACCACAGAGAGGCGTCCTCAAAAGAATTTAGGGATGATTTAGCAATTGGGGATTTTGAAAATTATATCCATTTCTGGTAATTAGATTATTCAGAATTCCAGTGTGTCAGTGTCGTACGTAGCAACATGACATTTGAATCCAATCCTTAATAATTCAAGAAGTAGGTTTTCAAAAGAATTATAGATGGCTTAAAATCATGAATTGAATTATGGCCATATTCTAAATTGCCAAAAATGAAAACTTTGGAATTAAATTTCGGTTCAAAAGACAACCCCCTGAGAAAATCTTCAATACTTTGGCAGACTATCATAAGGAACAATCAGGCACTTAACTTTTATATATATATATATATATATATATATATATATATATATATATATATATATATATATATATATATATATGAGTCATGCTCCCCTGCGCACCTACGCACATGCGTACCTTTGTATACGTGCCATGAGTGTCTAATTTGAACGGTCCATGTGATGCGGAATCCCATGAAACCCCATGTTACAAATTTTCACCCTATTCTAAAATTCTGGTGGGCCATAGCAAAGAGAAATGCAAATCAAGGGAATAAACTGTTTTCATTTTTCATGGCCCATCAAGTTTTAGATCAAAGTAAAACTTGGGCCCAAGGAGTTTCACGAGGTGCTGCTTCATATGAACGGTTCAGATTTTAGATCCCCATCACGTATGATGGGTTCTCAAAAAAGTTCGTACATAGTATGTACGAACTGGTTCGTGTATATATATATATATATATATATATATATATATATATATATATATATATATATATATATATATATATATACACTTATTGCAACAAACAAGTGTCCCTAGCCAATTTAATGTTTGGGCTATTACTTATAGTTATAGAAACATTAGTCTCACAATCTAGTCAGTATACTTTGAGGTAATGCCATGTGTATCATTTGTAAATGCCCGCGTATCAAGTTTCAAACGTGGCTAGAGTATCAAATATGTAGGCCAGCAGAGCATTAGTCCCATGTAAAGTCTTTCAAAAGTGTTAGTCTGACAATTAATGGAGGTTTGCTAATTCCACGTGTGTGGTTACATGAAACATGTGCGACATCTGAGCTTTCCATCAGTTGCAATACGATGTTTAGATCACTCACATGAAAGTAAGGCCAATTTTCAGAACTCTGATGGGCTTCAACGTAGCAGTACAAGTGAATGGTTAAAAGAAAAAAATTAAATTAACTATCACACTTGTTTCAAATTTTCACGTGCACCACCGTGTTGGATGTGCACATGCGCCTGAAATTAGAAGCTCTGATAATAAAATAAAAAATAAAAACGGTAGCTGCCGGGGATTCATGAGAGGAGATTGAATTGAGTGGGTAATTCGGAAACCGACAGAATCATAGCCAGTAGCTACCGGACGTGATCTGTTGACACGACCACGCTGTATGTGTTTTATCCACACTGTTCATTCATTTTTTCAGATCATTTTAGGGCAAGAGTCCAAAAATGAGGCACATCAATATATTATGTGGACCACATGACATGAAACAGTGGTGATCTTGTGTTTTCCCTTCATTCAAGCATATGTGACTTAATCAACTGGTTGGACAGTGAATAAACATTACAGTGGGACCTGGAAAGTTTTTAATGGTGTGCGTTCAATCACCACTGTTTCTTTGGTAGTGTAGTTCACCTGAGATTTGGATCTTTCTCAATTTTAGGCTCATGCGCTAAACTGATATGGAAAAATAGATGAATGGTATGGATAAAACACATATCATGTTGGGCCCACATAACAGAACAATGTTCAGTGGCCACCTGGCAACTGCCGGCGTCAATAGGCAATCCGCGTCCATACATGCGAGCACGTCACACGTGTGAGATAGAAAAGTGTACAAACGGTGTAGGATTTAGAAAAGGAATTATAAGTGAAGGTTACATATTAATTACACTACCCTCACCTTTTTCTTCTTCTTTCCTCCATATGCTCCACTTTCCCCAATAATCTTCAAAGGTGTCATTCAATGGGAATGACTTAAGCATCGGACAATCATCAACCTTCACGAGTCTTAAAGACGGCATTGCCCTTCGCATCCTCGTCCACTCTTCTTCCATCTCTTCCAACTTTTCTAGCACCAAGACCTCCACTTTCCATACCCCATTCTCACTGTCCCAAAATCTGGGACCCATCTTCTTAATCCTTCCCCAACCAATGTAAAGAAACTGAAGATTGGGAAGGGAAATAGGACTGAGCCACGCAGGTGTGCTTTCTCCTGGGTAGTTCCAAAGACGCAACTCTCTAAGGGATTTTAAAGGAGCAGAAAACTGTCTGTCAATCTTCTTTACAATTCCTTCACTTTCAAGAGAACTGCCCTCAAAGTCTAGTTCTAGCAATTGCAGATGATAGAGCATTGATAACACATTCCATTCCCCTTCTATTTGTTTCTCTGACTTTATGTCCATCGAAAGTTTTCTGAGTCTTGTCAACTTCTTCAGATCCGAAATATCAGATCCATTTTTACTACCCGAATTCATTGGACTAAACCCAATTAACCTATCAAGATTTGAAAGCTTTCCAAGCCCTTCCGGCATGCATTCTAAAGAGGGACAATGAACGATTTCGACCGTCATCAGCTTCTCCAATGTTGTGATTGACACGGGAAGCATTTCCAAATTCGGGCAGTCTTTTAAATATAGAATCTGAAGATTTCGAAGATTTCTGATTGAATCGGGGAGTCTTCTTAACGCAGAATTCTCTATTCCAAGAAGAGCGAGGTGCTGCAATGATCCTATCCCACTCAACCAATTCTCGGCCACAACATCGATTTTCGTGTTTGACAATGAAAGATGTAACACCCTCAACCACCTTACTTTGCAGAGTACTACTTTTACACTTGCAATGATCTCATTCCTCTCAATTTCCATTCCAAACAATGTCCGCAGCTTGGTGGAACTGTTTCGGATGCTCTCCACTGTTGTGTTCTTTGAAATTCCCAGGCGGCGAGACTGCACACTGAATCCGATCCTACCTCCACTCTCCAAGCTCACAAAAAAGCTCTCTTCTCTTGCAATTTTTCTAACCATATCTCGTACCATATCATGCATTATGCAACGAATGAAGCGACTTTCAAAGAAATCTTTATCCATTCCAAGTATCAAAAATCGATTAAATAATTCCGCAACAAATTCTTCTCCGATCTCAAATGCCGTTTTCTCATTTCTTCCCCAAACAAAACCTTCAACAATCCACAATTCAACTATGTAATCAACTGGTATTGCATAATCTTTAGGTTGCATGGCAAGACACAAGAAGCAAGGTTTTAAGTGTGTTGGGAGCTCTTCGTAGCTTAACTTTAGTGTCGAAACGATCATCTCATCTTTCTGACTGATTTCCAACTCCTCCTTTAGGTGCTTTGATATTCGCTTCCATTCATGGATGGAATCACCTTTCCCCAACATCATTCCGCCCACAACGTTGATTGCCAAAGGAAGCCCCCTACATCCCTTAACAATCTCCTTTCCCAATACCTCCAAATCTGGATTTGTGCACTTACCTCCATTTCTTGCAAAAGCTACCTTGCTAAATAAGGACCAGCTATTTTCATCCGAAAGAACTTGCAGACGATGTATGCACTTGTCAGTAGCCCCCATTGATTGAACAACCTTTTCATTCCTTGATGTAACAATAACACAGCTGCCCTCCACTCGAGGCAAAGCAGACTTCAAGCTATACCACCACCCCCCTTCATCCGTTCCCCACACGTCATCCAAAACTACCAAGTACTTCTCATCTAATATGCTCTTAAGCCTTTCTAGTAGCTCACGGACGTCATCTCCCCTCAGTGATTTCTCTTCTACCTTTAGTTTCTTCAACATCTTTTTCAGCAATTCGTCAAATTTGAAATTTTGAGAAACAGCAACAAAAAATGAGTGCTTAAAAGAATTTTCCGCACTCTCCCTGTTATATAACTTCTGAGCAAGCGTGGTTTTACCGATTCCCCCCAATCCAACTATTCCAATAATTGTTAATGGGCCATTAGCATCTAAGATCCAATTTCTAATCTTCACCGAGTCATCTTCTAATCCTACCATTTCATCTTCATCCATTAGGATTGGGTGGGTCAATGGCATATTCCCACCATCGTCATATTTACCAGTTTGGCGAGGAGTTGTATCCAAGTAGGACATCATCCTGTCCTTCACCTCTCTTATTTTTTTATTAATTTTACTCAACCGCTTTCCCAACTGATGACGGGTTTTCAAATGGGTAGGAGAGCAATAACTCGTAAAATTGAGTGCACGGCCTTGACATTTTTTCTGGAATAGAAGCTGGCTATCTGCTATTACATCCTCAGCATCGTATACCAACTCTCTTAAGTCGCTCATTACCATCTTGAGAATCTCGTTCCTATCTTTTCTCCTCACCCGATCAGCTTCCTTGAGATATTTCTGCATGTACTGAAGCTCTTTTTTTGCTTCCTCAAACTGGTCATTAAACTCAAGCTGTTGACGACCTTCGCTTACAAGTAATGACACCAATTTATCCAAGAGAACACTGACAACAGCATCTGCCATTTTCCTGTAAGATATAATCATATACATTTATGAAACCGGAATTCAAAACTACAAGGTGAAGGGAAAGAGGAAATAATAAAAACTTGCTAGAAAATATTGCGAATGAATTGGCTACAAGAAAGTATTTTGCACAAGTATTCCTATAACAAACCGGCTTTATTTCATTCATTTTTCCTTAAACCTAATGCATTGTTTAGAAACTCATCAAGTCAACTTAGAACTCAACTACGTCAACTCGGATCAACATGAAAATCTACCAAGTTCCTATATGACTCGGGTTCTTACAAGACCCATTGGGTTTCTGTAAACTTGCCCGAGTTTTGCGCTAACTCTGATGGTCTACTGAGTTTTTTTTTTTTTGGCTGAGTTTTAGGGAGTGACAAGGTTAGATAAAGAAAAATGTAGAGGTTTGAACCTACCACTTCTAACATAAACAAAGACCTTATCAGAGTTTTGTTACAAGACTCATTAGGTATTCTCTAAACTCACCCAAGTTATACACTAACTTGTTGGACTGCTTGAGTTTTATGCTACTACAACGAGTTTTGTAGAGTTAAAAGCCACGGGGGAAAGAAATTACACACGAACAAAGCCACTTAATCACAATGTTACTTCATTGTCCACCTAATGTACCCCAGTTGTTATAGGAACATACATTGTTAAGATGGTTGACATCCATCCATAATTCTATTGTGTTTGCTTACTATCTTAATCATAGATGGTGTTATGCCACCATTCTGCCAAGGGTAAATAATGGGCCCAATTTTTTATCCATGCCTCGTGAACTGAAACTATGCCTAGTTAAAATTATTGAAGTTCTTTTTTACGTTTTATTTTTAATTAGAATTTAGTTCAACTATGACAATGGTTAAATATATCTCTTAATTATGACATGGTTGTTTTGTTTATCTATTTTACAAGGATTAATCTGTAAAATTCATTGATCTATCATAGATTACATGCATGATAAATACTTTGAATTTCCTATGATTAATAAATTGGTGCTTCATGCGGGAACTGAATCAATTGAAGCTAATATCTATTTTGGTTTGTGAATGTTGAATTAACCACTCTATTATACGGCTGGATATGATAGGACTTCACTCCAACCGAGTTATCTAATCGAATCAAGTGAATTAGGAATTAATACTGACTAGAAGTGGATCTTTAGTGCTCTAATATTTTATTTTATTTATTTTCTCTTTACATTATTCAAATCTTCACCATTACTTATTCTAATCCAAATCTCATAATTAGTTTTAGTTTTAATTATAGTTCTAAAGTATTTTGAGAAATGCACAAATATAAGTGTCTAAGGATTCGATCTAAGTCTCACCAAGTTAAAACTACATCACAGCCATGCACTCGGGTTTGTCAACCCTTTTAAATCGATTGGGAACTTCAGCTGCATTTTTCTGAAATACTTTTAAGGTTAAAATTTTTTCAAGATTAGGATTAGTTTTCTCTGCGTATCTAGGATAGAGTTTTCTCAAAAATTTAAGTACTAATATTTCTTTTGTTCTATTCTTTTGAGTTGAACCGTTTTAGATCTTAGTATCAGTTTAAGTGGGAATCACGGTGAGATGGTGTGTTTATAAATTATACCTACTCCACATAGTAGCTTTATTCTAAAATCTCTCTAGACCATGAAACGTTTCATCTTCCTGACATTACTAATGAAGAGAGTTTTGAAATCCGATTGCGTACGGAGTTACTCAGTAGCAAGTAGCAGTAGGCTCTAATCATACCGAGTAAACTCTGTTGGCTCCACAGTAAATGTATGTGGTTTATCCACGCCGGCCATACGTTTTCCCAGATCATTAAAGGGGGTTGAAACCAAAATTGAAGCACATACAAAGCTCAAGTGGACCACAGCACACGAAACAGTGGGAATAATGATTTCCACCGTTGAAACCTTGCTAGGCCCATAGTGATGTTTATTTATCATCCAACCTGTTCATAAGATCTAAAAAACATGGATGAAGGGAAAACACAAATATAAGATTAATCCAAAACTTCAGTAGACCTCAAGATTTTTTCAACGGTAGATGTTCAATTCAAACTGTTTCCCGTGGTGTGGTCCATTTGAGCTTGGGATATGCTTCATTTTTGGGTTCGAGCCTTAACATTATCTGTTAATATGTATAGAAGGAGTGGATAAAATATATAAATCTTGGTGGACCCCACAGAGTTTACCGTAGTGAGTTACTCACTAGGCAATCCGCTTCCGAGAGTTTTATAAAAAAGGAGGGACGTGCGCCACCCTACGCACTATCTGTGCACAAACACATAGAGAAAGTGAGTGATTTATTTAAGTGAGCCCAGCCTCTGCATCACGAGATCTAAGCCATCCATTCTCATCCACGTGCTCATCTTAGGCATTGTTCTAATTTTTTGGGTTTAAAATCTAACGGTTAGAAACCATTGAATGAGTTCCTATCAAAAGCTACACTAGTGGGCTATACTGATCAACAAACAACAGAAAAGAGTGGACCAAGCCGTGTGGGACCCATGCTTACACGTGGAAAGCAGCATGTATTCCCACACTGCCACGTCAGCGTGGTAGGCCCCACATGGGTTGAGGATCGATTACAGTTTGGTACCATTGTGGTTAGTGGAATCACTTGATGTATATGTATGTTTGTGTAAGATTTCTTAGAATCTTGTAAATACATCTCTTAGATGTGTAGTAGACCTAACCAGATCCATGATCATGAAAGCGGGCCCCACCACACTAACTTGGGATAAAGATTTAGATTTGATCATATATGTATGATAACTGGAAGATTAATGTTTGATGGTGATATTTTTGTGTTCCATCACGATTTATAGTGAAATCCTTGTAAATACACTTGGTACTTTTGCTCCGGTGGTAGACTCTCAGGAGTTTCAACACCCCGTCAGGGTTCGGGTATCCATAGGTGGTGAAATCCCACTACGGTGTGTGTGCATGTGTAAAAAAAAATAAAAAAATGTACACTTGGTACTTTTAGATCATTCATAGAATGAGGTAGATCACATGATGTGAACACAAATCAGAGGTATGGATCAACCCTTGATCAACCGTAATGGGCTCCACAAGAAAGAAATGTAAAATACAATCCACCCTATGGATTAGATCTGTCCAAATTAAGCTAGATTATAAGAAATTCAAATGATATTATTAAAAAGTAGCCCATCACGAGATCAAGAGTTAGGATGAGTGTGGAATTGTGAAGATATGAAGATATATAATTAATTCTGCCATATCTAGAACTAGATGCATGATGATCATCTCCTATGGTGGACCCACAAATATGTGATCATGACCACTCTAAGTGGGCCCCATCATATGATCGCAATCCAAATAATTTAAGTAATATTAAATTTTGGTAGAATCATGATTTAAAAATGTGATGATGCATATCGTGGCCAATCTTGCATTTTTTTAGGGCCTCATGTGTAGGAGAATCTGATCTGGGTGGGCCCTACCTTGATATCTTGCTTTGGTAACTTGATAGAAGATCTAGAACTATAAAGAACTTTATATCATTTAGATGAAGGATCTGATGCAAATAACTACTTAAAGTAGTGTAGCAGTAGGCCCTACCAACTTTAAAGGTATCGTAAAATGAGCCCTCCGCATACACTTAGATTTAAGGGTGTATCTCAATATTTAAGAGAAGATTTTCATCTAAAGCGTTAATTAACCATGATTTGGTCATGTTAGTCTCAATCCATAAGCTGATCTTGGATATGTACCATAGAAGTTAGGGAAAAAGATTAAATTAATGATATGGACAATTAAATTTTTGATCTATTCCAATCAAACTATTGATCAAAAGTCTAATCACCTAATTACAAAAAATTTACTTAAAGAAAGTAAAATCCACCCGACCAAACTATCTAATTAGATATCGATCTAGACCACTAAATCCAAAATTGTAATATATTAAAAAAATTAACGGTCAGATTGGATGAGTCCTAACATCCAATCATTATAAAAGATAAGTCTTGGAAACTCCTATTTTCTTATCTATGGAATGGATGAGTCTTAACACATACATTATGATACAGAGCCCATCGAAGTTCCTCACATCAAAACTCCTATTTTCTTATCCCCATGCATGGTGTACTGCCTAGGTTTGATTTCTGTGTGACCACTCGCTGGCAAAATCCTTTTGCAGGAACTTCCCAAGCTAGGTGAGTACACCATAATGTTTGTGAGATATCCACCCCATTAATCATCTGTTTTTCTGATCATGTTAGGACAGTGGCTAAAAAATGAGGATTGAATGTCCTATTGAAGGTCCAAAACTCAAATGAGCCGCATGACAGGAAATAGTGAGGATTGAATGTCCTATTGAAACATTTGTGAGGCTATAGAATTAAGTTTTGGGTTAAGCTTTCTTTTTCTTTCTTTTTTTCCAGTTCAACCTAGAAGAAATGAACTTATGGACAATGTGGATGGCATATAAACATCAGAAATAAACTTATGAATGGTGTGGGTGATAAATAAACACTACAGTAGAGGCCAGGGATGTTTTAATGGTAGGCATTTCCCTAACCACTTCTTCCCGTGTGCCGCTCACCTGAGTTTTGGATATGTTTGTACCATGTCCTAACATGATCGGGCAAAACTGTTGAATAGGTGGATTTGTCACAAACATTAGAGTGAGCCCCCACTTAACTTCCCATGGCAGGAAGTTCCTTTGGAAAAGGCTTTCTCTGGCAAACTGGCATACATGGGAAAAGGGGGCAGCTGATTTCCTAGCAAAGCCTTTTGGCAAGAAGTGCACTGGGAGTCTAGGTGAGGCCCACTTTGATGTTTGTGAGAAATCTGATGGGTTATTTTGACCCATCTTCGACCGGTCGAGAGCCCTGCACGACTGGTTGAAAGCTGGTGGTCGACCAGTCGAAGGTTCGAGTCGAGGACTTCGACTCAAAGTCCAGCGAATATGTTTGTTGTTTTTTACTGTAGCTAGGACTGGTCGAAGGAATGTTCGACTAGTCGTAGGGGACCTAGGACTGGTCGAAGGAATGTTCGACTAGTCGAAGGTTACATAGTTTGTTCCGCAATTTTGCGCGAAACTGCAGATTTGAGTCCTTTCGCAATAAGGATGCGGAAAGGAGTTTCTCAAAACTATAAAAGGGGTTGCCTAGGGTTTTTCTAGGTACACACATACAGCAAGAGGGTTTCCTAAAGCTTTACAAGGGATTTACTAAAGGGTTTAGGGCTATCAAAGGTGAGAGAGAGGGAGAAAGAGAGAGAGGAAGCTTATAGAAGGGAGGTTCTGCTCGTGGAGGTTTTCTCTTAATGCAATCTATATCTCACCGCTTCTATGTCCTCGTAATCGGTTAGATCTCTCCGTTTCTCTATTTCTCTTATTGTTTATCCACTCTGCGTGAGTGAAGAAGATTGTAACGTTCTACTTCATAGTGGATTGTTGATCTGACGAGGTCCCGTGGTTTTTACCTCTTTGAGGGTTTTCCACGTAAAAATCTCTTGTGTGGTGTGTGATTGATGTTTTGATTTATTTCATTGCTTTATTATCCATAATTCTGGTTTGTTTCGGGAGTCTAGATCCTAAGGTTTGTGCAAGACATCCCAACAAAGTGGTATCAAAGATAAGTTCATTGAACGGGTAGGATCGGTTTTGAATTATGGAAGGTGGCTCAAGGATGATTAGCCTCAATGGTTCTAACTGGACCATATGGAAGGCTAAGATGGAGGACTTGCTTTATTGCAAGGACCTATATTCTCCAATCTTAGGCATATCAGCAAAAACCAAGGATATGACTGATGATGATTGGAAGAAGACGGACCGAAAGGCGGTGGGGTTTATTAGACAATGGTTGGATGATTCTGTGTTCCACCATGTGTCTACGAAAACCTCAGCCGCTAGCTTATGGCTAAAATTACAAGGGCTGTATGAGAGGAAGACAATAAGATATTTTTGATAAGGCGACTTGTGAATCTCAAGTTCAAGGATGGTGGTTCTATGGGTAGATCTTGTTGATGATGAGGTCGGTGATATAGTGAACCAACTCACCTCTATGAAGATGGTCTTAGATGATGAATTGCGTGGCTTTACTATTGCTTAGTTCTTGCACAGACTCGTTGGGAGACATTGGTGGTGTCTCTCCAGTAACTCCGCGCCGACGGAAAGATATCCATGGAACAGGTAACAGTTGTCTCTTCAATGAGGAGACAAGGAGGAAGTCTCAGAGTCTACTCAAGAAGAGGCTCTTGTGACGCAGAACGGGGAGAGGAAAGAACAGGGAAGGGCGGAAAGGCCGAGATAAATCAAGAGGCAAGTCGAGTAATCGAGAAAAGAGGTTGAAGGTAGGCTGTGGCAAGAAGGGCCACTTCAAGCATGAATGTCGTGGTAAGAAAACGACAAGAAAGGAAAAGGGAAGGAAGATGAATCGATTCCACTGCAAAAGCTTCGGATGGCGATCCATGGTAGTTATTCTTTCTACGTCATGACGTATATCTCACGGCTACGAGTCGTCGCACCGACCGGGTGATAGACTAGGGAGCTTCTTTTCATGCGACTCCACAGTAGGTGACTCCTTCCAAGCCACAAGTCGTGACTACTTCATCCTTAAGATGGAAAATTCTGCGTATCAAAAATCATGGGAGTCGGTGATATTTGTGTGAAGACCAATGTGGGTCGCACATTGTTCTCGTGGGATGTGAGGCATATCCCGCACCTTCGCCTCAACTTGATGTCGACGGAAGGCCGATGATGATGGCTATGAAAGCCGGTTTTTTGGGTGGGCGATGGAAGCTCATCAAGGGTTCGTTGATCGTGGCTAGAGGAAAGAAGTGTTGCACCCTTTACAAGGCAAGTGTCGATGTGCAAGGGTGGATTGAACGCAAGTGCGAAAGATTCGGCTATTGACATGTGGCACTGCGTCTAGGCCACATGAGTGAAAAGGGCTTCACCACTAGCGAAGGAAGCAAATGATCTCCTTCCAAACGTGACAAGTATACCTCTCAAAACTTGTCTTGATTGTTATCAGGGAAACAGCATAGAGTTTCATTCATTAAAACTGCTTCTCATGTTAATAAAGAGCATGCATTAGATTTGGTTTATTCTGATGTTTGTGGTCCTATGAGGACAAAAACCTTGGGTGGGGCATTGTATTTTGTTACTTTTATAGATGATGCATCTAGGAGGGTTTGGGTTTATGCTTTGAAATCCAAGGATGAGGTCTTTGGTGTGTTTAAATTGTTTCATGCTATGGTCGAGAGAGAGACAGGTATATCATTGAAGTGCATCCGCACTGACAATGGTGGTGAATACATTGGCGGCTTTCATGAGTACTTCGCAAGTCCCAGTATACGGCATGAGACGATTCAGTGCTACGATTCCCAAGACCCCCCAGCATAATGGTGTAGCTGAGCGAATGAATCGCACCATTGTAGATCAGAGAGAATCAGATGCATGTTATCCCATGCGAAATTGCCCAAGACGTTCTGGGGAGAAGCAATGCGCACAACGGTGCATTTGATAAACAGGTCTCCATCAGCCCCGTTGAATGGAGAAGTACCTGAGAAGGTGTGGATTGAACATGATCCATCGTACAGTCATCTCAGGGTGTTTGGATACAAGGCATCCATTCACGTACCAAAGGACGAGAGGTCCAAGCTCGATATGAAGATCAGGCAGTGTGTGTTCTTAGGGTACGGTGATGAAAAATTCGGTTACAGATTGTGGGATCCGACCGAGAAGAAGCTCGTCAGGAGCAGAGATGTGGTTTTCTTTGAAGATCAGTGTATAGAAGACATTGGTAAGCCAGAGAAGAACCAGCCTAGTTCAGGTGAGCTAGAAGACATGGATCCGATTACTCCTCCCGTGGTGCCTGATGACAGGGGAGTACACCAAGGTGCAGAGGACGAGAGAGTTCTTTCAGAAGATGGACCAGGGGGGCAGCCCCCACTTGATCCACCTGTTGAGCCACAGGTGAGGAGGTCATCTAGGTACAGACAGCCGTCCAAGAGGTACTCGCCGTAAGAGTACATTATGTTAACCGATGGGGAGAGCCGTTGAAGATTATTCTCGAGGCCCTAGGCTTTCGACGAGCATAAGGGGGAGTGGTTGAAAGCTATGCAAGAGGAGATAGAATCTTTGATAAGAACCACACCTATGATATGGTGAAACCGCCAAGGGCAAGAAAGCTTTGAGCAACAAGTGGGTGTTCGTTAAAGAAGGTTGAGCGAGGAAGAATTCACGCAGACAAGGTTCAAGGCCGGTCTTGTGATGAAAGGGTTTGGTCGAGAGGAAAGGCATAGACTTCGAGGAGATATTCTCACCAAGTGGTAAAGATGACATCCATACGGGTGTTGCTTCAAATAAATAGCATGGATCCGGAGATAGAATCGCATTAGATGTTAAAACCGCCTTTCCATGGTGACCTAGAAGAAGAGATCTACATGCACCAAAAACCGGAGGGGTTCAAGTCAAGGGCAATGAGCATATGGTGTTATAGGCCGAGGAAGAGCTTGTATGGGCTAAACAAGCTCCACGGCAATGGTACAAGAAGTTCGACTCTTTATGTTGAAACATGGGTATGACAAACCGTTCCCCACTTTGTGTGTTCACGCGTCTTTCTCGTTGATGGTGATTTCTTAGTTCTGACATGAATATGTTGATGACATGCTCATCATGGGAAAAGACATCAAGAAGATCGACAGTTTCTGAAACAGAATTGGGCAAGTCTTTGCGATGAAAGACTTGGGCCCTAGCAGAAACAGATCCTAAGAATGGAGATAACCCGTGACGAAGCGTGGAAGCTTTGGGTTGTCACAAAGAGTGGTATATTGAGAAAGTCCTAGAGCGGTTTAATATGAATGCAACGAATCCGGATTGGTACTCCGATTTAAGATGGTCACATCACTTGAGCGACAGGGCGTTTTCCCAAGACGTAAGGCGCGAGGTGGAAGAGATGCAGAAAATACCCTACGCGTCACTAACTTGGGAAGTTTGATGTATCTATGATGTGTACACGCCCGAACATAACATATGCGGTTGATGGTGATACCTTTGCCAATCACGGCAAAGAGCATTAATCCGGCGGTGAAATGGATACTACGGCTCTAAGAGGCTCATCCAGTTGAGCACTATGCTATGGTTCGAGTATCCGTGAAACCCGTGTTAGAGGGCTACACTACGGCATGAGTGCGTGATATATGTGTGTGACATAGAGTCCAAAAAGTCTACATCACTTGGTATTTTCATCACGTTTATGCGAATGAGGTAGATCACGTGATGTGAACACAAGCTATAGAAGGTCGTAGCATTGTCGACCCTTGATCAAGGCCGAATACATCCACAAAAAGCATGTAAAGAGATACTTTGGATGAAAAGGTTCCTAAGAACTTAGCCTTAAAGAAGGAGCACGTGGTATTATTAAATAGTCGAGCCCTATACACTTGAGCAAGAATCCAAGTCGATTCCAAGTCGAAACACATTGAGATATATCATTAATCGTGATACTTTGGAACTAGATGCATGTGTTCATCTCCTTGAGAAAGTCCACACGTGACGATAATGGGTCGGCCCCATCATGATGACGAAGGCTTTTAAGTAAGTTTGAGGTTTGTAGAAACATGATTGGCTTGAAGAAGGTGGATCCCTCCGGGTCAAAAAGGGGAGATTTGATGCGTTATTTTGACCCATCTTCGATCCGGAGAGGCCCTACCTTGATATTTTTTTAGGGCCTCAAGCTAGGTGGTCAACCATCGAAGGTTGAGTCGAGACTTCCACTCAAAGTCCAAATCATATGTTTCTTCTTTCATGTTAGGACAGTGGCGAAGGAATGTTCGACTAGTCGTAGGGGACCTAGATTGAAGGTCGAAGGAATGTTCGACTAGTCGAAGGTTGACGTAGTTTGTTCCGATTTTGGAATCACAGATTTGAGTCCTTTATTGAATGTGGAAAGGAGTTTCCCAAAACTATAAAAGGGGCTTTTTTTTTTGATTTTTCTAGTTCACACATAGAAGAAATGGGTTTCCTAAACCTTATGGACAAGGGATTTGCTAAAGGGTTTAGGGAACTATCATGAAGGTGAGAAAGAGGGAGAAATAGAGAGAGGACTTATAGAAGGGAGGTTCTGCTCGTGGAGGTTTTCTATTGTGCATCTATATCTCGCCACTTCTGTCCTCGTAATCGGTTAGATCTCTCCATTTCTCTATTTCTCTTATTGTTTATCCACTCCTAACATGTGAGTGAAGAAGATTAGTAACGTCACATTCATAGTGATTGTTGATCCGGACGAGGTCCCGTGGTTTTTACCTCCTTGAGGCTTTCCACGTAAAAATCTCTTGTGTGGTGTGTGATTGATGCTTTGATTTATTTCATTACTTTATTATCCATAATTCTGGTTTGTTTCGGGAGGCTAAATCCTAAGGTTTGTGCAAGGCATCCCAACAAAATCCACTTTGTCCATCCATTTTTCAAACTCATTTTAAGACTTGCAACAAAAAATAAGCTGGATCCAAGACCCAAGTGAGCCACACAAGATGAAACAATAGGCCACTGTTGAAACATTTGCATGGCTACAGAAGTTTTTTATCAGGCTAAGAATTTTCACTTTCAATTTATCCCGGTGGGAATGACCATGTAAACGGTTTGGATGGCATATAAGAATCAAAGTGGATCCCAAGAATTGTAGTCATTTCTTTTCCCAGTTTTCCCTTCCGCGTGGTCCTCTTGAGTCCTGGATCTTGCTTGTTTTTTATCATCTATCTTAAAATGAGAGCACAAAATGGATAAACAGAATAAATTTCTCATAAACACCATGATAGGCCCTACTTAATGTTGGGAGAACGGCAGAATCATACAAAGATGAATCTAGGATAGCAATTAAATAGCATCAAGCAAACATAAAAGGAGAACACATCAATTTAACGTGGAAAACCCTTTCGGAAAAAAAAAAAAACAAAGAAAAACCACTTCACAAAGTGTCAGGAATTCACTATGAAAGCAGAAATTACAGAGAGAGAAGACTTACCTGATTCGAACAACCTCGAATCTCACCCTTACCCTTGCTCACCTTTGAAACCTTAGAATTATTTAAAAACCCATGGAATACATCTCAATCCCGTTTACACCCATATTTATATCCCATAGGAGAATCTCAAACAAAATTGGAAACAAATTTTGCAGATCCGGCAGATCCGCAAAATTCTGCGCAAAACGTTTGATGCCATCGAACGTCCTTCGATGTCATAGAAACTTATCCTTCAATGGCATCGAAGTCGGGTCGATGGCATCAAACTAACACCCAAACTGTCTGGAGATAAAATCCGATTTTCTGTAAAATCTCAATTACAATGATCCATGTTCGATGTCATTGAAGGTTCAATCGAACATCCGTCGATGGCATATATAAAAAAGTGCCCAGATAGGTCAGCGACCAACTGGAGAAAATTCAGAAAATCTCGATGGGATCAAGCACTGTTTGTTGCCATCGAAGGTGACATCGAATAAACTGTTGATGGCATCGATAAACCCTATATCTAACTAGATTTAAGACATCAAATACAACACTTAATTTCTCAACTAAAGAATTTAGTGGGAAAGCCAGCGTCCGAAGGAGAGTGGATTAGGTGAGGCCCTGGACTCATGCAAGACAGTGCAGCCCTTACCGTGGGGTTAGGGTGAGGCCACCTTAAGGTATGTATTATGTATCCTTGCTGTCTATCCATTTTTCCAAATAATTTTAGGGTAGTATCTCAAAAATGAAACAGATTCAATTATCGATCAGGTGAACCATACCACGTTTTGTATTAAGCTGATACTTTTTTTCCCTTGGTACAGGCCTATGTAACCTCATCAACTGATTGGAAAGCAAAAAAAAAAACACCACGGAAACATTAAGGTGTGCCCTACTAAGATTTTAATGATAGAGCCGTCAACCACCACTCTTTCTTATGATAAGGTGCACCTAATAATTGGATCTGCTTCATTTATGGAACAATGTCCTAAAATGATCTGAAAAAAATGGATGGACGGTGTGGATACATAAGACATGTATTAAGGTGTGCCATCTTGCGTGAGACGGGGTCTCACCTAATCCACTCTCGTCCGATTAGGGGATCCACATAGATCCGTGTATCCCTGTTTTTAGCATACCTTGATGTATATGTCTTACATCCACGCCGTTCATCCGTTTTTCCATATCATTTTAGGACGTGGTCAAAACTGATGAGTATACCTTATGTCCGTTTCAGATGCGGTTTGGCTAGAAACGCTGCCTCTAGCCACTTGGCTAGTGATTGGTGCTCCGTGGCCCTTATCATGATATATGTGTTTGATCGACGCCGTCCATAAATGATCTCTTAATCCAAAAAATGAGACAGTTCTAAATCTCAGGTGGACCACACCGTAGGAAACCAATAATTATGATTAACTGTCTACCATTAAAAACCTTAGGTCATACAGACATGGATGAAGGGAAAAAGCTAATATCAGCTTATCCAAGACTTTTATAGCTTCCAAGAAGTTTTTAGTGGTGGCCATTCAATCAACACTGATCTAAGTCAGTTTTGGGATCACACAATAAAATAATATGGAAAAATGGATGGACAGTGTGGATGAAACACATACATCATGATAGAGCCCACAGACCACCCTCTGCGTCCCTCCCCGGGAAGAGGGGTGCAACCACCGTATTGGGAGCAATGTGATATTAATATATATATGCCTTTGTATTATTAAAATGATAGAATGAAGCGTACCGGAATGAATGGAGAGACAGAGAAAATGGCTTCTGCGATCAGCGGTAGACAGAGATTGGAAATGAGGAAGGCAAGCTGATGGTTGGATATTATCTTTCAAATGAATTGGAGCCACTCATGTGTACTGACATTTAGATAGATGAGAACGCAAGCTGAGTCATACGCGCAATGACCTTACCCTTCACCATTGGAAGCTGATTGCGTCCGATCCCCCGCTCGGACAATAAGCCGTCCGAGTAGATCTGTGTGGGATCCACAGTGATGTATTTGTTTATCCATGCCGTTCATATATTTTCTGAGATCATGTTAAGGTATGAGCTTAAAAATGAGGCAGATCCAACGCTCCTGTGGACCATATTAGAGATGAATATGACATTTAATACAACATGTTTTGTGCAATTAATGCAACTAAGCTCACTATTTGGTGTGGTCAACTAGAGCGTTGGATCTGCCTAATATTTTAGCCTATACCATAATATGATCTTAGAGAAGAAATGAACAACGTGGATAAACAGATATATTATAGTGGGCCCTCACACATATATGGTCAGACGGCTTATTGTCCGATAGAGGTCGGACACAAGCAGCCTCCTTTACCTTTACCATTCAACCCTGGCGGCTGACGGGCTGTCGGCATCTACTATTGGATTCCCATTCGGTAGTGGCCCTCCAGTACCAGGTCGGTCATGGTCAGTGTTTCAGTGTTGGAAAAGTTATATGCGCCCGTTATAATGTATGTGTTTTATCCATGCCATTAATTTATTTTTTCAACTTATTTTAAGGACATGACCTGAAAAATGAGGTAGATCCACGTCTCAGATAATCCACACCATAGGAAAAAGTGTCGACTGAATGCTCACCGTTAAAAACTTCTTAGACGCCACAGAAAGTTTTGGATCAAGTGATATTTTTTATTTCTCTTCGTACAGGACCGTGTGACGTAATCCATAAGTTAGATGGAAAATATATATTACAATGAGCTTGAGAAGTTTTAATGGTGGACATTCAATTACTTCTCTTACTGTGATGTGGTCCACCTGAGAATTGATCTACGTCATTTTTAGGTAGATGCCATGAAATGAATTTTGACTATTCACAATGATTGTATTCATACCGAATGATTGGTGGGAACAGATTGGATTTGGTGAGCCACTCACCCAGGTCCGTGTACTCCTTACTATGGGGCTATTCTATTAATATAGGGCATGAATCCAGAAATGAAGAGGATCCATATCTCACGCGGACAATGCCATACGAAATAATGGTGAGTGATAATTAAAAACTTCTTGTGCACAAACATAGAGAGAAAGTTACTGATTTATTTAAGTGAGCCCAGCCTCTGCATCACGAGATCTAAGCCATCCATTCTCATCCATGTGCCCATCTTAGGCATTGTTCTATTTTTATTTTTTTAATCTAACGGTTAGAAACCGCTGAATGAGTTCCTATCAAAAGCTACACTAGTGGGCCATACTAATCAACTAACAACATAAAAGACTGGACCAAGCCGTGTGGGACCATGCTGCCACGTGGACAACAGCATGTATTCCTACACTGCCACGTCACCGTGGTAGGCCGTACTTTTTGGGGACGCGGATTTCCTCCTAGAACCCTTCGCAGGAAGTTCCTGCGCAAGGACGCTGGGTGGGGCTACAGACATGTTTGTGATAAATCCACTCCGGCCATCCGTTTTGAGTGCTCATTTTAGAAATGCGACAAAAAATGATGTGGATCAAAAACTCAGGTGGGTCACACGAGAGGGAAATTTGAGGAAAGAAATTCCTATAGTTGAAACCTTCCTAGGCTCCACCTTGATGTTTATAATCCATCCAAACCGTTTATAAGGTCATTACTACTAGGATGAAGTGAAAATACCAAAAAAAAAAAAAAATTCCTGACAGAAATAAATTATGGCCCCAATAATGTTTCAACAATTCACATTGAATCTCCATTGTTTCCTCTTGTGTGACCCACATAAGTTTTAGATACACATTATTTGTCTTATGTCCTAAAATGAGCTCTCAAAGCAGATGAATGGGGTGGATTTCTCACAAACTTCTTCGTGGGTTTGGTACCAGTGGTTAGTGGGCCCCACTTGATGTATATGTATGTTGGTGTAAGATTTCTTTTTTCTATGATTTAGAATCTTGTAAATACATCTCTTAGATGTGTAGTGGACCTAACTAGATCCATGATCATGAAAGTAGGCCCCACCACACTAACTTGGGATAAAGATTTAGATTTGATCATATATGTATGATAACTTGAAGATTAGTGTTTGATTGTGATATTTTTGCTTTCCATCAGGATTTATGGTGAAATCCTTACAAATACACTTGGTACCTTTTAGATCATTGATAGAATGAGGTAGATCACATGATGTGAACACAAATCAGTGGTATGGATCAACCCTTGATCAAATATGGAAAATACAATCCAATTAGATCCGTCCAAATTAAACTAGATAATAAGAAATTCACATGATACTATTAAAAAGTAGCATATCACAATATCAAGAGTTGGGATGAGTGTGGAATTGTGAAGATACGAAGATATATAATTAATTTTGCTATTTCTAGAACTAGATGCATGATGATGGCAATCCAAATAAATTAAGTGATATTAAATTTTGGTAGAATCATGATTTAAAAATTCGACGATGCATATCGTGGTCAATCTTGCATTTGTTAAGGGCCTCATGTGTAAGAGAATCTGATCTAGGTGGGCCCTACCTTGATATCTTGCTTTGGTAACTAGATAGAAGATCTAGAAGTATAAAGAACTTTATATCATTTCGATGAAAGATATAATGCTAATAATTAAAGCAGTGTAGTGGTAACGCCCCGGATTTCGGGGGAGTCGAGTAGATACTCGACTCCCGACATCTCGGGTGCCACTTATGTTTTGCGAAAGTGGGATTTTATAATTCGTTTCACCTGGCATTTGAATAGTTCATAGAATTAAATTAGACTATGCGATGTACCCTGAAATAAACACAAATTTTAAAGCAAGTAAATCAATTGACAAGTGAAATATGTCCCAGAATACAGGACTACAACTGAAAAAAGTTTACAGTTCTAAAAATACAAATGTGCAAAAATATACAAAGATAACCTTACCCTATGGTCCCATTGTTGGCCCTAGGACAACCATAATAGCCCACCCAGGAGCTGGCAATAGGAGAACTCCTCCCCTGAATTTATGGACGCCTCGTCCAGCGCATCAGATTTCTAGTACCTGCATTTATGAAAGTGTCTGGTTAGTGTTTTAAAACACCATTCCAGAGTGGGAGTGAGTGATCAACTCAGTGAGTTTCATTAGCAATAAGTTACACAAGTTATCAATTCCATAGGTGCAATTAATGAAAAGCATCAAACACAAAGTTCCTATCTACTCTTGTTAATATGTATACATGTTATTATGATATGATACATGCCCTCACCATCCAACACTCCCTCGAGCAACACCATCTTACGTTCGCAATGTCCAACACTTCCTCAATGCTACATCGATTCTAGTCGGGTGTCAGGACTTAACTCCGGAATGACCTATATAAAATAAATAAATAAATAAAAACAAATAAAATATGACAATTTCATACACATTTCATTTTCTTCCACCATAGTCCAAAATTTTAAAATCCAAACACAGACTAAGATAACTAATTGCATAGTCTGTTATTATATCGATGCATGATTATTTAACTTAACTTGAAATAAGAAAAATCAAGTCAAACATTACTACATTCAGAGTTCTAAAATAAAATAAAATAAAATTCATCCTATATAGAATGACATGCCACGTGCATCAAATCACATTCCATGCTCCACTACTAATAGAAGTACCCTGCATTTTCAAAATATTCATAACCTGAAACGGTTAAAACATAATGAGTTGATAACTCAATAGGATCACATCAATCCCAAGTTGAAAATCTCACAATTACTACCATGCCCAGCTCTACCATTTAATCTTGACACATTAATCAAAATAAGTTGAACATAATGTAAAAATCATAGTTAATAATTTGACATTCATGAATATGAAATAAATAAATTGTTTAACATAGCTTTCTTAAAATGCTTTGATTTGGAGTGGCAAAACACTCATATGTGCTGATCCTTTTAGGGGATGACCCACGGCGATCCGTGTTCACCTAAATTGATCCTTTCGGTATGACCCTTTGACCAACTACCAATAATAACCTTTTAGGGACAAAAGCCTAGGCGCTTGTAACATCCTGGATTTTCAACATTTTAGATTTCCAAAAATCATTAAAATTTCTTTTTAATTAACTTATAAAATCACTTAATGACCATTATCACTCATTTAGTTTATACTTGGGGTGGACCAGAGTTATGATGGGACCAAGTGCGAGCCGCTGCAAGCCGAGTTGACCCGTTACACTATGTAACAATGGCCGTGTGGGCCCAATGACAGAAGAAAGATCGGAAAAATCTAAAACTTTAGAAAATCATAGATCTCATGGGCTTGTGGTCCATCGCAGACCCCCAAATGGACACCGTATAGAATACCATCGGCGCTTGCCTCAATGCGCCCACCAATGGTTGATTAAATTTGCACATAAAAAGAAAAGCGAGACTCCAAGCCTTCCAGCCGTCGAATTTCTTCCAAATTTACGGTGAAGGTTTAATGTATTTTTCAACGCCTTCCCACCAAATCTGGGCCTCGATCGTGGCACGATGACCGTTGATCGCGAATTGGACCCGTACGACCAAACTCCATATCCGATCGCCCCCGAATTTTGCGTGGCCCCTCATCGGGCCACTGATCACCTACCCTATAAATTTCATGACCATAGGGCCACCAGAGATGCCCCATCAATCAGAATGGGCCCCCACAAGGCCATTTAAGGGTCGAAAACGCTTACTCAGATCATATATCCGTTCATCCGTTCATCCTCAATTTTTGCATGGGCCCTAGTCGGACCATAAGGCACCTACACGCCGAAAAGGTGGTGGCGGAGGGGTGTTAGGGCCACCCCAACACCAATAGGGAGTCCCATAAGTCTATTTTAGGAAATTGTGGAAGCTTTGGGCCTTTTGCACCAAATCTGGAATTATAAAAAGGGCCTCATTTGGGCACCCCTCTCCCCATACGAATTTTACCCTAGAAGAGAGAAAAGGGAGAAGAGAAAGAGGAGAAAGGAGAATAAAGAGAGAGGGAAGAAGGCATGGTGAACTCTCAATCAAGGTGGGGCCCAAGAGGATCAAACCCACAACCTCCTACACCTTCTCCAAGAAGAAACCATGCACCACAACCACCAAAATCATCCATTGATCGTCTAGGTAAGGCTTCTCATCCTGTCTTGAAAACCCTTTTTGATGAAGGGGGATTTTACATGGATTTCTCATGAATGAACTTGCTTTAGGGATTCCGACCAACCGGCCCCAAATCGACGTTCCTAGGTTGTTTTTGAGTCTCCAACGAATCACAAGGTGCGGACTATTATCCTTAGGTGGCCTAGCACCAATTATAGTATGAATGTAATGATTTTGTTTGTTGAGTTGTGGTATTAAAGAATTTAGGGAAAACCTAGGAATGATGTGTTGTTGGAATTGCATGATTTGGCATGATTAGTTTACATTTGATGTTGATCTTGTCTCTCACATGATTTAGCATAGGAATGATTACATGCTCATGTTTGTTTGGATTGATTTCGCTCATATGCATTGCTCCATAGTGTTTATGAATCTTGACTCTTGTGTGTTTAATTCCTTGAGGTGTTGGAAGAGCTTAACTTCCTCACAAACCCACACACTCACACGCACCTTGGTTCTTGATAATGTTTGCTCACTTGGTAGGAGTACTCGTTTTTATAGTTGAGATGCATGTGAACATGGTATTGATATGTTAGTTGATAACTTGTATACTTAACATGTTATGAATCACCACCTAATCCTTGGGTTGGTCAGGAATGCGAGGAAAGCGAAGGCGGTCCCGTTGGTAGGACCGTCTTGAAGCTAAACCTATGGATTGGACGAGTGCGTGTGGGCGACAGTAGTTAGACTACATGGGTCGCTGGTACCCGATGTCGTTCCGCCACGTGCTTGCCTGATTCATGCGGTTTAGCCCACTGTCTGATCAACCCTGTTTGTTAACCCTGTTTGCTCACATATATATGGAACTCAACCACCCTACAACCGTTGTAGCCCATCAATAACCCACTAAATTGGTCCACATCGTGAGCCGGGCATAGTGGAATGGGACACCGTGTCCGATTGTCGTCGCCTACGCCGTACCGCGCCTCCTCAGTAGTGACCGCGAGCGATCCCTTTCTCTCGGCACTCCTCATGTGCTTGAAGTCGGGGATGAGGAACCCGACGGGATCACGGACCGCGGGGTCTCGGCCTCACGTATTGATGGGGCCTTGACCTCGCAACTAGTTTAGGGCATTGATACGTGGGGTGTATCAGAATCCCCAACCTGTTGGATGAATGGACTTAACTAAGAACTTGGCTAACATGTCATTGCATCGCATTAGCTAGGGTGGCGACTCGGCAGTCGAGGTCGCTCTGAGGGAGTGTTGTCATATGCGATCGTAAGATGGAGTCGCTTGAGGGAGAGTTGTGGCGAGGGCATGCATCATACCATTCACCATGCATACGCATTATCAAGATTAGCTTAGTATCTACAGATGTTGCCTTTCATTAAATTCATGCTATAACTGCTGCCTGTTAAAACTTAAGATTAATAGTTCACACTGAGTTGATCACTCACTCCCACTGGGGACGGTGTTTTAAAACACCAACCAGACCCATTCATAGATGCAGGTGACCCAGGGCATGAGGAACTCCGGGGCGAGGAAGAGCTTTGACGAGGAGAACGAGCTCTCCTACTTTCAGCTGATGGGCGGCTCACTATCGGCTAGATCAGGCTGGATTTGGATTTGTTGAGCCGTGGGCTCAGTCTTATTCTTTTTGGACCTAGATCTCTTTTGTTGTTCCGTTGGGCAACGCCTTAGGCGCCCCTTTATTATTTTTGGACCTGTATATGTGTGATATCCTTCATTTCAGTAGACTGGTGTGATTTTGCTTCGTGCCTCAGGTAATTCCAAATTGTGCAGTTAAATTTGATTTTAAAAAAAAAAACCATAAATGCATGATAAGTGACACTCGGGAACTCGGGAGTCGAGTCTATGCACGACCCCCGATTTTCCGGAGCGTTACAGCAGTGCACCCGTGCGTACTGATCCTTTTAGGGAATCACCCAGGGCAGAGCACCCGTGCTGATCCTTTTGGGAATGACCCTGGACAGAGCACCCGTGTTGTGCTGATCATTTCGGGAATGACCCTGGCAGAGCACCCATAAAAATCATTGTACAAAAATAATTATTCACATATGATGCATATAATTTACAAGTAAACATTGAAATAAACAATATTAAAGCACCCGTAACAAATAATATGGTGATCCTTTTAGGGCAGAGCACCCGTAAGGATCATTGTATAAAAAAAAAAATTGTTCACATAATAAATATTCATCATCACCCCTAGATAATATCAAATGCAAATAATAATAATAATAATAATAATAATAATAATAATATTTGCATTTGTACAGTAGTCAAATAAAGAATATCTTTCAATGGAGAATTATTTATGAATATTTCAATGTCTAGATTATATAAGGCAATAGATATGAATTTTTCAATTTGGGAATGATCACCTACCTGATATGGAAAAATAGTGTGATGGGAGGAAATAATCTGAAGAGATGCTGATTTCGACGTGCACTAACTTGGATTAATCAACTTTGAACTCGATGTTGAACCCTTACGTACTTCCTTTTCCTAATCTCTCTTTTCTTCTCAAAATCTTTCTTTTGTGATTTTTTTTTTCTATGGTTTTCTATATGTAGCATGAGAAATGGGGTATAAAAATAATGTCAGGTGAGTTAATGGGTTCTGAGTCTAATGGACGGTTTAGATTGAGGAATGGGTCCCACCATGATGATGGAAATCATGGTGAATGGGTTCCCATCCGCAACGGTTGCAGAGAAGTGGGAAAGAGAGGGAGTCGTGGAAGAGAGAGTTGTGGGGAAGTGGAAAGCAAGTGACACACGTCACTTGCTTTGCTTTTTATTTTTTTTATTTTTTTTTGAAAAGTGGGCCCCACAACTATGATGTGATAAATCCACACCGTTCATAAAATTTGCCCTTCAAAGTTAGGGCATGGGCCCAAAAAGAGAGCCATCCAACTCTCAGGTGGGCCACATCATATGAAACAATGGGTCAATGGTGGAACCCACTATTGAAAAAGATACAGGGTATTATATTCTCCCTCTATGCTACCTCGACTGTCGAGTCGTCAACTTAACTAATGCGATGTGATGGAGAATATGTTAGTCAAGTATTTAGTTATGTCCATTCATCCAGCAAGTTGGGGAAACTGGAACACCCTAACGAAGTCAATGCCCTTATCTTGATCCCGAGGCCGGGGCGGCCTTGTGCCCACGATCCTTAATCCGTTTGGGTTCGTCACTCCCAGGAAACACATGCAAAAGGCGACTTGTAAATAAGTCTTACTCACGGTCACTACAGGGAGGCTCGTCACCTCACCGTAGGCCAATGGCTCGAGCATAGTCTCTCATTTGACCATGCCTGGCTCACGAGGCGGGTTTGTACCCTAGATTGCTCGCGGTCACTACAGGGAGTCTCGTCACCTTAGCATAGGCCAACAACTCAAGCATAGTGTCTCATTCCACCATGCCCAGCTCCTAAGACTTGTGGATCATATCATAGTTGTTACCAGTAGGTGCTACATAGGCGTAGGGTGTCTCAGGTTCAAACAGGCGCGATTATACATGGTTAACAGACATGGCTGGTCAGTTAGTGGGTCAATTTGTTTGATTCAGGCGAACTGCAAAACACCTGGCATTGGGTGCAAGCACCTACGTAGTCCAACTACTGCCAGCTATCCATGTTCGACCTAAATTGTTCAAATTGTTCGTTGGACGGCCTAACCAGTGGGGTTGCCCATACAGGCCTTGTAGTTCCACTGGCCAACCCATAAAAGGATCTAAATTACTTAACATTTTAAAGAAGATCATGAATTGCTCCTAGTTACAGAAGAATTCAGGCATGCATATAAAGATTTAAATTACTTGGCATCATAAAGAGAGTTATGATCTACTCCTAGTTGCAGAAGTTTAGTCATGCATGTATGTAGGGTTTGGACTGCTTAATAACATAGGAAGATCATAAAGTACTATTTGTAGAAAATTTAGGCATGCAAGTAATCGACAGCGTACATTTGACCCAAATTAATTTATAGAATACATGCAGCACATTTCTCCCAAATTGTTTTAGATTTAGGGTTGTTCCAATTTCAATTTCACATAATAAGAAGGAAAAGCAAGGAAGGAAGGCAATATTCGAAGGACCTAGACTATTTGACATGAAATTAAGTATCAATTTCTCTAAACATGCTTAGACAGATTTGTAAAGAAGTAACTACTAACGGATTCTTTATAAATCAACCATGCGAAGCAAATTTTAACAAACACAATTACTAATTTTAGCCTGGGCTCGATAATTGGCCACCTAAGGATAATGGTCCGCACCTAGGTATGTTTCGAGAGCTTGCAGAGCCACTCCCAAGGTGCCGATCCCACGAATTGGTGTGTCGGAATCTTGTACCAATTGGATTTGCATATTAGGATACATGCAAGTGGCCTAATGCACTAAAATCTGAAATAAGGTTGGGTGGATACCTTCCGATCGCTGGTAAGCCACTCTCGCGGCGGTGGGGTTACAAGCTCCGATATGGGACTGATGTAGGGGAGGAAAATTCCCCAATTTCCAGCCTCTTAGAGCCCTTCCTCACACTTTACTCTCTCTCTACTCTCTCCTCTCTCTCCCCACTTGCAGAAAAATTTGTATGAGAGTGTGGTAGAGAGATTTAAGTGCTTTTATAGTCTGAAAATTAGTCCAATTAGCCCTAGGGAGTCTTATTCTAATGTATGTACCCCTAATGGGTGGATTTATGGTCCATGGGGCCATCCCAGTGGCCTTCTGCCCATTTGTGTCATGGGGCAGGTGCTCCATTGTCGGATGAGTGGTTGGTTTGAATTTGGCGGCAAATGGATGACCCGATTAGCCATGGAGGCCTGATTTGTGATCAACGGTCACCGATGTTCAATCAGGGCCTCAGTTATGCGGATATGAGCAAGAAAATATCTCTGGCTCATGGCTTGAGTTTGATTGCAATTCAACGGTTGGAAAGTCACAACTTGGTCGTTTTAATGGCAGGGTCAACTCATTTAAGTCTCAGAGAGTTGCGCCTTTCAAGCTCTACCTTCACGGTCCAAGTTGTGCGGTTCAGGGCACTGTTTAGGTCCACCGTTCGCGATGGACTTCAAGCCCAGTGAGACGGACATTATTCTATAATTTCGGAATTAGTAGGCCACTAACGAGCGGTCTGGAGCTTGTTTGGATAATCAGGGCATTTTTCGAATGAATTGGGTAGGAAGATTTCTTGGGCGCAGCTATTAAGGTCTGAATTAACTATGTTCCTAGTGTGGCCTATTTGAAATTTGTAAAACTGGCAGTTCGTTCATGATCACTCTAAACCATTGGTTCTTAGGCTAAATGAGTAAATAGGTTAACTTGGTTCGTTAGTTAAGATCCGGCCCATAGTCGGCTCGACTTTGGGTAAATCTTTAATTTATTTATGGTTGTCTTGATTAGTCAGTGATAGGTCGGTTTGATTTAGGCTCTAGATGAACAATTTTCAAGGTTAGACTTGATGTTTAAGTAATTAGGCGGATTTGTTGGTTTCATACGGTTGGTTAATCGAATTTACACGGTTCTTTATCGATACTACTCACATATAGGCTCACTTCGAGCATCAATGATATATATATATATATATATATATATATATATATATATATTTGCAATAAAAAAAATAGCGAAAATTCAGGATGTTACAGTAGCAGCAGTAGGCCCTACCAACTTTAAAGGTATTGTAAATTGGCCCCGACCACATACATTTAGATTTAAGGGTGTATCTCAATATTTAAGAGTAGATTTTCATCTAAGACATTAATTAACCATGATTTGGTCATGTTAGTCTCAATCCATAAGCCAATCTTGGATCTGGACCATAGAAGTTAGGGAAAAGGATTAAACTAATGATCCAGACCATTAAATTTATGATCTAGTTCAATCCAACTATTGATCAAAAGTTTAATCACCTAATTAAAAATTTTTACTTAAGAAAAGTAAGATCCACCTGACCAAACTACCTAATTAGAAATCGATTTGAACCATTAGATCCAAAATTGTAATATATTAAGAAAACTAATAGTCAGATTGGATGGGTCTTAACATCCAATTATTCTAAAAGATAGGTCTGTAAAGTAGATCATTTATGACTCAAATCTAAGAATTAGGGACCAAGTTAGCCGATCCATGAATATATCTTAGACTAATTATTATTTTTGCCAATATTCTAAGTAATAAGGACTTAAAATGAGGAAGAAATTTATTTATAGTCATGACCTAAAAAAAAAAAAAACTTTCTAAAGATCATAAACCTAAATCTAGTCATCAAATCAATGAGAAAATTATCAAAAAGACAAAATGGTCAAACCTACATCCAGTCATCAATTCAACAAGAAAATGATAAAATAGACAAAATGGTCACCTAGTCGAACCAAACCCCGATCCAAGGCCCAATCGGAGAGAAAAGTTTAGATAATAGTGCAACATCCTTCAAGTGGGCTACTAGTTCAATGTCAAATAAACATTACAGTGGGCCCTAAGAGGTTTTTAATGATAGATGTTCAATCACTATTGTTTTCCCATGGTGTGATCCACCTGAGATTTTGATCTAACTCAGTTTTAAGTTCATACCATAAAATTATATGGAAAAACGGATGGACGGCATGGATGAGAAACATACATCATGTTGAGGTCCACAGAGCACCGACCACTAGCCATTGGCTAGTGGCAGGGGAGTGGCCATACAGGGAGGGCATGCATCAGTAACGGTCAATTCCTCATTCCAAACAGGCTCACCAATTTGGTCCATGAGATTAAATGGTATGGATTGAATTAGATGGTATTAACACCATTATTGCACAATAATTACATGTATGAAAATATAATGGCATTTTGCCCATCCAATCCCTATGTTTGGGATTAGACACCGTATTAAGCAAAAATCATGTGTGGAGGACCATGAAATTTCAATCAAAGGACCAGATTCACAGTTGATATTAGTCACTCACACACACACGTATACAACTCAAATGTTGTGTCAAGGATGCATGTGGATGAACTCGAATGTTACGTGTCAAGGATGCATATGGAGGAAATACAACAAAAGGTGGAATTTGCACATAAACAAACCAAATGTAATTCCATCCAACTTAATCCTCCTAAGCCCACCTACCAAACAGGCGAAGCTGTATGGTTTTCTGATAAACGGCTAGTTACGTTTGTTGTAAGTCATAATTAAGTGGTATTAAGAAGCATAAGGTAATTAATGGAGAGCTTGCAAGTAGAGGGAAAAAAAAGGAAGATGGCTTAAGCAATCAGGGTGGCGGAGAATCAAAGAGACTGTGTAGCATGTAAAGCACTTTTTACTTCATAAAAAGAACAGAGCATATTAGCTATTACACATGCGATAGCTTAGTGGGTGTTACCCTAATCGTGTGGGGCCTACCTTGATGTATTTTTTTGTATATCCACGCCGTCCATCTGTTTTTACATCTCATTTTAGAATTCGATCCTAAACAATAAGAAGATCCAAATCTCAGGTGGACCATACTAATGGAAACAGTGATGAATAATCACTAAAAAAAATGTGGGCTACAAAAGTTTTCGATCAATCTGATCTTTCTATTATCCCCTCGTGCAGATCTTCTTGACATTATCAACAGGTTGGATTACAAATAAACATTAAAGAAACCTTACAATGGGCCTTTTGGAATTTTTATTGATAAGCGCTCTATCACTACTGTTTCCCATGGTGTGTTTCACATGTGATTTGATCTGCATAATTTTTGTTCTCTCGTTCTAAAATGGGCTGTAGAAACGGATAGACGTTGTGGATATATAACACATCATCAAGGTGGACCTTACGGTAGGGCATTATAACACATCATCAAGGTGTACTGACTAAACTTCATGGGCACACTGTGATGTATGTATCTGATCCATACCATCCCATCCTTTTTATCCAAAACCCAAGTGGACCACACCAAAAAGCAGTTGGACTAATGACTTTCACAGTTGAAAACTTCCTAAGGCCCACATGATGGTGATTTGTGACCTGTTCATAAGGTTAGACATACGTGGATGATAAAACACAAATATTAGCTTGATCCAAAAAATTTATAACTCTCTAGAAGTTTTCAACGATAGCCTTTCAATTCCCACTGTTTCCTATGGTGTGGTCCACTTAAGCCTTGGATATTCTTAAATTTTGTCTCAGCCATGATCTGAAAAAATGGATGGATGGAGTGGATAAGAGGCATACATCATGGTGAGCCCCACAATCAGAAAGCCTTGTTAGATGGTATCTTGACTTGGGCTATGGCCCATCTTTATTTCCACCATTGGGATGAATTCTCTGAAATGTGTGAGATCTAGACAAATCTCCCAGTGGATCTGTCTACCATGAATTTCCCATGGCAAAAAATCAGGTTAGTCCATTCATCATATGAACTGTGTATCTTGAATATAGACCTTCTGAGATATTTTTTCTTTTTAACTTGTCACTTTTCTTATACTGAGGTGGTCCACTTAGTACAGGATATAGTGACGGTAGCCCCAGCAGATGAATGGCACCTACCATGCTTAGTCTAGATTTTTTACAAAGGGCACAGTCATTTAAATGTATCTCTTTATCAACTCTTATTTATTTTACCACCATCAAACCAAACAGTGAAATCCATGGTCAAATGTAAATGTATTTACAAAAGAGGTAAAAAGAAATTTGTAATTATTGCACTTTTCTATAATATGTTTATAAAAATCTTATATCCAAAAATTTGATATCAGTTTATTTTAATAATAATTTGGCATTGAAGTATTATAAAAATTTCATCACTATGATTTTTACCATTTTCAAACCAAACACTGGAAGCCTTGGTGGCTCAAAAATAAATAAATAAAAATAAAAACCGAAATCTTTTTCACAATAGGACACCTTTTTCAATGATCTTCCAAACATGCTTGGAAATGAAACGAAACCTGGTATAAACACCAGGCTGCAGCAAAGTTCCCTTTTGTGGCTAGAAGACAGAAAAATGGACAGGAAGATGCGTCTTGTACCTTGCCCTGGTGCACTGAAGAGGAAGAACCCAAAGCGCTCTCCCACTTCTCTTTTTTCCTTTTTCTTTGTTTTTTCTCTGAAAACAACCCTAATTTGAACCTAATTCTCATATGGTTGGACCAGAGTCCGCAAAATACCATAGTGGGAAAAAGTTACAGGGAAGGTTTATGTTTATGCTTGAAGTGTAAGTCAAAGAAATGGAAACACCAAGAGAACCGGAGAATGAAAAGTTCGGATTAAATATGGTTTGGACTTCAAAAATGGCTATATATGCATGTGCATGCTGTTGTGTATTGTACACAAATAAGATTAAAATACAAAATTTCAATTAAAATTTATAGAGTTTTTTGTGCATGAGTAATAATGTACATCGTGGATTAATATCATTCTTTGCCTCTCTTAAATCCATTATTTTTCAAATAATAATTGTATAAACTTTTCACTTTCTACTCGATTCTATCATTTGACGTCGGCCAACAATCTTTGTTTTCTAAATCTTCCCTCAAAAGATTTTTTATTTTTTTCTTTGAATAAAACATGATTTTCTAACAAAATGTGTTTAATTCAATTGCCAAAAAAAATTATTTTATTCTTTTTTGCAAGATCTTTTGAAACGTACAGAATTTTCATTGTTGACCCAGTTGTCCAATTTTTGCCTTCAAAAATAGAGTTTAAAATGGAGTATTGTTAACCATGGGTTGGACCCAATGGTGAAACAGGCGAACAATTTGTATGTTCAAAATCTTTAAATAGCGCACCCGTTTGGTTGTAGGAGAATTCATTCCCTAATTTTTATGTTTCCTTAGGAATGTTAGTGTTGACTTAGTATTTCTTAGAAATAACTAAATTTTCTTTGGTTGGTGTACTGGATTTCTTGAGAAAAGTTGGAAAAAGTCTAAAACTCTGTTTTAATTCCCCAACACCCCCTATTTCCTTGAAAAAGAATACTTGCTTAGCTTTTCATTGATATCTGGCTCCAAAAATAATCAACCTGGTTCATGAATCAGGAAGGCCAGTGTTATAAACAAATGGACAGGTCAAACAAGTTCTAATAACAGTTCATTCATGACATGCAACGTTGCCCAACTGATGAGTTTATGAGCATAATTTTTGAGCCAGGATCTACAAGGTGGTCCTACCTAATGGATGGTCTAGATTGCATGTGTCTGCAATCCTAGCATGTGTGTTGATCTATAGATGGGTTGGGTGATGATACTTGGAAATATGGAGTAATGTTTGGTTGAATCGTTCACAGCTGCAATCTTCAATGATCAAGTACTAAAAACCACTGAAAGAGATTGGCCTCGTCACCCCTTTTGATCAGCAACAAAATCAATTCATATAACCCATAAGACAGACAGCGAAAGCAAATTCTCCAAATTGAGGATTGTTCACAAAGATGAGAATGGATGGTAGTGTTGCCATCCACCTTGCCTCCAACCTGTCCAGAAGGCGGGCCCCACCATCAAGATGTTCTGGCACAAAATCAGGCCACACCACTCATCGTGTTGACAAACAATGGACACCACTCATCATGTTGATAAGTAGAACAGCCTGATTTTTGCTCCAAGTGATCTTCAATGTGGGGTTGATCTTTCCAGCGGCTTGGATATTGCACACTCATGACATGTCAGCCTTATGGGCAAGGTGAAAATTAAAGTGGTTTGAACACTCACGAATAAACGAAAGGCCTGAAGACACCCATTACATTAATTCATGAGCCCTTTCAGGCATACATAGATGCCAAAACAGAGTATCTACATTACCAGCAGCTGCTCTCATTGTAGATGTTAAAGACACTGAATTATCATTTCCTTTGCTTGTCGCAAACAAATGCATCAAAGCTTCTCGAGTGATGCTTTTAGATGTGGTTGAAGATTATGTAAACATGTAGCCATCCGAACCACATAAGATAATTCACCATTGACTACCTCAAATACCCGAGTTATCTCCTTCGCCTGCCAAAAGAAAAAAGGACTGTTTACTAAAATAGGACTGTTTACTATGAAATCTGGCCTCCATCTTTTCAAAACTTGATTGGTTTTTATTTCAATTCATTCAATATAAGTCTGTGGTTGGTACAATACTGAAGAGCATGCATTCTGTGAATATAGTAGAAAAGAGCTTGTTAGTAGCCATGACCATCTTTCAAAGAAATATTTTGGTTGGTAACTGTGAAGACACTGAAAGTTTGGAAGCTCTTATTGATATCATAAACATATTTTAGCATTCTTTTATAAGTGTTGAAAGCATGGTTCTAAATTTTGGTGACATGACCCAAGACTCAGATGAGTCAGCTCAACTTGACATGATCCCTCCCTGTTTTTAAGAACTGCATGGGCATGTGGTCTGTTGTGAGTCACATTGAGTCAACTCGAGTCTCATTGAGGATCAATTTTGCCAGTGGCCTCGCTCGAAATCTTTTCTAGTTGACTGAGCCTTGGGTCTTGTCACCAAGTTTTAGAACTATGCTTTCAACATTTAACTAATAAAACAATGGTGAAATATATGGACAATATCACTCGCCTGTGCTGTTCTTAAAGACAAACAGACAGACAGATAGACAGAGAGAGTGGGTGAAGTAAGGTTCCACTGAGGAGAAACATCTAACCAGCTGCACATGATTGAGATAATTTATTTATAAAAATATTGAGTCGAGTCAAGTGAAGGTGTCTGAGTCTTTTAGTTGACACATCCTGGCTGGACATCATTTCAAGTAAAGTTCATTTCAAGTGAAGTTTTTGGGCTTCTGAACTATGGTTGGAAGTACTTTACTAGCATTCATCCTTTTTCTTAGTTTTGATGATCTGGGGAAACCAAAAATTTCAAAGAATATTGTAACTGCATTCTTACATTTAATCCAATTCTGATTCAAATAGTTACTATTGACATATTTAAACTTTAACGAATGCTTGATCTCCTCCTACTTTAGTTCCAATATTTCGAAGTTGACCCTCTCCATCGAAGTTTCATGTTAATGGTTTCATTAATATCAACAGCTGAAGACAGATGGGGCCAACAACAAAACTAGCTTTCAAAACCCATTTACATCCGAAAAAAGTTACTACTTGACAAATGCCCGTGAAATTTTAGTCAAGGAATGAATTTGTTGTGAAAACAGATCTATTCAGGAACAAAACTAAACCATAGGATCGACTTGCTGAGAATTTTGATTCATCTTGTAATTTCAGTTTTCTGAAGGATTATATGATCCTCGACTCAAGGGTATGCATAATTCATCAGCTTTTCAGTTCCTACATGTGGGGCCAATTGTTCTGGTATCCAGACCATTTAAAGAGCTCCAAGATGGGAAGAACCGAGATTTGTTGTATTTTACTCAATTGAATGTGGACCTTTGCTGTATTTCTTTTCCTGTTTATTTTCAGGCCACAAATGGAAGATTTGGCATAAGCCATGGTGAAAATTGCTGTCCATCCACTGTGTAGTCTATCAGATCAACAGTTGGAATCACCCTGCCATTGACCCCTGTTCAAAGACTAAATAAGCATTTGCAAAATCAGATTTATGTTGTAAGGGAATGATCCAAGTATACCTAGAAAAGTCATGAATTTTTTAATTAATAAAATAGGAGCAGGTCCCCACAAGTCACAATGAATTTTTTCAAAAATACCGAAACTAGAATGTTCAGAATAGGAAAACGGTAATCTACTAAGCTTCCCTAATTGACAACTATCACAAATGTGTTCAGATTTTACAGTGCCTATAACATCAATCAATCCTTTATTCTTTAATAACTGTAAAGCAGAAAAATGAGGATGTCCTAAGCGTTGATGTCAAACGTCTGTTGAGTCAGATTTGAATCGATGAGAAAAATAGAGCTCCGGCAAAGTGGGAAGAACATAGAGATCACCCTTGCGCCTCCCTGTGATCATTGGTTGTCCGGTTTGTCGTTCCTTAACACAAAAGTCAACATGAGAGAATTCACAATTAATAGGAAACTGAGTTGTTAATTGACTTACAGAGAGCAATTTTTTTTTTTAAAGTCAGAAACTAATAGGACGTTGTGGAGAGGTAAGGTGTTATTTTTTTGCTTAATGCTAGAATCTCCAATACCAAGAATTGGTAGAGAAGATCCATCACCAATAAGAACTGAATCTGCACCAAAGTAGTTGCGAATATTGGTTAACATACCTGGCTTACCTGTCATGTGGTTAGAGGCTCCTGTGTCTGAGGTCCACTCTGTTTCAATGATGGTGTTATCCAAGGTGAGAGCTGTAAGAGCTTGTGGTATGTCATCATGTTGAGTTGGCTTTTTGGGCACCCACCAGCATATTTTTGCAATATGTCCCACCGTGCCACAGTACTGGCATTTTTCTTCACGGTAAAGATCTCGTTCTGCAGGGGTCATACGACGTTCACCGGGTGGTGGAGGACGTCTTTGTTGAGAGCCTGAAGTGCGGCTAGCAGAATAAGCATAGTTTCGTTCTTTTGGTTGTTGTGCCTGAAATCCTCTCCCAGTTGATATGAATTTTTGTTTGTTGTCATGATATCCTGAGGAGGATTGCTAGAAGCGCTATTGTTGTTGCCCATAAAACGTCATTTGAGGAGTGAATGAGTTTGGGACATTTGTATGATTAGAGAACCAACTGCGTCGCTGATCAAGACTTTAGAGTTGTGAGACCAACTCAGAGTATGAAGGCCTTGGTGGCTTCAACATGGTAGTGGTGAAAGTTTCATATTGAGGGCCAAGGCTAGTGAGAATGGAGAAAAAATTTTCTTTGGAGAAAAATTTTTCTTTGTCTGGGACAGGTTTCCCGATAGCTACAAGACTATCGCATAAACCCTTGAAGGTGTGAATATGTTCTCCAATGGTTTTGTCATCTTCTTTGCGAAGATATGTTACCTGTTGTCTGAGTGTGAATTCACGTTCTTGTGAATCTTCCGCATATACATTCTTGAGTGCGTCCCAGACAGCATGGGCTATGTCTATGCCAACAACGAGGCCGAGCGTTTCTTCAGAGAGTGTTCCAATTATCCACCCATGAAGAAGACGATCCGCCTTTCGTCAGACAATATATGCTTCGGTTAATCTTGGTGCAGAAATTTCTGTATCTGTGATGTTATTTGAATCTGGTATGGTATATTTGGTAGGGGCAGGATCTTCATGAGTAAGGTGGCCGACCAGTTCTTGGCTTTCTGCAAGAGCCAAGGCTTGTCCACGCCATAAGGGATAATTTGTAGGACTGAGTTAGAGGGTAATGAAGTTACCAATATTGAGAGATAAGGAAGTCATGGTTGCAGGGAGCTGTTGGGTTGTGCTGTGTGTTCACACAACTTTGCTTTGATACCAAGAAGAAAAATAGCAAAACGATGGAGATGTTAAAAAAAAAAAAAAAAAAAAAAAAAAATAAAAAACTGCTTTCTTATATTCAAAAAAATGTGAACACTCGGCGATAATACAAAACTATACAGAGGACTTATATATATATATATATATATATATATACATATATATAAATCTTCTCTTAATCTTGACTGATTGCATGAAATCTGGATGACTGATTGCATGAAATCTGCTTGACTGATTGCATGAAATCTGGGGGACTGATTGCATGAAATCTGCTTGACTGATTGCATGAAATCTAGGGGACTGATTGCATGAAATCTACTGGAGGCAATATTCTCTGCATCTTGACTGATCTGAATCTTGTCTGATTACATGAAATCTGGGCATGAAATTTCTTTGCATCTTGACTGATTTCAAACACGATCCTGCTGGGTCTGCTGGGTCTGGGTTGTGCTAATAACCCCATCTGTACAAATTGACAAACTGAGGCTATCATGCACTATTTACAAGGATCATATAATTCCTCTGGCAGTGACAAATAAACTCTGGTGTGGGATAATTAGTAAGTGGCTTTTTTTTTTTGTAAGTTTAGGTAAATGAAAAATAATAATCTTTGTGCTTGGGGTAACGACACAGCTAGTTAGGTTATAACCGAATCGTTTCAATTGTTGATTGAAAACTATTTCCAAACCCCCTCTCTGGCCTGGGTTCAACCTTGTGCCATTGATAATTTCCGCAAGGCCTCCTCTAATCCGGATGCTGATTGAGTACTCCCCTGCCTGTCCCTAACTAGGAATGGACATGGGCTTTGAGGGACCACCGTGATGTATGCATTTTATCCACGCTGTCCATCCATTTTTCCATATCATTTTAGGCCACAAAACAAAAATAATAATAATAATAAATAAATAAATAAAAATGAGACAGTTCGCTCAAGTAGACCATACAGTGGGGATTAAACACCTACCATTGAAAACTTTTTGGAGGCCACATAAGTTCTATATCAAGCTGATATTCATGTTTTCCCTTCATCCAGGTCTGTGTGACCTTATGAATAATTTTGATGGAAATTAACCATCATGGTGGGCCCTAGGAGGGTTTCAATTGTGGGCATCATTACCACTACTGCTTTGTAAGGTGCGGTCCACTTGAGCATTGGATCTGCCTCATATCTGGGCTTATAAATGATATGACAATGGATGGACAGTATGGATAAAACCCATATATCACGGTGGCCCCTCATGTTTTTATGCTCCAGAGCAAGAGGCATCCCAAGCGGCTTGCCGCCAACCATCTTCGTTTTGGAATTTTAGAGCGTATTTTGTTTGAGAGAGAGAATCCTCCCCAGGAAGTGGTTGAGTAAGTTGTGTGGCAGGACTCCCCTCCAGCCACCCTCGCTGCAGCAGTTGTTGTTATCACTGCCGAGGCTACTTTTTGGTAACACTTTTCAGCAAATGCCCTATGTTGTCGGCAGATTGATGGATGAATGGAAGCATTTAGGATCAAGCAAATTAAAACTACAGGGCACACGCTAAGCAAGCATGCAGCAAGCTGAAAAACTACTACATGTGCTAGCGTGCACTTGTCTCTCTTAAATTCAAATTAGCCTGGCTATATGAGAATGGAAGGAAGCACATTCTCAATTTCAGGATCTCAAGACAATCCGCTGAAATTATAGGAAGGTAGTTAGATGCGTCGATGCCTTTCAAACCTACCTCACCAATAGGAAGAATTGAGGGACCGATTCACTCTGCATAGATTGACTGAACCCAGAAAGCCTTCCACTAGCAGGTGATCCCATTTTTCATGGTTAACCATAGTCCAGTGTATCCGAAAGCACATTTGCCTTTCAAAGACATATGGAGTTAAGACTCAGCCCTGATATATGAACAAGGTCAAAGCATAAACACCCAAAGGAAAAAAGATTGGATCTGCAGGGTTCCAAACGAATTGGTTTATTCAAAAAATGCTTTGTTTTTTTTTACTGGCACTCAATAAATAAGGGACATTTTTTTGACTTAATAAGCGTTATTACAATCAAAGGTGCTAGTGCGCAACGGCTTTGAAGATAGAAAGCATAATGACTCCGTAGGAACTATGAGATCACCCCAAGGACACCTTCGGCATCCATGAGTCACAGACCGACCAGCCGGGCAAAATAATAAGAGTCATAAGAATCAGAATGCCAACCCTCACTAGACGGGGGCAAAACAGAGTACCCTGTCCATTCCTAGCTAGGGACAGGCAGGGGTAGTATATCATTATCCATTCGTGAGGTGGCCCAGCAAAATAAGCCTGCCCAATCCAAAAAGATAAGCTCAGTGTAAAATGGACAATGAGCTGGACATTGTATGCTATATAACACCTCTTCTTTTTTTTTACCTTTAAAAAAAAAAAAAATTATAGCAATTGGGTGATCCAGTTCGCCCACGCCCCATGTGTGGGCCAACGCGATGGGCCATCAGTTTCGGCTAACAATCAACCAAAAGTAGAGGAATTTATACTTTGAAAACACAGGGAGCCAATGTCACTTCCCTGTTTTTATTCCATTTGAGAACTCTTCTCGTGTATTTCTTTTATGAGAGTGTTTCTACCGAGAAACAATGCCTATCATATGCTTGCCAACTCTTGCATGGGGATCATGTTGGTTTGTAGGGATGGCAGACCCCAAATCTCATTGGTCAGGGGATCTCTATCTATTCAGTCCAATCAAATGGGTGGTTCTCATCAGTCCTAGTTCCTTACATTTAATAAATGGTGGTGACTCCTTAACTGCACGCATTGCATAGTCTAGACTATTCAAATCACTGACCCAACTGTCAATGTGAGCATGAATGAAAATTTTGCACTTGTAAGATAATATTAATCATCTGACTTTTTTCTTCAAATTTAGAAAACTCCATACTTATAGCCGTCCATTTGATGGCCATTAATTGGTGATTATTGTGATTTTAGAGATATGCTCCATCCACAATTTGGATGGTCTAGATGTACATTAGTATCACATGCCAGGAGGATCAGTCGATACATAGCCGTAGCGTAATTAAAATATTCATAGCCAAAACCTCAAGAAATTGATAATAAAAAATAGAATTAAAAAGAGTTTCTGTGTGTTCAGAAAAAAGTAGATGGTTAATGATAAAAATTACAATATTGAATGGCATAATTGGTGGGATGTGGCCATCAGCCACCAGAAACGATGAGTATTACAACAAATTTCAAGAAAGGTTTTGAATTTCCTGTATTCACCACCACCATTGGCTTGAATACTTTTGATCATACACTCAAAGATATTCTCAATGTTCAATTTAAATCTTTGAAAAAACACCAAATGGAGAAAAATACCATGTAAATCTACTAATATTAATGAAATGTATCTGATAGTGAAACCAGTACATCCCCAGGTACCAGAAACTATTAATTGCAAAAGTTCATTGCCAACAAATATATTATAAAAAAGAAGTTTTAGACTTCTGCCAATCTAAGAGGAGGAGCAAAAGTTCACAGATTTATCAGTGGAGATATGAAGTTGAAAGTGAGAAAGCTGATGATGAACCGTACACATTATTGGAAGACAGGACTTGGATGATAAGCGCCAGAAATTTGCAGTTGCCTCTGCACGATATAAATCTCCTTTCCTCAAGCTACTCGGAAGAAATCTCCTGTATAGATGTACCTTTGCAAAGAAAGCATAAAGTGAATACCAATTAGCCAGATCCTGCCTTAGATGTCAAATGCATCTATGTGCATGTGAAGGTTTCTGTACACTTCTCGAATCTGAACACTCCAAAGATAGTGATTAACCAGAAGAAACTGCAGACAAGTTGGGTATGTGACCAATTTCTATGTAATTCTACATCAGTTTTTTTTTTCTCATAAATGAGTGGCCCACCTGATGAGTAGTCCCACTTGTTTTTGTTATGATCACACATGCATTAGAACCATCATCTGGATCGCTCATCTGTACCATACATAAAGTGGGGAGGTCCTTGTAGGCATACCACTACAAAAGGAAATGGTAACAAAACAAGAAAGTTGACAAGGCAGAGCCATTAGAACCCCTTTACTATACACGGGTTATCGTCATGTGTCAATTGAGTCCATCTAGTAGGACCCATCTCAGATCATGCTCCCCAATAAAAATATTTTGTTAGGCAATCCAAGCTTAAATTTCTTATCCTCTCACCAAATGCGAGCTATTAACCATTTTTTGGACCGTTGGTTCGGAATTTGTCAACCAGATGGCTAGGATCATCCAATTTGTGTATTTATATTTATTTTCCATCAACATGTGGCAATTAAATGAACGTACTGAATTGACAAGTCACCCGTACCAAGACGAACATAGAATATTGAAAAGTAAAATTTGTAATGACTCATTCTCAAATTCAAGATTCAAATCATCAATGATGCAGATTACATGAAAGTAGCATGTCTACATGGTAGTGGTAAGAACATAAACTGTTCAAATCAATCTGAGAAAGTACCTTGACTATTGCCACCCCATAAAAATACACCCATCATATCTTCTTTCTATTAGAATTATTATATGAAACGAATGGGGGTTTATAAATTCAGTGGATGAATTTAAAAAAAAAAATGGTTATTCCCTACACATGTGACATATGAAACATGGGATCTATGATGTTCACTGAGTAACTAAGATTACGTGTGAAGGTATTCCAGCCGAAAATGTTGTGAGAAGAGCATGTGACTGATGATTGACAAAGGAAAAAAAAAAAACTTATCACCTTCTTCTCTGGGAAAGGAATAAAACTTGTCTTCTTCTTTTTCTTCTTCTTCTTCAACAGCACCTGTAGCTTCAAAGAGCAAGCATAAAGAGTTAAGAGGAAGATGGAAAAGAGGTTGGAGACGTCTTCAAAGGAATTTAGGAGTGGTTTGACAACTAGAAATTTGAAGAATCCACATCTAGCAATGGGATTCTCAAGAACTTCAATGTATCAAGTTATGTTTGATGACTCGAAATTTGAATCCAATCTCTGAGAATTAGAAAAAGCTGCTTTTAGAAAGAATTGTAAATCGCTTAAAATCAGAAATTGAATTCCGGCAAAATTTCAAGCTGGTAAAAGTGAAAATTAGCTTTAAAAGGAAATCCCTCCTTGTGACAAGCAGAGGATCGGATTCTTCCAATAGTATGGTTTATTTGAGATCTGGGTTTTCTTTATTTTATATATATATATATATATATATATATATATATATATATATTGGCTCGTGCCCTCAAATGAATGGCAAAACCGATGGATATAAAATACATACGTCAAGGACGGTCCACCTAAGGGCCGCAATTCCATGGGTGAGGTCAGGGCGGCACCTACTCCACTCGCCCGATGTAAGGGCGGACAAGTGATATAGTATGATAATGGAGGTTTGTAAATTCCACGTGTGGGTGCGTGACATCCGAGGGACATCAGGCACGATGCAGTGTTTAGATTGCATCGCATAAAAGTCAAGCCATTTATCACAACTCAGATGGGCCACAACGTTTATCACAATTTATGTGGTGCCATGAATGTTTTAATCATGGACGCAGCACGGTTTCCTTTCCTTGATCTCCTTGAGTTTTGAATCTGCCTTATTTTTGGGCTCATGTCCTAACATGAACACTCAAAAGATAGTAATCAACCAGAAGAATCCGCAGATGAGTAGGGCATCGGAGTCATTACCATGCTTTTCTAAATCATTTATTTATTTATTTCCTAAATGTGGAGCACACCTTAATGAGTTGCCCTACCTTCTTTTGTTATGGTCGCATGTCCATACCATCATATGTACCATACATAAAGTGGGTGTTAACAAAACAAGAAAGTTGAAAAGGTTGAGCCATTAGAAGCGGAATGTGGCAGCGCCCTCTCTCTACTGTACATGTTTTATGGCCATGCATTAATAAGACTGTCCATCTAGTAGGACCCATCACACACATATATATTAGACATACGGAGCCTAAATTTCTTCTCTTCTCACCAAATGTGAGCAATTAACCATTTCTTTACACCCCAACCAGATGTCTGGGATCATTCAATTTATGTATTTCTAAATATTTTCCATCCACTAGAGGGGCAATTTAAACGAACGAATTGAATTGACACATCACTGCTCTCATGCCTAATATGGAGACGTCTCTGTATCCTATTCCAGTTCCACCAGCTCTGCCATATCAACTACAGTAAAAGAAATGAAATATTGTCCAACTTGTTACGGCAGCAAGAGTTTTGATAGGGTACTGTGGCCCCCTACTACAGTCACCATAGGGTGTTTTCAACAACTGAATTCCATCTTAGAGATGATACGAAACGATCAAGTTCCGATGATATGTTAAAGGGCCATTTGAAGAAAGTTTGTTTCGGATAACTGTGTATGAAGAGAAACATGGAATGTGAAAAGTTTTTTTTTTTTTTTTTTTTTTTTTCAAATTAAAGATTCAAAAGGTTAGGATCATTAATGATGCAAGATTACGAGAAAGCAGCATGTCCATGTGGTAGTTGAACATGAACGGTTCACATCAATTTATAACTATTGTACCAAACGCCAAATAACCATTTTCAGCACAACTGTATTCATTATAAAATAGACATACCGAGCCAACACTATCCACATTGTATTATGATGTGAATCAAATAGAAGAGAACGTGTCAAACCCAGTTAATGGTAAATAAATAGGTTGTGCGTCTACATATGAGGTTTATCATGGCATGTGTATGGCATGAAAACTGTCCTGTAGGGTCACACCCCCACTATGAAATAGGGTGCCTTAAAAGACAGACCAATCCAATCACTAGGTGGACCACACCATACAGAACAATGGACAACTGCCCAAAAACCTTCAAATTCATGTGGGGCCATTCGATAGTTGTACTGGCCAAGTATTTAAAGGTGTCCTGTTATAATGGTGGGGTAATCCACTGGAGGATGGGTTATAGTTGCTATCACTTCATTGGCATTTCCATCACCCATTCAAACTGTTCATCAGGGCTAGTGAACTCTTCAAGGCTTCCTTGAAAAATTACACTAATTGATGATTGATGTAGAACAAGTGACATAACTTCATGGACAGCCATGATCAAAAGAAATCATGCAGGAAAGCTCGATCTAAGGCAAAAATAACCTAAACCCGAACTGTAACTCCCAGTAGCTGCAACTTTACAAATTGATTATCGGATTCATGTATATAAAATGGTTGAAAAGCTATCGACCAGCCTTAGTTAAATGAGAACTAGTGATTATTTTCATCTTCACCATCCGCTTGCATACATAGCATCTAAGTTTTTCAAATTAAACTGCCCAAATTAAGTATACTAGTTAGATTGTGATAAATATAATTTTAAGCTTATCTCTTATTATGTAACCATCGAATTGGTGAAATTTACTGGACAATTAAAATTAAATATAAATAAATTCAAATGATCCTATTTTAACAAACAAGTGTTGCTGAATTAAAAGTTAAGTTGGCTGGACCAATTTTAGTTTTGGCTATAACTTAGAGACACTGGTTCCACAAGTTAGTTTAATTTTGAGTTAATAGCACATGTACCTGTTATCAAATCACTCAATGAGGAATTTATTAGGGGACGCACCCACGGCAGGAAGTTTCTCTTATCAAAAGCTAAGTGGGGCCTACCATGATGTTTGTGAGAAATCCACTCTGTCCATCTGTTTTTGGCCACTTATGTTGCATGAGCCCAAAAATGAAACATGAAAACTAAAGTGGGCTGCATGACAAGAAAAAGTTGGTAGGAAAATGCCTACCGTTAGAACCTCTCTGAGGGCCACCGTGATGTTTATATGCCATCCAAACCATTCATAAGGTCATTTCTATCCATCCAAACCATTTATAAGGTCATTTCTATTGAGATGAACTGAAAATACAAAAATATTAGCCTGATCCAAAATTTATGTGGTGTCATGAAAATTTTAATCATGGAACTGCATGATTTCCTTTTCTGCAGCGCTTCGAGTTTTGAATCTGCCTTACTTTCCTGCTCATGTCCTAACATGAACTCCAAAGATAGTAATTGACCAGAAGAATCCGCCAATGAGTAGGGCATTTGAGTCATCACTATGCTTTTCTAAATTATTTATTTATTTATATCCTAAATGTGGAGCCCACCAGATGAGTTGCCTTACATCCTATCGCATATTCATACTATCATATGTACTATACATAAAGTAGATATATAGTGCTTGTGCATTCCCTTTCCTGGCAGGTGGGCCTACTTATTTTGTTATCAGGCGCATCTTTGCAAGTTGTGTAACTCTTTTTCCATTATATATGAAAAACGCTATTTGAAATATATATATATATATATATATATATATATATATATATATATATATATATATATATATACACACACACACACGCTATACATAAAGTGGTTGTACTCGTAGGCATACCACTACAAAAGGACACGTTAACAAAACAAGAAAGTTGACAAGGCAGGCGCCAGGCGCAATCTCTCTACTGTACATGACTTATGGCCATGCATTAATGAGACTGTCCATCTATTAGGACCCATCACGGATCATATATATATATACATATACACACTAAATTTCTTCTCTTCTCACCAAATGTGAGTCATTAACCATTTCCTTTCACACCAATCAGATGGCTAGGATAATTCAATTTGTGTATTTCTGATCAGTTTCCATTCACAACAAGGGCAATTTAAACCAGCGTATTGAATTGACAAATCACTACTTTCACTTTGTACTATGGAGAGGTCTCTGTATCCTTATTCCAGTTCCACCAGGCTCTGCCATATCAACCACAGTAAAAGAAATATTTGAAATATTGTCCAACTTGTTATTGCAGCAAGGATTTTGATAAGGTACTGTGGCCCCCTACTACAGTTACCATAGGGGGTTTTCCACAACTGAATTTCATCTTAAAGATGATACGAACCGATCAAGTTACGATGATATGCTAAAGGGACATTTGAAGAAATTAAGTTTGTTTCTGATGACTGTGTATGAAGGGAAACATGGAATATGAAAAGTAAATTTCTTTTTTAAAGACTTGGGCTCAAAATTCAAGACTCAAAGGTTGAAAGCAGCATGTCCATGTGGTAGTTGTAAGAACATGAATGGTTCACATCAATCTAAGACCAATACCTGAGCATTCTAGGACCAATAAAAATACACCCATCATGTCTACTTTCTATTAGAATTATTGCATGACTAAAAGCAGAAGGGATGGAGATATTTATTAAATCAATGTGTATATAAAAAAAGGACACAAAAATGGTGACTCCCTACACATGTGGACATACAAAACATGTGTGGGATCTGTGATGTTCACCAAGCAGCTAAGAATAGGTGAATGTATTTGAGCCAAAAATGTTTTGCAAAGAGAATTAAGAGAATTGAAGGGAAATTATTTTAACAAAAAAAAAAAAAAAAACATACCTTCACCTTCTTCTAGGGCAGCATGCGCAGCTTCAAAGACAATGGGAGCACTATGTGCACGTGATAGCATACCTCCTGACCAGGAGAACATACATAACATCATCTTATTATAAGATTTGAGAACATATCCGTTTCTAGTAATTAGATTATTCAGAATTCCAGTGTGTCAGTGTCGTAGCAACCTGACATTTGAATCCAATCCTTCATAATTCTATATATATATATATATATATATATATACACGCACACACTTATTGCAACAAACAAGTGTCCCTAGCCAATTTAATGTTTGGGCTATTACTTATAGTTATAGAAACATTAGTCTCACAATCTAGTCAGTATAATTTGAAGTAATGCCATGTGTATCGTTTCTAAATGCCCGTGTATCAAGTTTCAAACGTGGTTAGAGTATCAAATATGTAGGCCAGCAGAACATTAGTCCCAAGTAAAGTCATTCAAAAGTGTTAGTCTGACAATGGAGGTTTGCTAATTCCATGCGTGTGGTTACATGAAACATATGCGAAATCTGAGCTTTCCATCAGGTGCAATATGATGTTTGGATCGCTCACATGAAAGTAAGGCCAATTTTCAGAACTCAGATGGGCCACAACGTATCAATACAAATGAATGGTTAAATGAAAATAAAATAAAATAATAACAATCTATTTATTTTAGACAGAAAATCCAACAATTTTTTTGCAATGAAAAACTCAAATCTCACACATGTTTCAAATTTTCACGTGCACCAGCGTGTTGGATGTGCACGGCTCTACATGCGCCTGAAATTAGAAGCTCTGAGAATAAAAAATAAAAACAATAGCTGCAGGGGATTCACGAGAGGTGATTAAATTGAGTCGGTAATTCAGAAACCGATGAAGTCATAGCTAGTAGCTAGGGTGTACATCGAGTTGAACCGAGTCAAGCGGGCCTCAGCTAGACTCGGCTCGGCCAATAGCTGACCTCAAATAACTTGGCTTACGGCTGGTCCTCGAGCTGGAGGTATCCTAATTCTGGTTTGGTCAAGACCTCAGTGCCAGCTCTGAGTTCGAGCCAAGATTGAGCCAAGATCACCATTGAGGCATTTTCACAAACATCTTGACTACACCTTCAAAATCTCACTGTATTTGAGATAGTAGTAATGGGTTTACAGGTATTTTATCAAACACCTTCTAAGCAACATAAAAATCAAGAAAAAAAAAAAAAAGTGTTGATTTCATATACATACTTTCCTTGCCACCAACCACACTTCTTTGAATCATTTCAACAAACACTTGGTGAGCAACATCAATATCAAAGTAACTAAGTCACCAAATTGGTTCGACCCAAGTTCAATTTGAGCTGGGCAGCTCGAACATGGCTCAAACTCATTTTCGAGCTCAAAAATCAGCTCGACTCGGCTCGAACTCAGCTTCGAAGCTAGCTTGGTTCATGTACACCCTACCGGATGTGCTCTGTGTGCCCCACCATGCTGTATGTGTTTTATCCACATCGTTCATTCATTTTTTTCAGATCATTTTAGGACAAGGGTCCGTAAATAAGGCACATCAAAATATTACGTGGACCACATGACATGAAACAGTGGTGATTGAATGCATATGGTTAAAAACTTCTTGAGGGCACAAAAATTTTGGATGAAGTTGATATTTGTGTTTTCCCTTCAGTAAGGTATGTGTGACTTGATCAACCGGTTGGATAGTGAATAAACATTACAGTTGGACCTGGAAAGTTTTTAATGGTGCGTGTTCAATCACCCCTGTTTTTTGGTAGTGTGGTTCACTTGAGATTTAGATCTAAAATCATGCCCTAAACTGATATGGAAAAATAGATGAACGGCATGGATAAAACACATATCATGTTGGGGCCCACATAACAGAACACTAGTTAGTAACCATCTGGCTACTGCCGGCGTCAATCCGCATCCGTAATTCGCAGCCTACATGCGAGCACGTTACACGTGTGAGAGAGAAAAGTGTGCCGTGGCATTTGATGCGTGAAGGTTACGTATTAATTATAAGTGTAGGATTTAGAAAAGGAATTATAAGTGAAGGTTACGTATTAATTACACTACCCTCACCTTTTTCTTCTTCTTTCCTCCATATGCTCCAGCTTGTCCAACGATCTTTAAAGGTGTCATTCAATGGGAATGACTTAAGCTTCGGACAATCATCAACCTTAACAAGTCTTAAAGACGGCATTGCCCTTCGCATCCTCAGCCACTCTTCTTCCATCTCTTCCAAGTTTCGTAGCACCAAGACTTCCACTTTCCATACCCCATTCTCACTGTCCCAAAATCTGGGACCCATCTTCTTAATCCTTCCCTCAATGAGAAGAAACTGAAGATTGGGAAGGGAAATAGGACTGAGCCACGCAGGTGTGCTTTCTCCTGGGTAGTACCCAATATACAACTCTCTAAGTGATTTTAAAGGAGCAGAAAACTGACTGTCAATCTTCTTTACAACTCCTTCACTTTCAAGAGAACTGCCCTCAAAGTTTAGTTCTAGATATTGCAGATGATTGAGCATTGATAACACATTCCATTCCCCTTCTATTTGTTTCTCTGACTTTATGTCCATCCAAAGTTTTCTGAGTCTTGTCAACTTCTTCAGATCCGAAATATCAGATCCATTTTTACTACCCAAATTCATTGGCTTAAACCCAAATAACCATTCAAGATTTGAAAGCTTTCCAAGCCCTTCCGGCATGCATTCTAAAGAGGGACAATCAGCGATTTCGATAGCTGTCAGCTTCTCCAATGTTGTGATTGACACGGGAAGCATTTCCAAATTCGGGCAGTCTCTTAAATATAGAATCTGAAGATTTCGAAGATTTCTGATTGAATCGGGGAGTCTTCTTAACGCAGAATTCTCTATTCTAAGAAAAATGAGGTGCTTTAATGACCCTATCCCACTCAACCAATTCTTTGCCACAACATTGATTTTCGTGTTTGAGAATGAAAGATATAACACCCTCAACCACCTTACTTTGCAGAGTACTACTTTTACACTTGCAATGATCTCATTCCTCTCAATTTCCATTCCAAATAACGACCGCAGCCTGGTGGAACTGTTTTGGATGCTCTCCACTGTTGCGTTCTTTGAAATTTCCAGGTGGCGAGACTGCACAGTACTGAATCCGATCCTACCTCCACTCTCCAAGCTCACAAAAAAGCTCTCCTCTTGCAATTTTTATAACCATATCTCGAACCATATCATGCATTTTGCAACGAATGAAGCGACTTTCAAAGACATCTTTATCCGCTCCGAGTATCAAAAATCAATTAAATAATTCTGCGAGGCATTCCTCTCCGATCTCAAATGCCGTTTTCTCATTTCTTCCCCAAACAAAACCTTCACCAATCCACAATTCAACAATGTACTCAACTGCCATTTCATAATCTTCAGGAAGCATGGCAAGACACAAGAAGCAAGGTTTTAAGTGTCTTGGGAGCTCTTCGTAGCTTAACTCTAGTGTCGAAATGATCATCTCATCTTTCCGACTGATTTCCAACTCCTCCTTTAGGTGCTTTGATATTTGCTTCCATTCATGGATGGAATCACCTTTCCCCAACATCATTCCGCCCACAATGTTGATTGCCAAAGGAAGCCCCCTACATCCCTTAACAATATCCCTTCCCAATACCTGCAAATCTGGATTTGTGCACTTACCTCCATTTCTCGCAAAAGCTACCTTGCTAAATAAGGACCAACTATCGTCTTCCGAAAGAACTTGCAAATGATGTATGCACATGTCAGTAGCCCCCATTGTTTGAACAACCTTCTTATTCCTTGATGTAACAATAACACAGCTACCCTCCACTCGAGGCAAAGCGGACTTCAAGCTATACCACCACCCCCCTTCATCCGCTCCCCACACGTCATCCAAAACTACCAAGTACTTCTCATCTAATATGCTCTTAAGCCTTTCTAGTAGCTCACGGACATCATCTCCCCTCAGTGATTTCTCTTCTACCTTTAGTTTCTTCAACATCTTTTTCAGCAATTCGTCGAATTTGAAATTTTGAGAAACAGTAACAAAACATGAGTGCTTAAAAGATTTTTCCGCGCTCTCCCTGTTATATAACTTCTGAGCAAGCGTGGTTTTACCGATTCCCCCAATCCAACTATTCCAATCACTGTTAATGGCCCATTAGCTTCTAAGATCCAATTTCAAATCTTCACCGAGTCATCTTCTAATCTTACCATTTTATCTTCATCCATTAGGATTGGGTGGGTCAGTGGCATATTCCCACCATCTTCATATTTACCAGTTTGGCGAGGAGTTGTATCCAAGTAGGACTTCATCCTGTCCTTCACCTCTCTTATTTTTTGATTAATTTTACTCAACCGCTTTCCCAACTGATGACGGGTTTTCAAATGGGTAGGAGAGAAATAACTCGTAAAATTGAGTGCAAAGCCTTGACATTTTTTCTGGAATAGAAGCTGGCAATCTGCTATTACATCCTCAGCATCGTATACCAACTCTCTTAAGTCGCTCATTACCATCTTGAGAACCTCTTTCCTATCTTTTCTCCTCACCTGATCAGTTTCCTTGAGATATTTCTGCATGTACTGAAGCTCCTTCTTTGTTTCCTCAAACTGGTCATTAAACTCAAGCTGTTGACGAGCTTCGCTTACAAGTAATGACACCAATTTATCCAAGAGAACACTGACAACAGCATCTGCCATTTTCCTGTAAGATATAATCATATACATTTATGAAACCGGGATTCAAAACTACAAGGTGAAGGGAAAGAGGAAAGAATAAAAACTTGCTAGAAAATATTGCAAATGAATTGGCTATAAGGAAGTACGTATTTCCACAAGTATTCCTATAACAAACCCACTTTATTTCATTCATTTTTCCTTAAACCTGCATTGTTTAGAAACTCATGATGCAGGGGAGGACGTGAGGTCGAGCACCGTCTTCCTCAAGAGGATAAGTGTTCCGAATCCACGGAACTTCTCTGGACTCCTCACAAAGACTTCTCAAATTCACGAGGAAATAAAGCATAAAATAGAAATAAATTCTAATAAATTCGAAATTGATTAATGAATGAATAAAAATGAGTTCACAAACCTTTAAATAGGGGTACCAAGTAATGAGAAAGAAATCAGAATCAAACTACAACTAAAACTCCTAGAAATCGCGACTTACTATAAATAGTAAACTTACTATTTATAGACGGTCATGATGTCTACTAGTGCGCAAGGTTTTCGGCCAAAAATAGTAAGTGTCCTATTTGGCTTCACCAAACCGTTCTCCTAATTATTCTAAGCTCTTTTCACGTTGGGCGCAACTCCTAAAGCCGGATCGATGAAGAGTTATAATCAAACTAAAACTTACTATTTATAGTAAAAATGAAATTAAAACAGGGAAACGAATGTCGATCCAGGGGTTTTTCACAATTCCAGGCATCGCACCCCAGCATAGCAGGGTTGGTTGGTTAACGTAGCTCATTCTACCCCAAAATCATATATTTTACGTCACCTAACTCATTCCGGATTGTGAGATATGCCCGATTTAAGGTCCAATGGTCTGGATCACTTCTGTCGCCGACCAGGCCTTTTCTGATCCATCTTGGCCATAAAACTGTCTACGACCCGCTCTACATCAACTCATCAAGTCAACTTAGAACTCCACTATGTCAACTTGGATCAACGTGAAAATCTACCAAGTTCCTTAAACTTTGTTACCTTAAACTTGCTTGAGTTTTGTGCTAACTCTAATGATCTACCAAGTTTTTTGGTATTGGTTGAGTTTTAGAAAGTAACAAGGTTTGAAAAGAAAAATGTAGTTACAGGGCTCATTACGTTTTCTCTAAACTCACCCAAATAAACAAAGACCTTATTAGAGTTTTGTTACAAGGCTCATTAGGTTTTCTCTAAACTCACCCAAATTATGCACTAACTTGTTGGACTGCTTGAGTTTTATGCTTACTACAACGAGTTTTGTAGAGTGAAAAGCTATGGTGGAAAGAAATTACTCACGAACAAAGCCACTTAATCACAACTTCATAGTCCACCTAATGTAACCCGGTTGTTATAGGAACATACATTGTTAATATGGTTGGCATTCATCCGTATGCTAAATTCCGTAGTGTTTGCTTACTATCTTAATCATAGATGGTGTTATGTCACCATTCCACCAAGGGCAAATAATGGGCCCAATTTTTTATCCATGCCCCATGAATTGAAACTACGCCTAGTTAAAATTGTTGAAGTTTTTTTTTTTTTTTTTTTTTTTTTTTTAGAGTTTAGTTCAACTATGACAATGGTTGGTTAAATCTCTTAACTATGGCTAAGAGGTAAAGCTTGTAGTTGTTTTTAATGTTCTAGTTTACTTTTACTTTAATTATTTGGTTCGAATGAAGAATAATTCATTGATTTTAGTTTAAACAAAGCTTTAGTTTTAGTTTACTTTGATCCGTTGTCGACTCCAGATACTTTGGGTGCATAAGAAGGCTAGCTAAGATTATTTGTTTATCTATTTTACAAGGATTGATCTGTAAAATTCATTGATCTATCATAGATTATGTGCATGATAAAGACTTCAAATTTCCTGTAATCAATAACTTCGTACTTCATGCGGGAACTGAATCAATTGAAGCTCAGATCTATTTTGGTTTGTGAATGTTTAATTAACCACTCTATTATCCGGGTGGATAGGATAAGACTTCAACTCCAGCTGAGCTATCTAATTGAATCAAGTAAATTAGGCATTGAGAATGGATGAAGTGGATCATTGGCGCTCTAATGTTTTATTTTATTTATTTTCTCTTTACATTATTCGAATCTTCACCATTAATTCTTTTAATCCAAATCTCATAATTAGTTTTAGTTTTAGTTTTAATTATAGTTTTAAAGTATTTTGAGAAATGCACAAATATAAGTCCCTGAGGATTCGATGTCAGTCTCACCAAGTTAAAACTACATCGCAGCCATGCACTCGGGGTTGTCATCCCTTTTGGATCGATCAAGTTTTTGGCGCCGTTGTTAAGGACTTCGGCTCCATTTTTCTTAAATACTTTAAGGTCAGAATTTTTTCAAGATTAGGGTTAGTTTTCTCTGTGTTTCTAGGCTAGGGTTCTCTCATAAATTTAGAAACTAATATTACTTTTGTTCTATTCTTTTGTTTGACAAAATCTAACATAAAATCATCAATTGGGTACTATCCTTCCAACCCTCTTACTTTAGATTATTTCTAATTTTTTATTTTGTTAAAGAAATTTTAATTCTCTAGAAGTAGAAGTATGTTTAGAATTAGGTTTGAGTGTTACATGCCCAAGTGGGCCCGTGATAATACTCTCTGTCTTTTGAGTGAGGGAGGACTAGTCAAAGGATTGTCCATCCTCTAAATTGGCCAAGAATATAGTTAAGAATCAACCTAATTGGCGTGCTAAAGAACAAACACAACAATATGAGAATGATGTGCACAGTGTTCATCCAGTTGGAACTTTACGTGATTATTTAGAACCAGCTATGATGAGCACCCCTTCCTCCATGATCTTTCCAAATAATACAGGAAATATCGAATTTAAACTGGAAGTGATACAAATACTCCCAAAATTTCATGGACTAAACTCTAAAAGTCTATATCTACATCTAAAGAGTTAGATGAGATTGTAGCCACCCTACACTTCAATAATGTGTCTAATAATACCCTAAAACTAAAATTGTTCCCTTTTTCATTGAAGGAGAAACCCAAGTCATGGTGTCACTCCTTAAGTTCGAGATCAATTGGGACATGAGCTGATATGACCTAAGAGTTCCTTAAAAAGTTTTTCCTGGTTTATAAGACTAACACCCTTAGAAGGGCTATCATAAACTTTTCACAAAAAGGTGTGTGTGTGTGTGTGTGTGTGTGTGTGTGGGGGGGGGGGGGGGGGGGGGGAATATCCAATGCTGAAAAATGTTTAAAGAACTTCTAAGTGTCTGTCCACATCATGAGTACAAAATTTGGCGGGTAATAAGCTTTTTCTATTACGAATTGACTTCACTCATGTGCCAATTCGTAGAGATGATGTGCAATGGGAATTTCATAAATAAGGATTCCAATAACACGAGGGACTACTTTGATATGTCATCTGAAAATGCACAATCCTGCAATACTTCAAGAAAGTCGACCCATCCCAAATTTACTCAACACAAGGGAAAAGGGGGAATTTATGTCTTAAGGGAAGAAGATGATATTAATGTTAGGGTAGCCAACCTCATAAGAAAATTCAAGGCCATGGAATTTTTTTTTTTTTTTTTTAAAGTAAAATTGGTCAAACACGAAGAGACCATTGAAATTGTTTGTAGCATTTGTGCAAGTAACATACACTTAATGCAAGAGTGTCTTACAATTCTTGCATTCTAAGAGTTGTTACATGAGCAATCCAATGCCATGAACAATTATCAACGGCCTTTCAATGCTCCAATTTCAAACACTATAATTCCAGCTGGTGGAACCACCCGACTATTAGTTGAAGGAACAGACCAATGGTTAATGTAGATAAAAATCCTCAGGGGCATATTCCTTCGATTCTTATTCTACTCTTAACACAAAATAAGATCCAAAAGGATCTAGTTCAAAAATTCATGAACAATCAAGAGCAATTCAATCAGAGTGGCATAAAACATTCCATGATATTAAATCATTAGGGATGTTTACATTGTCCGTTCAAATATTAGAGCCACAACTAACTATTAGGGAGAATGGGACTCTTCCATCCCAACCTCTACCTAACCCAAAACGTCAATGTGAAATGAGTGACCCTAGCTCTTCTACTCAACATGTGGAGCAAGCCAAGTCTATCACCACTCTTAGAAGTGGAAAAATAATTGATAAAAATATACCGACAAGGACTAAGAAGCCTATGGACCTGAAAAAATCAAATGGTGATGATGAGGCTAGTAACACCCCACATGAGAAAGAACTGGAAAAAGAGTATAAGTTGGTGGCTCCATTCCCACAATGGTTAATCTCACCCAAACCTCTACCCATCACTCAGGATATCTCAAAGGACCTATGTACGGCCAAGAGACCGCACAATGTTCAGAAAAAGATATTTTTGATTTAAAAAAAAGTGTGTCATCATCAAATAGGATTTCCCATAAAAATACAAAGATCTTGATAGCCCAACCATCTCATGTGTAATTGGGAACCACCGGATTGAGCATGCCTTACTTGATTCAGGGCAAATGCTACTCGGTTTACAAATAACTTGGTCTCGGTGAATTAAAACCCACCAAAACTACACTTCAATTTGTTGATCGCTCAATTCGTATACCATGAGGCATGATAGAGAATATGTTTGTCCAAGTCGATAAGTTCTACTATCCAGTGGAGTTCATTATTTTGGACACGCAGCTGTTATCGATGCTAGCACTCAAATTCTTATCATCCTTGGCTACCCATTCCTATCCACATCAAATGTCATAATCAATTGTAAGAGCAGGATCATGAAGTTATCATTTGGAAATATGATACTTGAGCTGAATGTGTTCAATATGTGCAAGCAACAAGAGGACGGTGATGAGGTCCGTGAAATTAACTTGATTGATTCATTCATGGAAGACAAGTCTCTTCTGACATTGTACTCTGACACTTTAGAGGTATGTTTGGCCCACTCCACTGATCTTAATAATGATATTACTCAGGAATAGATGCCTTATTTGATGTGATGTCGGTACTTGAAACTAACTGATGGAAGTTAGAATTTGAACCATTACCCTTAACTGACACAAAGCATCTACCGTTTAGTATCAAGGCACCAAAGCTTGACCTAAAACCTTTGCTTACTAAACTAAAATATGCCTATTTGGGTTAAGATAAGATATATTCAGTGGTGATTTCTTCCCACTTCGATAAGAAGCAAGAGAGTAAGTTGATTTCTACTCTCAAAGAGCATAGGAAAGCTCTTGGATGGACTATTGCAGATCTCAAGAGAATAAACCCCCTGATTTGTATTCATCGCATTCACCTTAAAGATAATGCAAAAATATCTAGACAACCATAACGCCGTCTAAATCCAAACATAAAAGACTTGGTTAAGGTTGAGGTGTTAAAGCTATTAGACGTGGGTATTATTTACCTTATATCAGATAACCAATGGGTGAGTCCAACTCAGGTGGTGCCCGAGAAGTCCGGAATTACCATCGTAGCCAATGCAAATAATGAACTCGTGCCAAATAGAGTTACTAGTACTGGTTGGAGAATGTGCATTGACTACAGGAAGTTGAATTCCGTCACGAGGAAAAACCACTTTCTCTTACCTGTTGTTAATCAAATTTCGAAAAGATTGGCCGGTCATTCCTACTATTGCTTCCTAGACGGGTACTCAGGCTACAATAAGATTGAGATAACCCCTAAAGATTAGGAGAATACCACATTTACATACCCCTTTCGTACCATTGCTTACTGAAGGATGTCATTCGGACTATGTAATGTGCCTGCAACATTCCAGAGATGCATGCTTAGTATTTTTCAGATATGATTGGGCAATTTTTTAAAGTGTTCATGGATGACTTCTCCATTTTTGGAAGTACATTTGATGAGTGCTTGGAGCACTTAAAATTGTTACTGAAAAGATGTGAAGAAAGGAGCCTTGTGCTAATTGAAAAAAGTGTCACTTTATAGTTCAAAAAGTAATAGTCATTGGACACATATTACGTCCAGTGGAATCGAGGTAGATAAATCCACAATTGACTTAATCCCTGACTTTCCATCACCTAATAGCATATGCTATGTGCAGTCCTTCTTAGGACATGTCGAATTTTACCAAAAGTTCATAAAGGACTTTAGCCACAGCTCATGTCCTTTATGTAACCTTCTTCAAAAGGAAACTCATTTCGAGTTGAGCGAAAAATGCCAAAAAGCTTTCACTAAAGTCAAAGGCATGTTGTCAAGTGCCCCATCATGCAACCACTCGATTGGAGTGTCCCTTTTGAAACCATGTGTGATGCAAGTGATTATGCGATTGGGGCGGTGTTAAGCCAGAGAAAAGAGAAAAAGCCTTTTGTTATTTACTACGTTAGTAGAACTCTAAACCTAATTATGTGATTGGGGCAGTGCTAAGTCAGAGAAAAGAGAAAAAGCCCTATGTTATTTACTACGTTAGTAAAACTTTAAACCTTGCCCAGGTGAAATACTCAACTTCAGAAAAAGAACTCTTAGTCGTAGTGTTCACCTTGGACAAGTTTAGGTCCTACTTGATCGGATCTAATATAATCATCTTTATTTACCATGCAGTGCTGAAGTATCTTCTTTTTAAGAATGATGTTAAGCTCTGTATCAGGCTGATATTTGGGCCCTAGCCCTAAAATGACACGGCCAAAAGGATGAGCGGCATGGATTATTCACATACATCAATGTAGGCCCACTAGTTAGTCCTTGCCAAGGCCTATAAAATGAAGACTATGACCCGTATTGCATGACAACCATGACCCTTACCTCATGACAACCACCACATATATTATGGCGACCACGACTCATACTCGGGTCGTGGTTGTAATGCGGTAAGGGTCACGGTTGTAATGTAGTAAGGGTCGTAGTTGTCATGTTATATGGGTCGTGGTTCTCATGTTATAAGGGTCGTGGTTATAATGTGGTATGGGTCGTGGTTTTCATGTTATATGGGTCGTGGTTGTCATGGGTCATAGTTGTCATGGGCTGTAGTTATCATGTTATATGGGTCGTGGTTCTCGTGTTATATAGGTCGTGGTTGTTACATGTTCACTTCCTTTACTACCAAATGAAAGGATAGCCATTGGTACAATAGCCTAAGGCCCACGATGGGGTGATCCGTTCCGTCCACCTTGTCAGCCAGCTCGCTATGGGCCCAAAAAGTCCTAAGTTAGGCAATGTCCACCTCTAACAAACATCACAGTGAGCTTGGTAAGTTTCAACAGTGGGTGTCATCGTCACCATTATTTTTTATTATGTGGCCCACACGAGCTCTGGATCAGGCTGATATTTGGGCCTTAGCCCTAAAATGACATGACAAAAAGGATGGATGACATATATTATTCACATACATCAATGTATGCCCCACTAGTTAGTCCTTGTCAAGGCCTATAAAATGAAGACTACGACTCGTATAGCATGACAACCACGACCCATATATCATGGCAACCATGACCCATACCTAGGTCGTGGTTGTAATGCGGTAAGGATCGTGGTTGTAATGTGGTAAGGGTCGTAGTTGTCATGGGTCGTAGTTGTTATGGGTCATGGTTGTCATGTTATTTGGGTCATAGTTATCATGGGTCATAGTTATTATGTTATATGGGTCATGGTTCTCATGTTATAAGGGTCGTGGTTGTAATGTGGTAAGGGTCGTAGTTATCATGTGTCGTGATTGTTATGTTATGTGGGTCGTGGTTGTCATGGTTCGTAGTTGTCATGTTGTATGGGTTATGGTTCTATGTTATATGGGTCGCGATTGTTACATGTTCACTTCTTTTACTACCAAATGAAAGGATAGTCATTGGTACAATAGCCTAAGGCCCACAATGGGGTGATCCACCTTGTTGGTCAACTCTTCGTGGGCCCAAAAAGTCCTGACTTGGGCAGTGTTCACTTCTAACAAACATCACAGTGAGCTTGGAAAGTTTTAACAGTGGGTGTTATTGTCACCATTATTTTTAATTATGTGGCCCACACAAGCTTTGGATCATGCTGATATTTGGGCCCTAGCCCTAAAATTACACGGCAAAAGGGATAGGCAACATGGATTATACACATACATCAATGTGGGCCCCACGAGTTTGGACCTTGCCTACGTAAAAAAAAAAAAAAGTTTCGTACACATCACTTTCTTGACATTAAATACGACGTCACTTCTTATTCATTGAAAAACCGTACAACTATTGAACCAAGGACAAGGGCATTTTGGTCCAAGTAATTTTTGGAAGCTTGTGAAGGCCACCATCAGAATATTTGAAAGGTTGAATCTCTTTAGAAAATTTGACCATAAATCAAGGCCGGTACAATCAATTTTCCTAATAAAAAGAAGGGACGTGCGCCACCCTATGCCCTATTTGTGTACAAATACGAGGAGAAAGTGAGTGATTTGTTTAAGTGAGCCCAGCCTTTGTATCACGAGATCTAAGCCACCCATTCTCATCCATGTGCTCATCTTAGGAATTGTTCTATTTTTATTTTTTAATCTAACGGTTAGAAACCGTTGAATGAGTTCCTATCGAAAGCTACACTAGTGGGCCATACTAATCAACAAACAACATAAAAGAGTGGACCAAGCCGTGTGGGACCCATGCTGCCACGTGGACAACAGCATGTATTCCCACACTGCCACGTCGGCATGGTAGGCCCCACATGGGTTGAGGGTCAAGTATAGTTTTGTAACCATTGTGGTTAATGGGTCCCACTCGATGTATATGTGTGTTGGTGTAAGAATTCTTTTTTATAAGATTTAGAATCTTTTAAATACATCTCTTATATGCGTAGTGGACTTAATTAGATCCATGATCATGAAAGTGGGCCCCACTACATTATCTTGGGATAAAGATTTAGATTTGATCATACATGTATGATAACTTGAAGATTAGTGTTTGATGGTGATATTAAAAAGTAGCCCATCATGAGATCAAGAGTTGGGATGAGTGTGGAATTGTGAAGATATATAATTTTTATATTTCTAGAACGAGATGCATGATGATCATCTCCTATGGTGGACCCGGCAATATGTGATCATGACCACTCTAAGTGGGCCCCATCATATGATCGCAATCCAAAAAATTAAGTAATATTAAACTTTAGTAGAATCATGATTTAAAAATGTGATGATGCATATCGTGGCCAATCTTGCATTTTTTTAAGGGCCTCATGTGTAAAAGAATCTGATCTAAGTGGGCCCCACCTTGATATCTTACTTTGGTAACTTGATAGAAGATCTAGAACTATAAAGAACTTTATATCATTTAGATGAAAGATCTAACGCAAATAATTAAAGTAGTGTAGTAGTAGGCCCTGTTGAGAAGTGGAGCCACATGCGCGGATTTCGTGTCGCAAGTCCTTTCGCAACTGGGATGCGAAAGGAGTTTCACGGATTTCGTATCGCAAGTCCTTTCGCAACTGGGATGCGAAAGGAGTTTCGCAGATTTCGTGTTGCAAGTCCTTTCGCAACTGGGATGCGAAAGGGGAAGTTGCCAAAACTATAAATTGGGGTCCCTAGGGCTATTCTAGGGTTAAAGGGTGAATATTAGGAAATTATTCTAAGATGTGGGCAAGGGATTTTCTCTGTACTTCCAAGGGAGAGGTTAGTATATTGCCTTGTAATCTTCGTTTCTCTTCATAGTGGAATTTTGCATCCGTGGTTTTTTACCCTAGTTTGGAGTTTTTCCACGTATATCATGTCTTGTGGTTTGTTTAAATGCCTTTATTCCTTTCTAGTTTATATTTCTTCCTGTTTATCGTTTGTGGGTGAGGCCTGAGATTGGATCTAGGCTCACTGCGTTGCTGGCGTGCTGTGCAACAACTGGTATCAGAGCTATTGGTTTGGTTCTATTGGGAGCGATGGCAGAAGATGGAAAAACTAGAATTAAGAAGTTTGATGGTTAAAACTTTACCTTCTGGAAGATGTAGATGGAGGATTATCTGTATCAGAAGGACCTCTATATTCCTCTAGGAGGAAAAGATAAGAGACCAGAAAAGATGACAGATGATGAATGGTTTTTACTAGATACGAAGGCTTTAGGAACGATCCGACTCTCTTTGTCTAAGAGCGTCGCCTTCAATATATCTAAAGTAAAAATGATAAAAAAATTAATGGAAGCCCTAGCCACCATGTATGAAAAGCCCTCAGCATCCAACAAGGTTCATCTTATGAAACAGCTATTCAACATGAAGATGTCAGATGGTGGGAGCGTGGCAGAACATCTAAACGAGTTCAATACAGTCACGAGCCAGTTGGAATCCGTTGGCATTGCTTTTGAGGATGAGGTCAGGGCATTATTGATCTTATCCAATTTGCCAGACAATTGGGATGGTTTGATGATTGTTGTAAGCAATTCTTCAGGGTCGACAAAGTTGAAATTTGATGATGTGGCCGGTCTAATTCTCAGCGAAGAATCTAGAAGGAAGGCATCAGGAGTTTCAGGGGACTCAGGGAATGCTCTAAACGTTGAAGGAAGAGGAAGATCACTGAACAAATGAGACAATAAATACGGACGTTCTAAGTCGAGGAAGAAGTCCAAGGAACCGAAAGACAAAGACGGGTGTTAGCATTACGGCAAGAAGGGGCACATGAAACGTGATTGCAGGGCGCTCAAGAAACAAGAAAGAAGCTCTCAAGGCGGGATGGATTCAGTGAATCTGTCTGAGGAGAGCGACACAGAGGCGTTGATTTTGCCTCTTGATGCGAGGAATGAGTCTTGGGTTATAGACACGGGTGCTTCGTTTCATGTCACTCCATGTAAGGAAGTTCTGTGTGATTATATGTTAGGTGACTTTAGGAGAGTCTACCTAGGTGATGATGAGTCGTGCAATATTGTTGGAAAGGGGGATGTTCATGTAAATCAGAAAGACGGAACGGTCTTAAAATTGAAGGATATCAGACATGTACCGAGTTTGAAACGTAATCTGATCTTAGTGAGACAGTTGGCCGATACCGGTTATGTGACGATATTCACCATTGACTCCTGGAAGATCACAAAAGGTGCCTTGGTAATATCTCGAGGCAAAAAGGAAGGTACTTTGTACATGACTTCAGGATCGTATAGTTCACTCGCAATCGCATCAACTGGAGTGAATGGGCAGTTATGGCATCAGAGGCTGGGACATATGAATGAAAAAAGGGATGAAAGTGTTATCGTCAAAAGGGAAGCTACCAGGGCTGAAGTCTATTGACTTGGAATTCTGCGAAGACTGCGTGTATGGTAAGCAGAAGAGGGACGCGCTCTAAAGACACATCTGTTGGAGCTTGTACACACTGATATGTGGGGACCGGCACAGGTATTATCTCTTGGTGGCTCACGTTATTTTGTTACCTTTATTGATGATGCTAGTAGAAACTGTGGGTCTACTTCTTAAAACATAAATCTGATGTATTTGATGTATTTAAGAAGTGGAAAGTTATGGTAGAAAATGAGACAGGTAAAAACAAGAAAGTATCTCGAGATCGACAATGGGGAGAGTATTGTGATAAGAGGTTTGAGGAGTATTGTGCAGCAAATGGAATCAAACATCAGAAAATGATTTCAGGGACACCACAGCAAAATGGTGTGGCTGAGCGCATTAACAGGACCATCCTTAAGCACGCCAGGAGCATGAGGTTACATGCAGGGTTGCCCAAGACTTTTTGGGCAGATGCTATGAATACTACCGCATATCTCAATAATAAAAGTCCCTCAGCACCATTGGATGGTGAGCTACCAGAAGAAGCGTGGACTGGGAAGGAAGTGAATCTTGCACATCTCAGAGTGTTCGGTTGCAGTTCATATGTTCATATTGAGCACAGAAACAAGCTGGATGCGAAGTCCAGGAGGTGCACGTTTATAGGCTACGGGCAACATGATTTTGGCTACAGGTTCTGGGATGCAGAAAACAGAAAAATCATCAGAAGCAAGGACGTAGTCTTCAATGAAAAAGTGATGCATAAGGACAGTGTACAGGAAAATAAGGCCGAAAAAAAGGAATTCATAGAGTTGGAAGAGTTACCGGACATGGGTGTTACAACACCACAGGATGAGGCAGAGCCGCATACACCGGTTGTGAGGAGGTCTACTCGGGAGAGGAGACCCACGGTCCGATACTCACCCTCCTTACATTATCTACTACTGATAGATAATGGTGACCCAGAGTATTTTGAAGAGGCGTTACAGTTAGATATAGGGGTTAAGTGGGAGTAGGCCATGGATGATGAGATGGACTCTCTTGAGTCTAATCGTACATGGGAGCTAGTTACTCTACCCAAGGGTAAGAAAGCTCTTCATAACAAGTGGGTTTACAGACTGAAGGAGGAGCACGATGGTTCGAAACGGTACAAGGCCAGATTGGTTGTGAAAGGGTTTCAACAAAAGGCAGGTATCGATTTCACTGAAATATTTTCACCGGTAGTGAAAATGTCTACGATTCGCATGGTCTTGAGTATAGTGGCTTCAAAAGACTTACATCTACAATAGCTAGATGTTAAGACAGCCTTTCTTCATGGGGACCTTGAAGAAGAGATATATATGCATCAGCCGACAGGATACGTGGCACTAGGTAATGAGAACAAGGTGTGCAGACTGAAGAAAAGTCTATATGGCCTGAAGCAAGCCCCGAGGCAAGGTACAAGAAGTTCGACAGTTTCATGTCGGGAAACGGTTTTAGGAGATGTCATGCAGACCACTGTTGTTACTTGAAAAAGTTTGATACGTCTTACATCATCCTTCTTCTGTACGTTGATGATATGCTTGTGGCCGATTCAAGCATGAAGGATATCTCAGATCTCAAAAGACAATTGTCTAGAGAATTTACCATGAAGGATTTAAGAGCTGCACAAATCCTAAGCATGAGAATAAAGCGTGACAGGGAAAACAAGAAATTAGTTTTGTCACAGACAGAGTACATAGCCAAGGTACTTCATCGATTCAATATGGGAGGTGCTAAACCGGTTAGCACTCCATTAGCCAACCACTTCAAGCTATCTAAGGAGCAAGGTGCAAAGACGCAAGAGGAACAGGACTACATGGCTAAAGTCCCACCGCGTCAACTATTGGGAGTCTCATGTATGCTATGGTGAGCACGAGGCTAGACATTGCTCAAGCAGTGGGAGTTGTTAGCAAGTTCAAGAACAACCCCGGAAAGGAACATTGGGAAGCTGTGAAGTGGATCCTTAGGTACTTGGTAGGTACTAAGGATATAAGGTTGTATTATGATAGATCGAAAATCAAGTTACAAGGCTACGTGGATTCAGATTTGGCAGGAGACACTACAAGAAATACCACTTTTAGCGACGAAACGTTTCGTCGCTAAAAGTCGAATTTTCGCAGCTAAAAACTTTTAGCGACGAAAATTTTCGTTGCTAAAAGACCGCTTCTAAAGGGTTTCATCGACGAAAAAAGGAAATCGCCGCTAAATGTAAGCTTTCTAGAAAATTTTTGTCGCCAAAAATATTTTCAAAGACTTTTAGCAGCGAAAATTTTCGCTGCCAAAACAATTTCCAAGACTTTTTTGCAAATGAAAATTTTCATTTATAAAAAATTCCTATGACATTTTAGCGATGAAAATTTTTGCCATGAAAAAAAACCAACAAAATTTCAAAACTTTTAAATTGCAAAAATCTTCGCTGCCCAAAAAACAATTTCCAAGACTTTTGGCTTTGAAAATTTTCGCTGCAAAAAAAATTCCCATGACTTTTTAGCAGCGAAAACTTTCGCCGCAAAAAAAATACCCAAGACTTTTTAGGAGCAAAATTTCGAAAACTTTTAACAGCGAAAATCTTCACTGCCAAAAAAACAAATTCCAAGACTTTTTTTTCGCTGCCAAAAAAATTCCCATGACTTTTTAGCAACGAAAATTTTCGCCACAAAAAAAATACCCAAGACTTTTTAGCAGCGAAAATTTTCGCTACTAAAAATAAATTACAAAAGTTTGAAACTTTTAGCTACGAAAATTTTCGTTGCTAAAAGTCTCTTTTTTTTTTCGCACAAATTTCCTGATATACACCTGTTAACAGTATATTTCATCATATTCATCCTGATATACACCTGTTATACAATATATTTCATCATATTCACATTCACATCCATCTAAACCCAAACCCAAACATAAACTACATTCATCCAAACACAAACAATCTTATCCGCATCACATTCATTCACGCATAAATACATATAAGCTTAACATCATAAACAAAAATACCCTAAACCTAAAACCTAACGTAAAACATAAAACGTAAAACCTAAAATTTAACGTAAAACATAAAACGTAAAACCTAAAACCTAAACCTTAACCTTAACCTATAACCTATAACCTATAAGTTTAGGTTTAGGAAATGGGGTTCGGATTCGAGATCGGGTTTAAGTGTGGTTAGGGAGTTGAGATTAGGATTAGGTGTAGGTTTAGGGATTTGAGAATACGTTAAGGTTTAGGTTTAGGAAATTGAGCTCGGGTTATAGGTTTAGGTTAGGTTATAGGTTAAGGTTTAGGAAATTGAGTTTAAGTTATAAGTTAAGGTTATAGGTTATGGTTTAGGTTATAGGTTAAGTTTTAAGTTTAGGTTAAGGTTATATAGGTTTAGGTTTAGGTTATAGGTTTTAAGATTTGAGAATAGGTTTAGGTTTAGGTTATAGGTTTTAAGATTTGAGAATAGGTTTAGGTTAAGGTTATAAGTTTAGGTTTAGGAAATCGAGTTCGGGTTCGGGATCAGGTTTAGGTTTTTTCAAGTTAAAGTTTAGGTTTAGGTTAGGGAGTTGAGATTAGGATTAGGTGAAGGTTTAGGTTTACTGATTTGAGAATACGTTAAGGTTTAGGTTAAGGTTATAGGTTAAGGTTTAGGTTATAGGTTAAGTTTTAGGTTTAGGTTAAGGTTATAGGTTTAGGTTTAGTTTATAGGTTTTGAGATTTGAGAATAGGTTTAGGTTAAGGTTATAAGTTTAGGTTTAGGAAATCGGGTTTAGGTTTGGGTTTTCAAGTTTAGGTTTAGGTTAGGGAGTTGAGATTAGGATTAGGTGTATGTTTAGGTTTAGGGAATTGAGAATACGTTAAGGTTTAGGTTTAGGAAATCGGGTTCGGGTTATAGGTTTAGGTTTAGGTTAGGTTATAGGTTAAGGTTTAGAAATGAGTTTAGGTTATAGCTTTAGGTTATAAGTTAAGGTAATATGTTAAGGTTTAGGTTATAGGTTAAGTTTTAGGTTTAGGTTAAGGTTATAGGTTTTAGGATTTGATAATAGGTTTAGGTTAAGGTTATAAGTTTAGGTTTAGGAAATCGGGTTAGGGTTCGGAATCGGGTTTGTGTTTGGGTTTTCAGGAGTTTAGGTTAGGGAGCCGAGATTAGGTTTAGGTGTAGATTTAGGTTTAGGGATTTGAGAATAGGTTAAGGTTTAGGTTTAGGAAATCGGGTTAGGTGTAGGTTTAGGTTTAGGTATTTGAGAATAGGTTAAGGTTTAGGTTTAGGTTAAGGTTATAGGTTAAGGTTTAGGTTATAGGTTAATTTTAGGTTTAGGTTAAGGTTATAGGTTTAGGTTTAGTTTATAGGTTTTGAGATTTGAGAATAGGTTTAGATTAAGGTTATAAGTTTAGGTTTAGAAATCGGGTTCGGTTCGGGTTCGGGATCGGGTTTAGGTTTGGGTTTTCAAGTTTAGGTTTAGGTTTAGGTTAGGAGTTGAGATTAGGATTAGGTGTATGTTTAGGTTTAGGCATTTGAGAATACGTTAAGGTTTAGGTTTATGAAATCGAGTTCGGGTTATAGGTTTAGGTTAGGTTATAAGTTAAGGTTTAGAAAATTGAGTTTAGGTTATAGGTTTGATTATAAGTTAAGGTTATAGGTTAAGGTTTAGGTTATAAGGTTAAGTTTTAGGTTTATGTTTAGGTTTAGGTTATAGGTTTTGGGATTTGAGAATAAGTTTAGGTTAAGGTTATAAGTTTAGAAATCGGGTTCGGGTTCGAAATCGGAGTTTGGGTTTAGGAAATCGAGTTCGGGTTCGAGATCGGGTTTTGGTTTGGGTTTCAAGTTTAGCTTTAGGTTTAGGTTAGGGAGTTGAGATTAGGATTAGGTGTAGGTTTAGGTTTAGGGATTTGAGAATACGTTAAGGTTTAGGTTTAGAAATCGGAGTTCGGGTTATAGGTTTAAGTTTAGGTTAGGTTATAGGTTATGGTTTTGGGATTTGAGAATAGGTTTAGGTTAAGGTTATAAGTTTAGGTTTAGAAATCGAGTTCGGGATCGGGTTTAGGTTTGGGTTTTCAAGTTTAGGTTTAGGTTTAGTTTAGGGAGTTGAGATTAGGATTAGGTGTAGGTTTAGGGATTTGAGAATACATTAAGGTTTAGGTTTAGGTTAGATTATAGGTTAAGGTTTAGGTAATTGAGTTTAGGTTATAGGTAAGTTTTAGGTTTAGGTTAAGGTTAGTTTAGGTTTAGGTTATAGGTTATGAGATTTGAGAATAGGTTTAGGTTAAGATTATAAGTTTAGGTTTAGGAAATCGGGTTCGGGTTCGGGATTGGGTTTAGGTTTGGGTTTTCAAGTTTAGGTTTAGGTTAGGGAGTTGAGATTAGAATTAGGTGTAGGTTTAGGTTTAGGGATTTGAGAATACATTAAGATTTAGGTTTAGAAAATCGAGTTCGGGTTATAGATTTAGGTTTAGGTTAGGTTATAAGTTAAGGTTTAGGAAATTGAGTTTAGGTTATAGGTTTAGGTAATAAGTTAAGGTTCTGATTAAGGTTTAGGTTAAAGGTTAAGTTTTAGGTTTAGGTTAAGGTAATAGGTTTAGGTTTAGGTTATAGGTTTTGAGATTTGAGAATAGGTTTAGGTTAAGGTTATAAGTTTAGGTTTAGAAATCGGGTTCGGGTTCGGGATCGGGTTTAGGTTTGGGTTTTCAAGTTTAGGTTTAGGTTTAGGTTAGGGAGTTGAGATTAGGATTGGGTGTAGGTTTTGGTTTAGGGATTTGAGAATACGTTAAGGTTTAGGTTTAGAAATCGGGTTTGGGTTATAGGTTTAGGTTTAGGTTAGGTTATAGGTTTAGGTTTACGTTATAAGTTAAGGTTATAGGCTATAAGTTATGGTTACAGGTTAAGGTTTAGATTATAAGTTAAGTTTTAGGTTTAGGTTAAGGTTATATAGGTTTAGGTTTAGGTTATAGGTTTTGGGATTTAAGATTAGGTTTAGGTTAAGGTTATAAGTTTAGGAAATCGGGTTCGGGTTCGGGTTCGAGATCGGGTTTGGGTTTGGGTTTAGAAATCGGGTTCGGGTTCGAGATCGGATTTGGGTTTGGGTTTTCAAGTTTAGGTTTAGGTTTAGGTTAGGGAGTTGAAATTAGAATTAGGCGTAGGTTTAGGTTTAGGGATTTGAGAATACGTTAAGGTTTAGGTTTAGAAATGGGTTCGGGTTATAGGTTTAGGTTTAGGTTAGGTTATAGGTTAAGGTTTAGGAAATTGAGTTTAGGTTATAGGTTTAGGTTATAGGTTAAGGTTTAGGTTATAGGTTTTGGGATTTGAGAATATGTTTAGGTTATAGGGTAAGGGTGTGGTCCCTGCAAATACAGATATAAACACAGCCTGTCCAAATGGCTAGGCCCCTCCAATGTCTTGTCCATAGAAATGGACACTTTCATCATGGTCATAACAGCGGTTCCCACCTTCCAGGGACCCCCGCTCATCCGGATAGCTCCGACGCACATCCAGGTCTGCTCCATTAATTTCAAGCAAATACAAATATAAACATGGCCTGTCCAAATGACCAGGCCACTCTAATGTTGTCCATAGGAAATTGACAGCTTCATCATGGTCATAACAGCGGTTCCCACCTTCCAGGGACCCCCGCTCAAGATCCGGATAGCTCCGACGCACATCCGGATACATAAATGGGTACAGTTTCAAAGAACATCATTAGCAATGTTTCAAATGCATACCTTCCTTAGAAAGTCCTTCAGTTGATCCTCATGAAAGTCCTGATCTGTAAGAACCATAGCGGCAACATCCTGCATTCCATGATTGAATAAATAAGAAGATGCATCACCTTTACTTTCAAGTCAAACAAAAATGGGACAGAGAACCATGTAAAAAACACAAAGAAAAATGTGGATTTCTTTAAATATGATAGAGAAATTGGTCCAGGAACTGAACCACAAATTACTCTCATCAGGTTAGTTATCAGAATAACATTTTCAGAGAAGTTTCCTACATTAAACACTTGCCTATGTAATTCAATTGTCTTCGGTAAAATCAAATTACTGTCTTAAAAGAAATGCACGCCACGCATGCGAAACGTCATTTTCAAACCAAACTACACTCGTTATTTTCAAATCTCACGCGGCCACTTCATTCCCCCACTATCTCCCTCGATTTCCCCACTCTCACATCTCCGTCTCTCTCTCTTGAAGCAAAAAAGAAGAAAAAAAAATCTCTTTTATGTTTTTTCAATCCATCTTCCATTTTCTTCTTAACAAGAAAATCCATATTTACTAATATTTCCATTTTTCTATTTTTCAAAAGAATGAGTTCGGACTCAAAAGCATCGGCTCCAACACTCACACTTTCATTTCAAACCCTAACCAAGGACTCCAAAATTACCAAGTAGTACTCATAAACATTCATTGCAAGCATTTTCTCATCCATGACGACCATACTTTGTTAAGATCAATCCTCTTATTTATGCTCCCTAGGTGTGGATTTTGATAAGGATTGCGTTCATATGCTACTTCATAGATCATATTCCGAGATAAAAGGTGTCAATTATATAAAAAATTATAATTCAAAAACAGACAATAAAGAGCACAAAATCTTATTATAAAGGTGATATTTAGAGTTAAGCTTACTGTCATTGTCATGTTGAAACCGTTCCTTGAATACGATGATGTCCCTTATTGATCTAAAACATTCGAAGAATTACAATTAAAACAAAGTTTTCCAGTCTATTTGAGAAGATTCTAGAGATACTATCCATCTTTTCGAGAGAGATCTTAGATGTCTTCTCAATCCTATCTAAAAGTTTACTACCTAAGATGCTTCAAGAACTACAAACAGGAACACCCTTGCAAGGCATAGAGATTACAAGAATGCCCATGCCCTGATTGATCAACTCATCTAAGCTAATACAGATAAAGACTTCATGGCTTACAAACCCATATACCCAACTAAACTAATACAAATAAAGAATAATATAAAGAAAACATACGAAGTGATTCACACCCATCTTCCACATCACTTCACCTTGTAAAACTGTTAGAAAATTGGCATTAAAAGGAAGAATCAAACAATTTATTGCTTACCTTCACTTCAAATTCAGTTTCAAGGTAGAAATTGTAATAATAGAAATGACAATCATTCTCAATCAAAAAGCATGCAATCATCTCAAGTTGTTTCTATTTGCTACAAATTTGGTTGATTTCAGGCAATTGAGAATTATGAAAGATTCATCTCCATCTTCAAGGTCCAAATGCCAACAAACCACACATGTTGTGATGGGATACAGCTTGAAAATCTTATAACTGGGTTACACCAACCCAAGTTTCCCATAACAAGAAATAAATAACAATTTTAGAAAACATTCCTTTGACAAGCCCAAAGTTATCCTTGGTGACTTGATCACCAGGCAATCCCATGCTCTATTTTGTCCATCCATTGTTTCATATTAGTTTAATGCATGAGCCCAGAAAATGAAATAAATTTAAATATCAGGTGGACCATATAATAGGAAACAGTGGTGTGATTGACCATTAAAAACTTCTAAGGAGGCCACAAAAGTTTTGGATGAAGTTGATATTAGTTTTTTTTCCTCCATCTGGATTTTTGTGACCAGATTAACGAATTGGATAGAAAATAAACATTATGATAAGCCTTATGAAGTTTTTAATGGTAGAGAAATAAACATTACAGTGTGCCTTGGGAAGTTTTTAATGGTCCAATATTAAATCACAACTATTTCTTATAATGTGGTCCACCTTAGATTTTAATCTACTTCATTTATGAGCTCATGAGCTAAAATGACCTAGCAAAATAGATGGGCATCATGAATACATTCATCAAAGTGGGCCTCAAGGTAAGGGTTGCACCATCTTGGATGAGGCCAAGGCACATCTAAATATATGAGCTGTGAAAAACTACAGTGACTCATAAACCAATAAGTCTTTCTTCTCATGCAAAATAAGGTATTCATTAGAAGAAGAAAGATTTGCAACATACATCAGCATAGCCTTTACCAAGATATTTGGGGTCAGCTTTATGAATCATGTTTTGGCAATCATTTTTCTATTTAAGCCATGTTCTTAAATTCTTTTTTGATGGAAGTTAGAAATACATTGGCAAAGGGGTAGAAAAGGGAAGCAATGGTCAACCGAAGTTGTGAATTTCTTTTCAAAAAATGTCATTGGAATAGGTTTTCTTTTTTTAAAATCCAATAACATTTTTAGAATTGTAAAACTAAAATTTCATTTTTGAAACTCCTTAGGAACTCAGCTGGAAGAACAGTAATATGGTACACCATCTTTACACATCATATGTGTCAGATTGATGAATTAATCCGAGCCATCCATTTACTGAAATCAATTGCGTATAGGATATGCTTCAAAAATTCACAAGCAATAGACAATCCCATCCATCATTTTTTTTCACATCCCCGCACTAAGATTTAGAAGACCACTGATCAATGGACAAAGGTCACTGTGAATGCCTACTTTGAACCGCTTGATCATCCACAATATATTGGAAGCAAGATGAATGATCCTGATTGTTATGTCACCCTACCAAACATGCAGTGAAAAAGAGATGGCACAGTTATATATATTCGGGCTCACCCTACCAAACATGCAGTGAAAAACAGATGGCACAGTGAAAAAGGGTAGTATGGAAGCTGTCAGCCTTTGGATTTGGGGCGTGACATTTCTTTTGTACATCAGTAGTTAATTCATCTATAACAAGTTCAAATTTAGAGAGAATTTGGAGCAACTGCTGTTTCCTATAATAACTCCACTACTAAGCGCATTTAATTCGTTGATTTAGTAAAGGGTTTAAACAAGCTTGTGTTTTGGGCAATAAAGTATCATCTGAAAGTGGTACATATAGTTGTATACATACCAGCATCGCCCATGAATGATATGGGTGTATCGGCCCAAAACAACATGATATGGGGCGATATGTAGTGGCATCAGTGGTGAATGATATAGTACATAACATAGTGATTTCAAACCTTGGTTTTTAAGTTAATTTACAAGACAAGTATTCTTGGATCTGGTTGGAGTGGATTTAAAATGACCTTCATACTACCAAGACATGTTATACAGCACCTCGTTTCTGAACTGATAGCATGCTTGTGAAGTGATCTTCTTGAACACTCTGCATGAGAAAAAGAAAAAAGAAAAAGAAAAGAAACCACAACATTGTTGGATATCATTGTGAAACAGAAGAATGGGGATTTATGAGGCCATGACAAATCTAGAAATACAGAGTTACAAGATATTAAAGTTGAAGATATTCAGTCAACTGGAGGCAAAAAGCTAGGGTGGGAGGAAATATAAGCTAGTGAGAGTTAGCAAATGCATAAATTAGTGATGCACAAGATTCCATACTTGTAGGGTCCACAGTTCAGTGATCCAGACAAACCATAGTATTGATCTTATGGGCCCCATTGTGGATTGCAGATGCATCAAAACTTCCCAGATCGTTGGAACTCTGGTCCCACTTCCAAACAAGGCAGAATCCATTGACATAGCATTCCATCAATCCTAGTTCCTTGGCCTTTTCTCGACAAACAAATGCAAGGTAGAATCTAACTTGCTGCATTTTTGCATGTACTTATCAACAAGAATTATTCAACATCTCTGCCATTCAAGGTAATATGAAATAAAATAAAGCAAATGTAATAGGAAGGGTAGTTGCTAGGAATGGTGCTACTTAGCATCTCTGCCATTCAAGGTAGAAAATGAAATGGACAACATGAACAACGGACCTGATACTGGCAATCCTGGAAAACTCTTTCCAGAAAATGATTCATGCATAATACATGAATCATTAGTATAATGCACTTTAAAGTTGGAGATTTGTCAAGCTTATGTGGGATCAATGACCAATTTTTTTTTTAGAAAAATCACCAAAATCTCCGAAATGGGGAAAGAGCTAAAATTTCAGCTGGAGTTTAACATCCCTTCAATCAAAACATCGTTCTACACAAGCACACACCAAGAACAAAGAAAAAGGAAAAAGAAAGAAAAAAGGGATACATAATCAAGCCAAAAAAAAGATGAAAAAATATCAAGAAATGTTAATAGAAATTCACTATGTATGATATCCAAAAGACCCCAGATGTTAGTTTCAATACCATCCAAAGATTCAAAGTGGGTAGATACCAAATTGATATAATGGGCTCACCATGGATGAATCCACTAGAGTTGAAGGAACATAGCCATGGAATTTTTTGGCCATTTTTGGTTGAATGTGGAACTGTCCTTTTTTATTCCCTTCTTAAACATTTATCTTCTAGCCACAAATTGAGGGTTTAGGATTCCCATCAAGGGGACTTTTTTTTCATGGCCATATATAATAGTGTCCACAGTGAGATGCACAATTACACATATTTTCTAATATAAAAATAGAAAAATTAGAATTCCCTAATTTCCTCCATTTTTCACTTAAGTGTTAATTTTTGGTCAATTTCAAAACATTCCGATATGCTCGGATAGAAACTGTGGCACCGATCAAGCATTTTCATCTCAACTAACAGATACACTACACTCCTAGGATTCGTGCAGGAAATAAAAAGACTCAAAGTTCGTCTTATACCTGAGAACTGTTTTTGTTGTTTCTTAATGAAATTGAGGGCTACGATCAGTACTCAAGAGACCATCCGAACCGATTCAAATAACATGTATTCTGAGTTTCAAAGTAGAAATTAAAAAAAAATTAAAAATTAAAAATTACAGAATGTCAGTTGGAAGCCATGAATACATCATAATTAAGCTCATTTGCATAAAAGTGGAACTGATCTACTAATTTATCTTTCTTTCAAAATCAGCAAAAGATCAGATATCTATAACAGATTTCATCACACAATATTTCAACAAAAATGAAAGAAAAAAAGGGAAATGAAACAACAAACTGCTACTGCAATTTTCTAATTTGAAACAAGTAAAGATAGCAACTAATTCGCAACATTTTTTAGCGCTGAAAATTAAATCAAGAAAAAAAAAACCAGCAAGACAGTGAAATAACTAGCTAAAATCACATCCAAGCATTAAATAGAGCAAAAAAAAAAAAAAAAGAATGATGAGAAATCATTTTTCCTTGATCGTTGCTATAATAAGATTACAACATGTCTATCCCATACACACTAGGAGAATCAACAAGAACGAATCGACAATCACATCCGAAAAGGGGGGAAATGCCTAATGAGCATGCATCCTCTTACCCTTACGCCTCCATGACGGGAAATGCTCAAAAGACCGTCATCGTCCGGAAAAAACCTAAATATCGGAGAAACACGAAGGTTTTCACAAAATAATTACATATCAAGTTCAATTTTGTGCTGCTTTGACATACATCAGGATTCATAATTACATATCAAGTTCAATATTGTGCTAAAAGTGAAATCGATCAATTTCTAGACAAAACTAACAGAAAAAAAAAAAAAGATTACTCGATCTTTCTTTAATAAATGGGAGATTTAATATTGTTGCAGCATTTTCTTAATGATCTATTTGCAGCTAGCACATCTGTAGCTGGCTCAGATCAACAGCCTAGCTCACCAAACCATGGACTGTTCTTGCATCTTTTTCTTAACTGATGGTTTGCAAACAGACGGTTAAGAAAAGGCTTAAACAACAATCGAAATTTGATGGAAAAAAGACAAAGATTGGACCTATTTAATGTAGTCACTTGTCCATCAGTTGGGTCAGCTTAGCATCAAATTCCTTCTCCAGTTCGACTTCTTCCAAATACCTCCACTTCAGCTCAGTCTTCTTATCTTCATGCAATCGTATCAGTCTCTCTCTCTCTCTCTCTCTCTCTCTCTCTCTCTGCCTCAAACTCTTTAATCTGATTTGACTGGCTATCAATGAATCGAGCAATCTCTTCAAGCCTACTTTAAGGACTGTTTGGATTTGTGGATTTTTTTTATTTTTTATTTTGAAGAAAATGGAATTTTTTGGGAAACTCCATCTCTAGAAAACAGTAAGAAATGAAAATATGCTTCCCATGATTGTCTTTCAATAAGATTTTCTTGAAAAAAATTTCTTCATTTACAAATCAGCTACATCCACACAAAACACTCCTTGTTGAGCCATTTTATCAAATAGTTAGCATGCATGAAATACAGTAGGGAGATTGTATTATAAATATTAGCAACATCCACAGCACAAAGTTATTGTCCTTTCCCCTATAACATGAAATCTTCCTTTCCCCTACTCTTAAGATATTGTCCTTCAAATCTATTATACACAGCACAAAGTTAAGTCATTAGAAGACCATTTCCATATGTAATCATAAACTAGAAATCAGGTCAGTCAACTAAGTTACCTTATGCATCTGGAGCATCTTGAGCCAAAAAATGAGATGATCATCTAGACTTGAGATGATCCAAATGTATGGCCATTCCAAGCATCCAAACAGACCCAAACCCCATTCATTCATTGAAAATCCACATTACCAAAAATTAAAAATATATATATAGACAGAGAAGGTGCCATAAAAATGCCCCGCCTTCACGCATGCATACATTTCTATAAAAAAAACAGAGAGAGAGAGAGAGATTTATACGGTAGCCATTTATGGTATCTGTACATGGAATCCATGTAAAACAGGAACCCAAAACAAACAACAGACGGGAAATTGGAATGTATGCTTTTTCATTTCTCGAGGTTTCTATGTTATATTCCTTAGCACGTGTGTGCACGTGTGGCCAACATTGCCTCTTTCTCTTTTTTCTATTTCACCGTTCCTACCTAATGGTGTGCGGTTTCTCACATTACACAACAGACTGATTTGAAGTTTTGACGTTGGATTTTTTTTCCCCCTGTTGAGCTTGGCATTTCGTCGAGCAGTTAGAGTTCGTCTTCAATCTTTTTTAATTTTCCTCCATCCAAACACACCAGAATCCTTTACATTTGTCAACTCCAACTGAACGGCGAGCGTGCTTCCATCAAAATGGACGGTTGAAAAGAACCACCCATCGGTAGATCTTGACCGACCAAATGAGCGGCGGGGCTGGCTTCCATACTACCAGAGATTGAAGACGTGACAATTACCAAAGTGGCACTAGGGGCTGGTCCACGCGTTGGGTGGGCCATACACGTTAAATATAGACCGTTGGTTTCTCAACCGTCCATTTCAATGGGGAATATTGTTTCAGGACTAAACTGAAAAAAAGAATTGAAATGTTAGAACTGAAGCAGATAGGAAAATTACCGTGGAGGTGGGTGATGCATTAGATGCACGGTTAGGGTTTTCCTTACATCGATTTCTGACGATGAGAATTGAGCCTCCCTCGGCGATGAACTGCAAAGGAATAATGGCTTCGAGGTAATCCTGCAGAGAGAGAGAGTTGCTGGAAGATGAAAGATGGAGAGAGAGGGTAGGGGGTGGAGTGAGAGAGAGAGAGGGAAGGCGGTGGAGTGAAACAGAGAGAGGGAAAATGATATTGGCGTGAGCAGGGGAATTTTTGGAGGACCGGCTCACCTCCGCACGGACCGAGACGGACTGGTGGTCGGTGCTCTGTGGGCCCTACCATGCTGTATGTGTTTCATCCATTTTTAAATATTATTTCATGGCTTGATCCTAAAAATTAGATGGATATAAATCTCAGGTGGTCCACACCATATGAGAACAATAGTGATTGGATATCCACCATTAAAATCCTCCTAAGGCCCACTGTACTGTTTATTTGACATCCAATCTGTTGATTTGGTCATACAGGACCAGATGTAGGAAACAAACAAAAATCAGCTTGATCCAAAACTTTTATGGATACCAAAATGTTTTTAATGGTCGACGCTCATTCAACACTGTTTCGTGTAATGTGGTCCACTTGAGATTTGGATATATCTCATTTTTGGTCTCATATTGTAAAATTATCTTTAAAAATATATGGACGGCAGGGATGAAACACATACATCATGGTGGGGGCCACAGAGCACCGACCACCAGCCATTGGATGGTGTCAGAGGCAGTAGTCAATCCATTCCCAAGTATACTGAGAAAATCCTGTGAAGCCCACCATAATTTATTCATTTTATCCACTTCATCCATCCATTATAACATGTAATTTTATTACATAAGCTCAAAATCCTATAAAAATCTGAAGTGGACCACATAATAGGAAATAGTATAAACTGAACTTCTACCAGTGAAAAATTTTGGGAGGCCACTGAAGTTTTGGATCAAGTTGATATTTTAGTTTTCCCTTCATCCATGTATTTGTGATCTATTTAACAGGTTGGATGACAGATAAAAATCAGTGTTTGGAACACACCACATAAAAATCAGTGTTTGGAACAAAAGTTTCGGATCATTATGAAATTTGTTTTTCCTATTCATCCAAGTATCTGGAACACACCACGTAAAATAGTGTTGATTGAATATCCAATATTAAAAACTTCTTGTGATTAAGCCAAAGTATGAGGTAGATTCAAAGTTCGAGTGGACCCCATCATCCGTAAACGAAACTCAGGTGGGTCATACCATCTAAAACTATGTGAAGACATCCTAAAAAATATAAAAGCACTTGGTGGGGCCCAGATAAGTTTTGGATGCGGCTGAAACTTAGTCTAACCCCTCATCCAAGTGGGACACACATAATGAATGAGCTGGATTTGTGAATCACATTTAGGTAGGCCCAATATATGATTATGAATGTTATCCCTTTCAACTATATTATATGGTGTGGCCCACCTAAGTCATGGATTGAGTTTGAGTTTATTTTTAAGCTCTTGGCCCACCCAAGTCATGGATTGACTTTCTCCATACCGCTCAACGCTTTTCTCAGATCATTTTAAGATATTAAGCACTTACATCACTGTAGGCTAAAAATGAAGCATATCCAAAGCTCAAATGGACCACACTACCGGAAAAAGTGTGAATTAAACATCTACCATTGAAAATTTCATGGGGGCCACAAAAGTTTTAGATCAGTCTGATATTTGTGTTTTCATTTCATCCATGTCTTTGTGATATTACAAACAAGTTGGATGACAAATAAGCATCACCATGGGCCATAGAAAGGTTTCAATGGTGGAAACATTATTCCCACGGTTTCCTATGGTATGGTCCACTTGAGCTTTAAATATACCTCAATTTTGGGCTGAACCACTAAAATGATTTGAAAACATGGATGGACGGAGTGGATAAGACAAATATATTCACGGTGGGCCCAACTAAGTTTTTTAGCGACGAATTTAACAAAATATAGATGGAGCAACCTCCTAGATTTGTTGCTCAGGGGAAATCTGATAAAGGTATGCAGGTTAAAAAAGAAAAAGTCAATCTAAAGCTATAAGTAGTCCCCAATGTCAGGTTGGTAAGTTTAGCAAAGTGGTAATGGCTTCTGGGCCGCAATGTAGCCAAGCTGGTCATTCCATTTTTATTAGGACTGCCACTAGTCTGATTGTCTTGGTCATTAATGTGGATGATATTATGGTTATAGAAAGTGATAACAGGGGAATTGAAGAACTAAAGAAGTACTTGGTACATATCAGGTATTTCTATATGAAAGGGATATGAAAGAAGAGAAGAAAAATCATCACCTCTTGGACTTCCTCTCTTGTTATTTTCCCATCTTCATTGCTATATACCCTACGAAAACACCACCAAACCTCAATAAACAAAGAGAGAGAGAGAGAGAGAGAGAGAGAGAGAGAGAGAGGGTTGGTCGATTTTTGTATGGAGGAGAGAAGGGTTTTAGGAGATGAGGGTTTGAGAGCGTTGAGTGTTGGGAGAAGGGTTTGGAAGAGTAGGGTTTCTATAGAAGGGGTGAGAGAAAGTGAGAGAAATGGGGGGATTTGGGTGCGGTTCCATTTTGAGTGCGCGCCCAATTTTGGGTGTAGGGACATTGGACGGTCCTCTTAAGGGCTCTATGGGGCCCACCATGATGTATTTGTTTTATCCATTTTGTTCATGCCAATTTTACAGGTTCTATCTAATTATGGGTTTTTGAGTTAATTAGCTAGTGGTAACTCCAAGTCTATTACATCATCAGTTCAAATCAGCCCATGCACCACAAAACAAAGTTAAAAAAGCGCAGTGCATTAATTTTCAGTGTTCACATAATGACAACTCTGTTAGGGACTCGGTAGCTCGCACTAGCTAAGATCCGACTCGAAAGAGTGTGGTAATACAATCTTAGGGGATATTCTACATACAAAATTTGCATTCATACTTCCAAAACATGATTTGACTTCTATTTTTTAGGCTAGATCGAGTTTAGCTCATTTGATTGATTTTATTTTGTAGTAAAGGAGAGAGTGAGAGAGAACAAAAGAAATGGGAGTCGTGCGTGGTGGGCAATATAGGCAGCGGACGAGTTAGTTGGATGGGTGTAGGTAGAGAGAGAAAGGTGAGATTTCTCATTGAATTGCATAAGAGATTTCTAAATCCCTGATCTTCACCAGTTATAGCTTCTTTACATCCAAACGCCTCATTTCATTTCGATTTCATTCTGCTTGTTGCTGCTCTGTTTGAAAATTACTAGGAATTTCACGAAATTAGAGTATTAAGTTTTCTACATTCACAATCTGGACTAGCTGAAGGTAATTTACAGTTAAATTTTCGAATCAGGTTGTGGTTTTCATCCGATTCCATCTGTAGCATCTCTGTTTGTGAAATTCTACTGTTATTTTGAAAACTACAGTGTAAAAATATAGATCTGGAGGTGAAGTGATTAAATTGTATTCATGAATGGGTTGTTTAATGAGTCATTCTAAAAAAATAGTGGTGTATTTTGAAGTGGTTTACTTTCAATTCAGATGATATCTAATAACATCCTCATGTTGAAGCAGGGCCCAAGTATGTCGGAGTGTGATGGACAGAAAAAAAGAATATTTCCACGAGTTGTAAATGGGCTTTTTGACTGCATAATGTTTGCCCATGACAGATCCAAGTACATAGTCAAATTGTCAATGGTATTATAAGTACTAATGTTCCATGATTTTCATGCCCTTTGAATTGTCAATGTCGTCGGTAAAACTTTTTTTTTTTGTGGCACTTACAGGTGGAGATCTATATGGAGAAAGTAAGGTTTGTAACTTACTGAAAGCCAGCAGATGGATTACCTTTAAAGTTCTCCAACCCTATAACATAATATGTGCTCTTTCACAGTTTTGCATATCCTCATTTTTTGGATATGTACTTCCCCTTGATTCTTTAAAAAATTACACTACTGATAAAATAAAAATAAAAATAAAAAGATTAAGAAAACTACAAATTATTAAATTATGTTTCAATGTAAGAAGTATATATATATAATAAATTATAAAATTATTATATATCCATTATTAAAATCCTCCAAGGCCCACGATACTGTTTATTTGACATCCAATATGTTGATTAGGTCATATAGGGCCAGATGAAGGGGAAAAACAAAAATCAGCTTGATCCAAAACTTTTATGGCCTCAAAATGTTTTTTAATGGTTGACGCTCATTCAACACTGTTTCTGGAATGTGGTCCACTTAAGATTTGGACATTCAATTGTCGAACATCAACACCGTGGATTTGATGTGTCCCCTTTAGGTGAGTTACTCATTACCCTTATCAGAATAAATTCTGTGGGGTCCACCATTATTTATTTATTTTATCCACTCCGTTCATCCATGTTAACAGATAATTTGATATCTAAAGAACAAAAAGGAAGCATGATGTATGTGTTTAATCCTGACACCAGCCAATGGCTGGTGGTTGGTGCTCTGGGGGCCTCATCATGATGTATGTGTTTAATCCATGTCGTTCATTTATTTTTAAAGATCATCTTACGACATGAGATAAAAAATGAGGTATATCCCAATCTGAAATGGACCATATTACAGGAAACAGTGTTAAATGAGTGTCAACCATTAAAAAATATTTTGGGGCCATAAAAGTTTTGGATCAAACTGATTTTTGTTTTTCCCCATCATCTGGCCCAGTATGACCTAATCAACACATTGGATGTCAAATAAACAGTACAACAGACCTTAGGAGGATTTTAATGATGGATATATATATATATATATATATATATATATATATATATATATATATATATATATATATATGGGAAAAGGTTCGGTATAGTGGAGCTCATGGGAACTTCTCATATGGTCGAGCCGTGTGGTCCCCACCGTGATGGGTGTTGAACATCTACCCAATCGATCAGATGCACCATTCCATGGTGGGCCTGGGGCTTAAAAATCAAGTCAATCTTTGACTCTTTTGGGCCACACCACGTACAAAAGTTGAGAGGGGTTACCCTCCATTAAAATATTCATAATCATTTGTTGGGACCACCAAGATGTGGTTCACAAATCCAGCCCATCCATTATGTGTGTCCCATTTGGATGAGGAGTCAGACTAAGTTTCATATGCATCAAAATTTCAGGTGGGCCCCACCAAGTGATTTTATGTTTTAGGCATTTTCTCACATGATTTTAGATTGTATGGCCTACCTAAGTTCCGTATACGGCTGATTTTTGAGATGTCCCATAATTTTAAGGGGGCCCATCAAATGCACGGTGTTGATGGTCGACACACATCACAATGGGGCCCACACAGCTCGACCTCATGGGAAGTTCCCATGAGTTCGACCGACAGAACCCTCTCCCAATATACCAGACCCCACCCGACCCTAGCCCCCTTCCCCATTCTTCTCTCTCCACCCGCCGCACGACCGCCCGCCCGCCCGACGCCCGACCTAAACAGAAATCCCTCCTCTCTCTCTCTGTCTCTCTCGCACCCTCTCTCTCTCTCTCTCTCTCTCTCTCTCTCTCTCTCCGTCTCTCTCCCTCTCTCTCTGGTCTCTCCACCCTACCGTTGCCGCACGCCCTCTCTCTGTCTCTGAAGCTCGGTGAGGTATCTCTCTCTCTCTCTCTCTCTCTCTCTCTCTCTCTCTCTCTCTCTCTCTCAATGTCAATACCGATTTAGGGATTTGGGGATTTATCAATCTGTGGATTTGGGGATTTAGCAATCTATGGATTTGGGGATTTAGCAATTAGTTGAGTAATTACCCTGTCACTGCATTGCTGACTCTCCTATCTTGATTTCTTGTATCTGGTACCTTTCCATTTCCAATCAATTCTTCATCTCTTTAATAAGTTTTTATGAAATGGCCCTTAGACCTGCATTGCAATCTGACAAAAGCCACTTGGGGATGCCATTTCCATCTCAATCTTGCTGGGGGAGGCAGTCAACAAGAGCTGAATCTGACCATCAAATCTGGAAACTATACAGTTGACATTAAATGGCCGCACTGTAAAGATGAATTTCTTCAAAGTTATTTATTTATTTAAATTATTTATTTTCCCATCTATATGCTCTTCTCTCTCTCTCTCTCTATTCAGATAGATGGCCTGTGAAAAAGAGCATTCCGTAGTGTTTCTGGATTCTCTTTTATACTTTGCTATGTAAATGCCTTCTTTTAGTTCTGTGCACTGTCTATTTTATATGTACATAGTCTCTATCCAATTTTGAGTTTCAATCTTGTGCATTCCTTTGTGGATGCTTAGGCTGGTTGTTATGATTGTTCACTGGATGGGGCCCACTGATGGGCCATCACCTAATGCACAATTCAGATGAGAAATATGCCAAATGATGGAATGGTTAGCTGCAATGCTGCATGCAGGCACACACTTTGTAATTTTGTCATGATTTATCATCTTGTCTGTGAATTTATGTGGGTCCCATCTCGTAGTGACCTGGCTCAAGCTTCAAACTGGTCTGCTTATACAGTGGGCCATGTACAAGATAACACGTAGCTGTTTTATCGAAAATAAAAATAAAAATCAACCTCTTTAATTACTTAGTATAATGATAATCATTTGGTATTGATCTAAATGTCCTAACTGTTCCTGCAGTTAGGACTTTGGTTTTTAATATTTGCTAGTGGTGTCCATAATTCAATGGTCCAATGATTTGGGGGGACATACTATTGGTGGCCCATATACCAAAAACTCCTAGATCAAAAGATCTTGGCCATTGAATATATGGTCTTATTTTGGTTGAATTGTAATGGTTTCTCTGTTAGTTGCCTATCAGTCAGGTTTGAGATCTGTGTTTGGGAGATTTTGGTTCATGGACCATTCACTTCGGGGCCCATTGAATCCTCAGTTTGGATGGTTGAACCTGGACGTTACTATACAACATCACAGGAGTAGGATTTTCCCAGATGGGTGAGACAGGCCCAAGAATCCCAACATGGAATAAATGTAGTTCTGATGCAACATGGTTTGAATGTTGTCCCTCTTGTGCCCAGCTTCTGTAGTAGACCCATGGTTGGAAAATCCTAATGATTCGATCTCTCTCAATTCTGATCTGGATAATATTTTTTGATCTTCGAGCAACTTAATTTTGACTGGAGAAAGGAAAAGAACAGAACAAAGAATGAAAGGAAGGGGGAAAAAAGAAGAAAAAAAATTTTGGCCTTTTCAACTTGGTGATTTTTAATCTGTTTTTGCATGTCATCCTGCTTGTACCTTTTGTTGTTGACTTTCTTTCTTTGCATGCGCTATCTGGCTGCTAGCAGCATGACTATCCAATTTGCTGCATTTTAGATCAAGATTCTGTGCGATTGTTGGTTGTCGAGGGTTGTGCAACACTTGGGAAACTGTTGGAACCCCAGGACTGTGTAGCACACATCCTTCCAGTCATAGTCAACTTCTCTCAGGTATGCTCATTAGGGATGCAGATGCCTCTTATATTTCTAATGGTGGTTTGGCTTATGCATTTTTTGTTATTCCTCTTTTCTAGTGTCTACTTGCTTGCATAAGCATCTATAAGAACTTGAAATGTTACTTTATAATTTTAGGTTTTGTTTTTGAAGTTTTGAAGTGGGTTTGGTGATTTGAAGTGGGTTTAGTTTTTAGGTTTTGGTTTAGGTTATAGGTTATGTTTTCTCCTGAAAATGTTGATCTAAATGTTCAATGCTTGTCGAGTTTCTTCTTCTTCTTTTTTTGTACAAATATATTCCAGTCTAGATTACCAATTATCAATTACCGCCAAACATGGCTATCTAGTTCATCTATAAACTAATACACATCTAGATCCATGTTTTGTGGCTTATGAGCATCCGATGCTATTGACCTTGTTCATCATTCTCTATGGGTTTGTTGCTGCGAATTTATGATGACTTACCATTAAATGTAACTTGCTACTAAATGCCGGTTGGTATTGTCCACGAGGGGATGAGGTTTCCTTTGTGGGTACATGTTCACACGGTCATTGTGTTTTCTGTGGTTTCAACTTCTCCAAGTAAATCGGTAGGTAAGAAGAATTTTATTTCATACTTCTACACTCTTTTCACATTATACCAATAATGAAGGCCGTGAAACAGGAACTCTGGTCTAATTAATTGACATGGATTGTAACGTATTAGTTGTTTGGATTATTATCATATCTTCTTCTTTTCTTTTTGATTGGACAATCTACAAATATCACATGCAATGCAATGCTTTTCATGGGAAAAAAGGGTGGAAGATTTTGATTAATTAAATGGTTCTTGTTAGGAGTCTGGCATAGTAAAATAAGAATCATTACATGTAAGCGATTATTGTAACAAGAAGAGAGCCCTGAGAAGAGGTTTGCTAATTTCACATGTTTGCATAGCCTTGGCCCCTCTACACTCCTTCACATGTGCCAATCTGGCATGTCTTGAACATCCTAGCTATTGATAAGGTGAGTCATGACATGTAGATGCCCTGGCCAAATGATAAGATGGTGACTGCTGGTCACTCTGTATGAGACAAATGGATGGCTGCTTGTTCGCTGTTTTTTTTTTTTTTTTTTTCCGTCATTGTGTGAAGATTGGCTGTTTATTTCATTGTTTGCCACTGATTAGCTATCTTGCTTCTGGATGTTTTTGTTTTCGTTTCATTTAGCCAGTTTCTGAACTTATTGAGTGCTTTGTTTTCATGGAATCCCATCCAATACATGGAACTGTTCATTCCTCTGATGGATTTCAGATGTTCAGTGGGAAGCAAATCTTTTGCGTGACAGATTATCAGATTTTCATTTTTACACTGACCATATGGCATCATATGCTGGACTATCTATCCTTGTTTTAGCTGTTGTATGTGTCCTGTGTAGTGTATTTTGAAATAGCCTTCTTTTCATTTGAAAGAAAAAAAGCCTCAGAGAAATTGTCTTGAAATCTTCTTCTGTGGAGTTGAGACTAGTTCATCCTGATAGGACAAGGCTACTCCTAAAGTTGTGACTGTGATATATGGTATGAGAATCCACACGTGTCTCAATCATGCCCATCAACATGGAAGGTGTGCTGACTTGCATGCATGTATGAGATCCAAACTGTTCATCAGGTCAGTCCACAGTACATATACCTGCGCCTAAATAGCTGATCTAATCATCAGGTGGACCAACATGCATGTTTTGAATTTAGACCGTTGGTAACTGTTATTTTCATTTTGTGGATAGTGTGGACCACTACTGTTTAGAACGGTCTTAATTTTTTGACTAGGCTAACTAACTGACGAGGCACACCTGATGATTAGGTTGGCCTGACTGTTTGGCATGGGCATTTAGATCTTAAGCATGGAGCAAAAACACATGCTGCCTAAGCGCATGTAACCAAATAGGTGCATGCTAGGATCCGAGTCCACACCTTTGCTTAGCAAAATGTGTGGTATTATTATTGGTCATGTTCTTGTGCTTTCCTTTCACTGTTTTGATCTTAAAGTCAACACTTTAATCTGCTATTATCTTTTCTTGAAAGATAACTTTATTTTTCTATTATCATTCAATTATCAGAGAAGTGCAGTGCAAAACTCAGATCATTTTAGGGCATGATCCTAAGAACGAGTTAGATCCAAAACTCATATAGACCACACAGTAAGGATTCAATGCCCACCACTAAAATCTTCTTGGGGGCTACAAAAGTTTTGGATCAAGATAATATTTATGTTTTCCTTTCATCCAGGTCTGTATGACCTCAAACCTTATCAACAAGTTTGGATGGAAAATAAACATTACGATGGGTCCTAAGAAAATTTTAATGGCAGGCATTCAATGACCATTACTTCTTATGTTGTGGTCCACTTGAGATTTGGATCAGCTTGATTTTTTTTTTTTTTTTTTAATCATGTCTTAAAATGAGCTTGAAAAGATTATGTACGGCATGGATATAGAATACATACATCAATGTAATCCCACTGCCTACTTGACACCCAAGCTATGCGTTCTATTGTATTCCTTCTAAATTAACAGTGAGTCAGAAATTATGATGTTCTCTACATGGTTTTCAGCTTTGGAAGTGATATTCCAAGATCAATGCAATAGATGAATTTCTTTAAAACATTTGCAAAAGCTTCAACTTCAACAAAACACAGGGAGGACTCGTAGTTGCAAATTCTCCAAGATGAAAGAGGATACTTCTTCGAATCTTCTCTGAGCGAAAAGGGCGTTAAGGTGAGTTGTGTCATTTTCAATTTATTTTACATTGTTAGGCATTGACCGATATTCACATAGGTCTTTTCTTTTACATTGCTAGGCTTTTATTGCAGGTCAGTGCATACTCATCCTTTGCAAGGATGGTGGGAGTTGGAATTGGTTTGGAGCAATAAAGGAGGAGAATGGACCCCATGACTAATGAACCGTAGTTCACAAACTACACTTGAAATTTCATTGGCACAGTTGATTACATATTTTACACAGGTAAATTTCCTTATTGCAAGATGACTTTGCCTGAGCTTTCTTTCCCACCATCCTTGCAGAGGATGAGTATACACAGCTATGCTTATCATGCTAGACCACATTTTCTGCAAAAATGTCACACATGTAGAACACCCTAGCTGAGAAAACAGTGGCTTACTCACCTCTATTAAATCAGGTTGAGCCATTGATCGGATGAGAATCAAAATTAATGGAGCAGACCCGGATGTGCGTCGGAGCTATCCTAAGAGCGGGGTCCCCGGAAGGTGGGAACATTGTTATAACCATGATGAAGTCAGTCCATTTCCTATGGACAACATTGGAAGGGCCTGGCCATTTGGACAGGCCGTATTTATGTATTTGCTCGAAATTAATGGAGCAGACCCGGATGTGCGTCGGAGCTATCCGGAAGAGCGGGGGTCCCTGGAAGGTGGGAACCGCTGTTATGACCATGATGAAGCTGTCCATTTCCTATGGACAGCATTGGAAGGGCCTGGCCATTTGGACAGGCCGTATTTATGTCTGTATTTGCAGGTACCACACCCTTAACCTAAACCTATAACCCAACCTAAACCTATACCTATAACCTAATCCTATTCTCAAATCCCTAAACCTAAACCTAATCTGGAAAACCCAAACCTAAACCCGATCCCGAACCCGAACCCAGTTTCCTAAACCTAAACCTTAACCTATTCTCAATTCCCAAAGCTATAACCTATAACCTATAACCTAAACCTAAACCTAACCTAAACCTATAACCTTAACCTAAACCCAAAACCTAAACCTTAACCTAAACCAAAGCCTATAACCTTAACCTAAACCAAAACACCTGTAATCTAAACCTTAACGTAAACTTATAACACGAACCTAAACCTAAAACCGTAACCTAAACCTATAACTTATAACCTAAACCTAAACCTATAACCTAAACCAAAACCTATAACCTCAACCTAAACAAAAACCTATAACCTTAACTTAACTAAACCTATAACCAAAACCTAAACCTATAACCTAAACCTAAACATTAACCTATTCTCAAATCCCTAAACCTACACCTACACCTAATCCCAATCTCAACTCCTAACCTAAACTTAAACGTAAACATGAAAACCCAAGCCTAAACCAGTATTCAACCCGAACCCGATTCCCTAAACCGAAACCTTAACCAATTCTCAATTCCCTAAACCTATAGCTTATAACCTTAACCTAAACCTAAACCTTAACCTAAACCAAAACCTAGTACCTATAACCTAAACTTATAACCTATAACCTAACAAAGAACCTAAACCTAAAACCTAAACCTTAAACCTAATCCTAATCTCAACTCCTAACCTAAACCTAAACCTAAACTTGAAAACCCAAGCCTAAACCCGATCCCAACCCGAACCCGATTCCCGAAACCTAAACCTAAACCAATTCTCATTTCCCTAAACCTATACCTTATAACCTAAACCTAAACTGAACCTAAAACTAAACCTAAACCCCTAAACCTAAACCCAAACCAATTCTCAATTACCTAAACCTAAACCTAAACCAAAACCTTAACCTAAACCTATAACCTTAACCTAAACCAAAACCTATGACCTAAAACCTTAACCTATTACCTATAACCTAAACTTATAATCTATTACTTACCATTCACCTAAACTTAAATCCTAAACCTTAACCTATAACCTAAGATCTAAACCTAAACCTAAAACCTAAATGTATTCTCAAATCCTAAACCTAAACCTACACCTAATCCTAATCTCAACTCCCAACCTAAACCTAAACCTAAACTTGAAAACCCAAGCTAAACCCGATCCCAAACCCGAACCCGATTCCCTAAACCTAAACCTAAACCAATTCTTAATTCCCTAAACCTATACCTTATAACCTAAACCTAAACTCAACCTAAAACTAAACCCGATTTCCTAAACCTAAACCCAAACCAATTCTCAATTACCTAAACCTATACCTTATAACCTAAACCTAAACTCAACCTAAAACTAAACCTAAACCTTAACCTAAACATATAACCTTAACCTAAACCAAAACCTATGACCTAAAACCTTAACCTATTACCTATAACCTAAACTTATAACCTATTACCTACCATTCACCTAAACCTAAATCCTAAACCTTAACCTATAACCTAAGATCTAAACCTAAACCTAAAACCTAAATGTATTCTCAAATCCCTAAACCTAAACCTACACCTAATCCTAATCTCGACTCTCTAACCTAAACCTAAGCTTAATCTTGAAAACCCGACGTAAACCCGATCCCGAACCCAAACCCGATTCCCAAACCTAAACCCAAACCAATTCTCAATTCCCTAAACCTATACCTTATAACCTAAACCTAAACTCCGAACCTAAAACTAAACCCGATTCCCTAAACCTAAACCCAAATCAATTCTCAATTACCTAAACCTATACCTTATAACCTAAACCTAAACTTTGAACCTAAAACTAAACCTATAACCTTAACCTAAACCAAAACCTATGACCTAAAACCTTAACCTATTACCTATAACCTAAACTTATAACCTATTACCTACCATTCACCTAAACCTAAATTCTAAACCTTAACCTATAACCTAAGATCTAAACCTAAACCTAAAACCTAAATGTATTCTCAAATCCCTAAACCTAAACCTACACCTAATCCTAATCTCGACTCTCTAACCTAAACCTAAGCTTAACCTTGAAAACCTGCACTAAACCGGATCCCGAACCCAAACCCGATTCCCAAAACCTAAACCCAAACCAATTCTCAATTCCCTAAACCTATACCTTATAACCTAAACCTAAACTCGAACCTAAACCTTAACTCCGAACCTAAACCTTAACCTAAACCTATAACCTTAACCTAAACCAAAACCTATGACCTAAAACCTTAACCTAAACCAAAACCTATTACCTATAACCTAAACTTATAACCAATTACCTACCATTCACCTAAACCTAAATCTAAACCTTAACCTATAACCTAAGACCTAAACCTAAACCTAAAACCTAAATGTATTATCAAATCCCTAAACCTAAACCTACACCTAATCCTAATCTCAACTCCCTAACCTAAACCTAAGCTTAAACTTGAAAACCCAAACCTAAACCCGATCTCAACCCGAACCCGATTCCTAAACCTAAACCCAAACCAATTCTTAATTCCTTAAACCTATACTTTATAACCTAAACCTAAACTCCGAACCTAAAACTAAACCTAAACCTTAACCTAAACCTATAACCTTAACCTAAACCAAAACCTATGACCTAAAACCTTAACGTATTACCTATAACCTAAACTTATAACCTATTACCTAACATTAACCTAAATCTAAAACCTAAACCTTAACCTAAACTTCAAAGCCCAATCGCGAACCCGATTTCTAAACCTAAACCTTAACCTATTCTCAAATACCTAAACCTAAACCTACACCAAATCTCGGTCTCGACTCCCTAACCTAAACCTAAACCTAAACATGAAAACCCAAGCCTAAACCCGATCCAGAACCCAAACTCGATTTCTAAACTTAAACCTTAACCTATTCTCAATTCCCGAAGCTATAACCTATAACCTAAACCTAAACCTATAACCTTAACCTATAACCTTAACATAAACCCAAAACCTAAACCTTAACCTAAACCAAAACCTATAACCTTAACCTAAACCAAAACCAGTAACCTAAACCTTAACCTAAACTTATAACCTTAACCTAAACCTATAACCCAAACCTATAAACTAAAACCTAACCTATACCTAAACCTATACCTATAACCAAAACCAAAACCTATAACCTTAACCTAAACAAAACCTATAACCTAAACCTTAACCTATAACCTATGACCTAAACTTATAACCTTAACCTAAACCTAAAACCAAAACCTAAACCTATAAGCTAAAACCTAAACCTAAACCTAAACCTTAACCATTTCTCAATCCTTAAACCTAAACCTACACCAAATCCTATTCTCAACTCCCTAACCCAAACCTAAACATTAACTTGAAAACCCAAACCTTGGCTTGAAAACCCAAACCTAAACCCGATCTCGAACCCGAACCCAGTTTCCTAAACCTAAACCTTAACCTATTCTCAATTCCCAAAGCTATAACCTATAACTTAAACCTAAACCGAACCCGAACCCAAACCTATAACCTTAACCTATAACCTAAACCTATAACCTTAACCTAAACCTAAAACCAAAACCAATATTTATAATCTAAAACCTAAACCTAAACCTAAACCTAAAACCTAATGGTATTCTCAAATCCTAAACCTAAACCTAATCCCAATCCCAATCCCAATCTCAATCTCAAGTCCCCAACCTAAACCTAAACCTAAACTTCTAAACCCGATCCTGAACCCGATTTCCTAAACATAAACCTTAACCTATTCTCAAATCCCTAAACCTAAACCTACACCTAATCCCAATCTCAACTCCTAACCTAAAGCTAAACCTAAACATGAAAACCCGATTTCCTAAACCTAAACCTAAACCTATTCTCAAATCCCTAAACCTAAACCTCTAACCTAAACCTATAAACGAAAACCTAAACCTAAACCTAAACCTAAAACCTAAACCAAAACCTATAACCTTAACCTAAACCAAAACCTATAACCTATTACCTATAACCTAAACTTATAACCTTAACCTAAACCTAAAACCAAAACCTATAACCTTAACCTAAACCAAAACCTATAACCTAAACCAAAACTCAGTAACCTAAACTTATAACTTTAACCTAAACCTAAAACCAAAACCTAAACCTATAACCTAAACCTATAAACTAAAACCTAAACCTAAACCTAAACCTAAACCTTAACCTATTCTCAAATACCTAAACCTAAACCTACACCTAATCCCAATCTCAACTCCCTAACCTAAACCTAAACCTAACCTTGAAAACCCAAGCCTAAACCCGATCCCGAACTCGAACCCGATTTCCTAAACCTAAACCTAAACCTTAACCTATTCTCAAATCCCTAAACCTAAACCTACACCAAATCCCAATCTCAATTCCGTAACCTAAACCTAAACCTAAAAATGAAAACCCAAGCCTAAACCCGATCCCGAACCCGAACCCGATTTTCTAAACCTAAACCTTAACCTATTCTCAAATCCCAAAACCTAAACCTACACCAAATCCTAATCTCAACTCTCTAATCTAATCCTAAACTCGAACTTGAAAACCCAAACCTAAACCCGATCCCGAACCCGAACCCGAACCCGCTTCTAAACCTAAACCTTAACCTATTCTCAATTCCCAAAGCTATAACCTATAACTCGAACCTAAACCGAACCTAAACCTATAACCTTAACCTATAACCTAAACATATAACCAAAACCTAAACCTATAAGCTAAAACCTAAACCTAAGCTTCTAAAACCTAAATGTATTCTCAAATCCTTAAACCTAAACCTAATCTCAATCCCAATCTCACGTCCCCAACCTAAACCTAAACCTAAACTTCTAAACCCGATCCCGAACCCGAACCGATTTCCTAAACATAAACCCTAACCTATTCTCAAATTCCTAAACCTAAACCTACACCAAATCCCAATCTCAACTCTCCTAACCTAAACCTAAACCTAAACATGAAAACCCAAGCCTAAACCCGATCCCGAACCCGAACCCGATTTCCTAAACCTAAACCTTAACCTATTCTCAATTCCCAAAGCTATAACCTATAACCTATAACCTAAAGCTAAACCCAACCTAAACTTATAACCTTAACATAAACCCAAAACCTAAACCTTAACCTAAACCAAAACCTATAACCTTAACCTAAACCAAAACCTCAGAACCTAAACCTAAACCTAAACCTAAAACCAAAACCTAAACCTATAACCTAAACCTATAAACTAAAACCTAAACCTAAACCTAAACCTAAACCTAAACCTATAACCTAAACCAAAACCTATAACCTTAATCGAAACAAAAACCTATAACCTAAACCTTAACCTATAACGTATAACCTAAACTTATAACCTTAACCTAAACCTAAAACCAAAACCTAAACCTATAACTTAAACCTATAAGCTAAAACCTAAACCTAAACCTAAAACCTAAATGTATTCTCAAATCCCTAAACCTAAACCTAATCCCAATCCCAATCTCAACTCCCAACCTAAACCTAAACTTCAAAACCCGATCCCGAACCCGAACCCGATTTTCTAAACCTAAACCTTAACCTATTCTCAAATCCCTAAACCTAAACCTACACCAAATCCCAATCTTAACTCTCTAACCTAAACTAAACCTAAACATGAAAACCCAAGCTAAACCCGATCCCGAACCCGAACTTGATTTCTAAACCTAAACCCTAACCTATTCTCAAATCCCGAAGCTATAACCTATAACCTAAACCTAAACCTAACCTAAGCCTATAACCTTAACCTATAACCTTAACATAAACCCAAAACCTAAACATTAACCTAAACCAAAACCTATAACCTTAACCTAAACCAAAACTTGTAACCTAAACCTTAACCTAAACTTATACCCTTAACCTAAACCTAAAACCAAAACTTAAACCTATAACCTAAACCTATAAACTAAAACCTAAACCTAAACAAAAACTTATAACCCTAACCTAAACAAAAACCTATAACCTAAACCTTAACCTATAACCTAAACTTATAACCTTAACCTAAACAAAGAACCAAAACCTAAATCTATAAGCTAAAACCTAAACCTAAACCTATACCTAAACCTTAACCTATTCTCAAATCCCTAAATCTAAACCTACATCTTATCCTAATCTCAACTCACTAGCCTAAACCTAAATCTAAACTTGAAAACCCAAGCCTAAACCCGATCCCTAACCCAAACCCGATTTCCTAAACCTAAACCTTAACCTATTCTCAATTCCCAAAGCTATAACCTATAACCTAAACCTAAACCTAAACCTAACCTAAACCTATAACCTTAACCTATAACCTTAACATAAACCCAAAACCTAAACCTTAACCTAAACCAAAGCCTATAACCTTAACCTAAATCAAAACACCGTAATCCTAAACCTTAACCTAAAACCAAAACCTAAACCTATAAACTAAAACCTAAACCTAAACTCAGAATCCTAACAAAAACCTATAACCTTAACCTAAACTAAAACCTATAACCTAAACCTTAACCTATAACTTATAACCTATAACCTAAACTTATAACCTAAACCTAAACCTAAAACCAAAACCTAAACCTAAACCTATAACCTAAACCTATAAGCTAAAACCTAAACCTATACCTATACCTAAACCTTAACCTATTCACAAATTCCTAAACCTAAACCTACACCTTTTGATCCCAATATCAACTCCCTAACCTAAACCTAAACCTAACTTGAAAACCCAAGCCTAAACCCGATCTCGAACCCGAACCCGATTTCCTAAACCTATACCTAAGCCTTAACCTATTCTCAAATCCCTAAACTTATACTTACACTAAATCCCAATCTCAATTCCCCTAACTTAAACCTAAACCTAAACATGAAAACCTAAGCCTAAACCCGATCCCGAACCCGAACCCAATTTCCTAAACCTATACCTAAACCTAACCTATTCTCAAATCCCTAAACCTAAACCTACACCAAATCCCAATCTTAACTCCCGAAACTAAACCTAAACCTAAACATGAAAAGCCAAGCCTAAACCCGATCCCGAACCCGAACCCGATTTCCTAAACCTAAACCTTAACCTATTTTCATTCCCAAAGCTATAACCTATAACCTATAACCTAAACCTAAACCTATAACCTTAACCTATAACCTTAACATAAACCCAAAACCTAAACCTTGACCTAAACCAAAGCCTATAACCTTAACCTAAACCAAAACTCAGAACCTAAACCTTAACCTAAACCTATGACCTATAACCTAAACCTATAAACTAAAACCTAAACCTAAACCTAAACCAAAACCTATAACCTCAACCTAAACAAAAACCTATAACCTATACCTTAACCTATAACCTAAACTTATAACCTTAACCTAAACCTAAAACCTAAACCTAAACCTATACCTAAACATTAACTTATTCTCAAATCCCTAAACCTAAACCTACACCTAATCCCAATCTCAACTTCCTAACCTAAACCTAAACCTAAACCTAAACATGAAAATCCAAGCCTAAACCAATTCTCAATTCCCTAAACCTATAGCTTATAACCTAAACCTTAACCTATACCTATAACCTTAACCTAAACCAAAACCTAAACTTATAACCTATAACCTAACAATAACCTAAACCTAAAACCTAAACCTTAACCTATAACCTAAAACCTAAACCTAAACCTAAACCTAAAACCTAAATGTATTCTCAAATCCCTAAACCTAAACCTACACCTACATCTAATCCTAATCTCAACTCCCTAACCTTAACCTAAGCTTAAACTTGAAAACCCAAACCTAAACCCGATCCCGAATTCAAACCCGATTTCCTAAACCCTAAACCCTAAACCTATTCTCAAATTCCAAAACCTATACTTATAACCTGAACCTAAACCTAAACCTAAACCTGGAGGAGCTGGCGAGGCAGAGGGAGGAGCAGGACAAGCAGAGGGAGGAGCAGGAGAGGAGGATGGCGGAGATGCAGGTGGAGCATGAGCGATGGATGACGGAGATGTTTCAGGCTTTCGCTGCACGCTTACCCACCGATGCCCCACCACCTCCGTCTTCATCTTTGTGATTTTTTGTTTATTTGTTTATGATGTTAAGTTTATATGTATTTATGCGTGAATGAATGTGATGCAAATAAGACTGTTTGTGTTTGGATGAATATAGTTTAGGTTTAGATGGATGTGAATGTGAATATGATGAAATGTGTATATCAGGATGAATATGATGGAATATATTGTTAACAGGTGTATATTAGGAATTTTTACGGTTTTGAGCAGGAATATTTTTTTTTTTAAAAGAAACTTTTGGCAACGAAAATTTTCGTTGCTAAAAGATATGTCAGTTTATTTTTAGCAGCGAAAATTTTCGCTGCTAAAAGTCTTGTATAGTATTTTTTAGCGACGAACATTTTCGCCGCTAAAACTTTATTTAGTTTGGGTTTAGATGGATGTGAATGTGAATATGATGGAATATACTATTAACAAATGTATATCAGGAATTTTGTATGGATTTTGAGCTGGAAATTTTTTTTTTAAAAGGAAACTTTTTGCGACGAAAGTTTTCGTTGCTAAAAGATACGTAAGTTTATTTTTAGCAGCGAATATTTTCGCTGCTAAAAGTCTTGTATAGTATTTTTTAGCAACGGACATTTTCTCCGCTAAAACTTTATGTAATTTGGGTTTAGATGGATGTGAATGTGAATATGATAGAATATACTATTAACATATGTATATCAGGAATTTTGTATGGATTTTGAGCTGGAATATTTTTTTTAAAAAAGAAACTTTTGGCGACGAATATTTTCGTTGCTAAAAGATAGGTCAGTTTATTTTTAGCAGCGAAAATTTTGGCTGCTAAAAGTCCTGTATAGTATTTTTTAGCGACGAACATTTTCGCCGCTAAAATTTTATGTGGTTTGGACTCAGATGGATGTGAATGTGAATATGGTGGAATATATTGTTAACCGATGTATATCAGGAATTTTGTACAGATTTTGAGCTGGATTTTTTTTTTAAAGAAACTTTTGGTGACGAAAATTTTCGTTGCTAAAAGATATGTCAGTTTATTTTTAACAGCGAAAATTTGCGCCGCTAAAAGTCTTGTATAGTATTTTTTAGCGACGAACATTTTCGCCGCTAAAACTTTATGTAGTTTGGATTTAGATGGATGTGAATGTGAATATGATGGAATATATTGTTAACCGATGTATATCAGGAATTTTGTACGGATTTTGAGCTAGATATTTTTTTTAAAAGAAACTTTTGACGCCGAAAATTTTCGTTGCTAAAAACACATATTTTGAAAATTTTTAGTCGCGAAAAGTTTCGCTGCTAATAGTTTTGAATAGTGTTTTTTAGCGACGAAACTTTTCGCTGCTACAAGTTTATGTAGTGAATATGATGAAATATAATGTTAACAGGTGTATTTCAAAAATTTTGTACGGATTTTGAACTGGAATTTTTTTTTTAAAAAAAGAAACCTTCGGCGACGAAAATGTTCGTCGCTAAAAAATATGTTAGTTTATTTTTAGCAGCGAAAATATTCGCTGTTAGAAGTCATTTAAAGTACAGGACTTTTAGCAGTGAAAATTTTCGCCGCTGAAAGTCTTGTACAGTAGAAGACTTATAGCAGCGAAAATTTTCGCCGTAAAAGCTTTACCAAGTGTCATTTAGTATTTTTAGCTGCGAAAGTTTTCGCAGCTAAAAGAAATTTAGATCCAAGCGAGGCAAAAGATTTTGGAGTATTTAGCGACGAAAATTTTCGTTGCGAAAAGTCTAAAGCACTATTTTTAGCTACGAAAATTTTCGTTGCTAAAAGTTCCGTCGCTAAATGTGAAAATTTATTTCGTCGCTACAGGTGACTTTGGGCGACGAAAATTTATTTCGTCGCTAAAAACCCTATTTTTTGTAGTGAGATATCGACAACAGAAGAAGCACTACAGGTTATGTTTTTACTCTGGGTAGTGTTGCAGTCAGTTGGATCTCTTAGTTACAAAAGATAGTATCTATCAATATGACAGAAGCAGAATATGTTGCGACTACAGAAACATGCAAGGAGATGGTGTGGATGCAAGGTTTTATGGAAGAGTTGGGAAAGAAGCAAGAAGATTGCAAGCTGTACAGTGACAGTCAGAATGCAATACACTTGGATAAGAATTCAGCCTTTCATTCAAGGACCAAGCATATTGCCATCAGATATCACTTCATACGTTCGTTACTGGAAGATGGATTAATTGCTCTGGAGAAGATTCATACAAGTGAGAATCCTGCGGATATGCTGACCAAGGCGGTCACAAAGGAAAAGCTGAAGCTTTGTTTAGCTTTGATTGTTCTTTAGGCTTAAAGACGGGGAGGTGGTGCATTCCGAATGAAGAAGACAAAGGTTTATGGCGATGTGTCTCCAAGTAGGAGATTGTTGAGAAGTAGAGCCACATGTGCGGATTTCGTGTCGCAAGTCCTTTCGCAACTAGGATGCGAAAGGAGTTTCGCGGATTTCGTGTCGCAAGTCCTTTCGCAACTGGGATGCGAAAGGGGAAGTTGTCAAAACTATAAATTGGGGTCCCTAGGGCTATTCTAAGGTTAAAGGGTGAATATTAGGAAATTATTCTAAGGTGTGAGCAAGGGATTTTCTTTGTACTTCCAAGGGAGAGGTTAGTATATTGCCTTGTAATCTTCGTTTCTCTTCATAGTAGAATTTTGCATCCGTGGTTTTTTACCCTAGTTTGGGATTTTTCCACGTATATCTTGTCTTGTGGTTTGTTTGAATGCTTTTATTCCTTTCTAGTTTATATTTCTTCCTGTTTATCATTTGTGCGTGAGGCCTGAGATTGGATCTAGGCTCACTGTGTTGTTGGCGTGCTGCGCAACAGGCCCTACCAACTTTAAAGGCACTACACTTAGATTTGAGGGTGTATCTCAATATGTAAGAGTAGATTTTCATCCAAGATGTTAATTAACCATGATTTGGTCATGTTAGTCTCAATCCATAAGCTAATCTTGGATTTGTACCATAAAGTTAAGGAAAAAGATTAAACTAATGATCTGGACCATTAAATTTATGATATATTCCAATCAAACTATTGATCAAAAGTCTAATCACCTAATTAAAAAAATTTTACTTTAAGAAAGTAAAATTCACCTGACCAAATTACCTAATTAGATATCGATCTGGACCATTAGATCCAAAATTAATGTGATATATTAAGAAAATTAACGGTCAGATTGGATAAGTCTTAACATCTAATCATTATAAAAGATAGTTATTGGAAACTCCTATTTTCTTATATATGAAATGGATGAGTCTTAACACATACATTATGATATAGAGCCCATCGAAGTTCCCCGCATCAGAACTCCTATTTTCTTATCTCTGGAATGGAATGAGTGGTGTACATCTGTAATGCCCCGGAAAATCGGGGGTCGTGTATAGACTCGACTCCCGAGTCCCCGAGTGTCACTTATCATCAATTTTATAATTTTATGATTAATCCAGTTTAAATGCGCAGCCTGAAATTTCTTGGAGCATGAAACACAACCACAACTAGTCTGCTGAAATGAATAGATCAATATATACATGTCTAAAGGAAAATAAATGGGTCGCATAAGGCGTTACTCAACAAAATCACAACAACATCATGTCCACAAGAGTAGAGCTGAGTCCGCTCGTCCTCCTCCTCGAGACCCGCGTCGCCTGACTCCACACACTTACGCATCACCTGCATCTATGAGCGAATCTGGTTGGTGTTTTAAAACACCGTCCCAGAGTAGGAGTGAGTGATCAACTCAGTGTGAACTATTAGTCTCAAGTTATCACAAACATCAGTTATATTACGGATTTAATGAAAAATAATCATTCACAGTCACTAAACTAATCTTATTAATGTGCTTGCATGATGGATGAAATGATGCATGCCCTCACCATAACTCTCCCTCAAGCGATTCCATCTTACAATCGCATATGACAACACTCCCTTAGAGCGACCTCGACTGCCGAGTCGCCACCCTAGCTAATGCGATGCAATGATATATTAGCCAAGTTCTTAGTTAATTCCGTTCATCCAGCAGGTTTGGGAAACTGATTCACCCCACGTATCAATGCCCTCAACTAGTTGCGGTGCTGAGACTCCTCAATGCGCGAGGCCAGGGCACCGCGATCCGTGATCTCATCGGGTTCCCCATCCCCGACTCCAAGCACATGGGGAGTGCTGAGAGAAAGGGATCACTCGCGGTCACTACGGGGAGACGCGTCACCCCAGCGTAGGCCGATAGCTCAGACACAATGTCCCATTCCACCATGCCCGGCTCACGAGACGGTGGATCAATGTTCAGTTCGCTATCAGTGGGCTAACAACGGTGGTAGGGTGTGCCAGGTTTTATACATGTGTGAGCAATCAAGGTTAACAGACAAGATTGGTCAGTATTAGGCTATACCGCACAAGTTCAGGCAAACACGCAATAGACAACATCGGGTACGGGCGACCCATGTAGTCTAACTACTGCTGCCCATCCGCACTCGCCTAAACCCACGGCCTAGCCCCAGGATAGTCCTACCAACAGGACCATCCTCACTCTCCTCATTTCCTGACCAACCCAAGGGTCGACAAACAGTCATGACATGTTATTCATCATTGTTATCTACTAGCATAGCCGATATAATGCATACACATTCATCACACCCATCTGAAATTCTTCTACAAGCAAGCTAACAACGCATTTGAATAAGGTGCTTGTATGTAGTGTGTGTTTGTGCGAAAGTGAAGCACTTCCCGCATCTCACAGGACCAAAATGCGCAAACGTGAACGAGTCATACATGTTATGAGGAACAACATACATGGATCACTAAGACATGAGCATGTAAGCATTTGATTTTCTACCTAACCATGTGAGAGGCAAACAACATGTTATAAAAAATATTACACACAACTCCATCAAACATGAACATACAACATTCATTATAACCAAGCATATGAGAGGCAAGATCAACATCAAAAGGGAACTAAACATGCAAATCCATACGATTCCAACGAATATGAAATTCTTAGGTTTCCTCTAGATCCTCCAAACAACATCCCATACACACAAAATCATTAAACTCAAATTATAATTGATGCTAGACCACCTAAGGATAATAGTCCGCACCTTCGGATTCGTTGAAGGCTTGGGAATGTTCTAAGAGAGTGGATTTTGGGGGTGGTTTGGCCGGGATCCCTAGAACAACATTCACATGTTAGAATCCGAAATAAATCCCTTCTCATCACAAGGGTTTCAAGGGAAAGGTGAGTTAGAATCTTACCTAAACGATCAACGGAGAGAAGAGGGGCGATTTCGGATGGGGTTTCTTCTTGGAGGAGATGTAGAGAGTTGTGGGGTTTGCTTCCTTGGGCCCTACCTCGATTCTGGGGTCCACTCTCCTTCTTCCCCTCTTCTTCCTTTCTTCTTTCTCTCTTTTCTCTCTTCTCTCTTTCTCTTTTCTAGGGCAAAATTCATATGGGGAGAGGGGTGCCCAAATGAGGCCCTTTTTATAATTCCAGATTTGGTGCAAATGGCCCCAAGCTTCCACAATTTCCTAAAATAGACTTATGGGACTCCCTATTGGTGTTAGGGTGGCCCTAACACTCCTCTGGCCACCAAATTCGGCGTGTAAGTGCCTTATGGTCCGACTAGGGCCCATGCAAAAATTGAGGGGCGAACGGATGAACGGATATATGATCTGAGTAAGCGTTTCCGACCTTTAAGTGGCCCTATGGGGCCCATTTCGGTGATTGGAATGGTTCTGGTGGCCCTCTGGCCATGAAATTTATAGGGTAGGTGCTCAGTGGCCTGATGAAGGGCCACGCAAAATTTGAGAACGATCGGATGTGGGGTTTGGTCGTACGGGTCCGATTTGCGATCAACGGTTACCGGGCCACGATCGGGTCACAGATTGCGTGGACGGGTGTAGTAAAATACATTAGACCTTCATCGTAAATTTGAAAGAAATACGATGGTTGAAAAGCCCGGAGTCTCAGTTTCTTTTGTCAGTGCCAGATTTCAACTCAGGCATTGGTGGGACGCATTGGGCAAGCGCCAGATGGTACTTCTGGGTGTCCATTGGGTCCGCAGTCCACGATGGACCATAAGCCCAGTGAGATCTATGATTTCCTAAAGTTTTAGATTTTTCTGACCCTCCTTGGTCGCTGGGTGGCTCACACAGGCTGTTGTTAAGTGTAAACGGGCCATCTGGCTTGGCAGCCCACACTTGGTCCCATCATAACTAGACTGGTCCACCCCAGTATAAATTAACATTGAATAATAATGGTCATTAAGTGATTTTATAAGTTATTTAAAAAGAAATTTTGAGAATTTTTTGGAAATCCAAAACAGTGAAAATCCAGGATGTTACAACATCACAATAACCACCCATGTTTTGCCTAGGTTTGATTTCCGTGTGACCACTTGCTTGTAAAATCCTTTTGCAGGAGCTTCCCAAGCAAGGTAAGTACACCATAATGTTTGTGAGATATCCACCCCATTCATGTGTTTTTCCAGATCATGTTAGGACAATGGCTATAAAATGAGGCAGATCCAAAACTCAAGTGAGCGGCATGATAGGAAATAGTGAGGATTGAATGTCCTATCAAAACATTTGTGGGGCTATAGAAGTTTTGGATTAAGCTAATATTTTTTTCCCCTTCAACCTAGAAGGAATGAACTTATGGACAGTGTGGATGGCATATAAACATAAAAAATGAACTTATGAACTGTGTGGATGATATATAAACATCACAGTAGAGGCCAGGGATGTTTCAATGGTAAGCATTTCCCTAACCATTTCTTCAATGGTAACCACCGTGGTCCTTGCTCTTACCCGGGTGGTAGACTCTCTGGAGTTTCAACACCGGGTCAAGGGTTCGAGTACCCACGGTGGTGAAATCCCACGGCGTGCGTGTGTAGGGTGTGTGTGCATGTGGCGTGAGTGTGTGGGGGTGTGTGCGTGTGTAAAAAAAAAAAAAAAAGCATTTCCCTAACCATTTCTTCCCGTGTACCGCTCACCTGAGTTTTGGATATGTTTGTGCCATGTCCTAACATAAAAATTGTTGAATGGGTGGATTTGTCACAAACATTGGAGTGAGCCCCACTTAACTTCCCATGGCAGGAAGTTCTTTAGGAAAAAGGCTTTCTCTGGCAAACCAGCATACATGGGAAAAGGGGGCAGCTGATTTACTGCCAAAGCATTTTTGGCAAGAAGTGCACTGGGAATCTAGGTGAGGCCCACTTTGATGTTTGTGAGAAATTCACTTTGTACATCCATTTTTCGAACTCATTTTAGGACATTCAACTAAAAATGAGCTGATCCAAAACCCAAGTGAGCCACACGAGGTGAAATAGTAGGCCACCGTTGAAACACTTGCATGGCTACAAAAGGTTTTTATTATGGTAAGAATTTTTGTTTTCAATTTATCCCAGTGGTAATGACCTTATAAATGGTTGGATGGCATATAAGAATCCATGTGGATCCCAAGAATTGCAGTCATTTCTTTTCCCAGTTTTCCCTTTTGTGTCGCCCTCTTGAGCCTTGGAACCGGCTTGTTTTTTTTTTTTTTTGTTATGGTATAAAATGAGATCACAAAACATATGAAAATTGTCCGTAAACACCATGATAGGCCTTACTTAAATTCTCAACTAAAGAATTTAGTAGGAAAGCCAGCGTAGGAAGGAGAGTGGATTAGGTGAGACCCTGGACTCATGCAAGAGCAAGACAGTGCGGCCCTAACCGTGGGGTTAGGGTGAGGCCACCTTAAGGTATGTATTATGTATCCTTGCCGTCCATTCATTTTTCCACATAATTTTAGGGCATTATAAAAAATGAAACAGATTCAATAATCAGGTGAACTATACCATAGGAAATAGTGTTTATTGACCATTAATGGGACACACGTTTTGTATTAGGCTTATATGATCCTTCGTACAAACCTATGCAACCTTGTTAACAAATTTGTAAGTAAAAAATAAAAAAACCCCGCGGAAATGTTAAAGTATGCCCTACGAAGATTTTAATGGTAGAGCTGTCAACCACCACTCTTTTTTATAATAAGGTCCATCTGATAATTGGATATGCTTATTTTTGGGATAATTCCTAAAAATGATCTGAAAAAATGGATGGGCGGTGTGGATAGATAAGACATATCAAGGTGGGCCATCTTGCGTGAGAATGGGTCTCACTTAATCCGCTCTCGTCCGAGGAGGGGCGTGGCTTCGGTGGATTAGGGGATCCACATACGTCAGTGTATACCTGTTTTTAGCGCACCTTGATGTATATGCCTTACATCCACGCCGCTCATCCGATTTTTCCGGCTCTTTTTTAGGACGCCGTCAAAACTGATGAATATGCCTTAAATCCGTTTCAGATGCCGTTTGGCTGGTAACGCTGCCTCTGGTCACTTGGGTAATGATCTGCTCCGTGGGCCTTATCATGATATATGTGTTTGATCGGTGCCGTCCATCTATTTTTACAGATCATTTCATCTCTTGATCCAAAAAATGAGGTAGTTCTAAATCTAAGGTGGACTACACCGTAGGAAAACAATAATTACAATTAACTGTCTACCATTAAAATCCTCTTAGGGTTATGTCATACTGATACAGACATGGATGAAGGGAAAAAGCAAAAAAAGCTTATCCAAGGCTTATATAGACTCCAAGAAGTCGAGCACATAGTACCTTTTCCCATATATATATGTGTGTGTGTGTGGGGGGTAAAAGGTACCATGCGACTTGAGCCGATGGGAACGTCTCATGAGGTCGAGCTGTGTGGGCCCCACTGTGATGCGTTTCGAACATCTACCCCATCAGTCAGATGCACCATTCCATCGTGGGCCTAAGTCTCAAAAATCAAGTCAATCCATGACTTGTATGGGCCACACCACGTACAGAAGTGGAGAGGGGCTTGCACCATTAAAATATTCATGGGACGTTTTTTGAGCCCATCGAGATGTTGTTTGCAAATCCAGCCCATCCATTATGTGTTTCCCACTTGGATGAGGGTTCAAACCAAGTTTCAGCAGCATTCAAAACTCAGGTGAGTCCCATCAAGTGCTTTTATATGTTTTTGGCATGTCTTCACATGATTTTAGATGGTATGGCCCACCTGAGTTCCATATACGGTAGATTTTTGGGATATCCCATAATTTAAAGGGGACCCATCAAATGCACGGTGTTGATGGTCAACACGCATCACGGTGGGGCCCACACAGCTCGACCTCATGGGAGCTTATAGTGAGCTTAAGTACTATAGCTTAAGTGCATAGTACTTTTCCGTAGGTATATATATATATATATATATATATATATATATATATATATATATATATATATATATATATATAAAAGGAAAGGTACAATGCGCTCGAGCTAATTTTAACGCCCCATGAGGTCTAGCTATGTGGGCCCCACTGTGATGCGTTTCGAACATCTACCCCATCAGTCAGATGCACCATTCCATCTTGAACCTAGGTCTCAAAAATCAAGTCAATTTGTGACTTGTGTGGGCCACACCACATACAGAAGTGGGGAGGGGCCGTGCACCGTTAAAACATTCGTAACCATTTTTGAGGGCCCATCGAGATGTAGTTTGCAAATCCAGCCCATCCATTATGTGTGTCCCACTTGAATGAGGGTTCAGACCAAGTTTCAGGTGCATGCAAAACTCAAGTGGGCCCCACCAAGTGCTTATATGTTTTAACGGTGTCTTCACATAATTGTAGATGGTATGGCCCACCTGAGTTCTGTATATGACTGATTTTTGGGATATCCCATAATTTAAAGGGTACCCATCAAATGAACGGTGTTGATGGTCGAAACACATCACGGTGGGGCCCACACAGCTTGACCTCACGGGAGCTTATCGTCAGCTCGAGTGCATTGTACCTTATATATATATATATATATATATATATATATATATATATATATATATATATATATATATATAGTCCCAGTCTCTGCGCACACCATGCCGCACGGTGCTTAAGTACGAGCTCAGTTAGGAGCCGTTGATCTGGCTTGGCAACAGGGCTGAGATGAAGCAGCCGTGAGCAGACTCGCGCGGCTGTTTTTTCGGACGCACGCCCAGCCTTCTGAAGTGATGTCTACAAGCTCTGTGGGCCACACCGTGATGTGTGTTTTGTATTTACACCGTCCATCCATTTGGACAGACTATATTACGGCATGATGCAAAAAATGAATCAGATGCAAAGCTCGAGAGGACCCCACCACAAAAAACAAAGGGAAGAGTGACGTCCACTGTTAAAAGGTTATGAGGGCCATGACAGGATTTGTTCTGATAATATGGTCTGTCCGTTTAGCTCGAAACTTTGTATGCAGCCTTAGAACCATGAATTAGCCGTACACATCAAATTTCAGCTCTTGGATCCTTGTAGAAATGGCCAAAATGACAAATCAACCCCTGAAGTCCTGATTTGGGGCCCGCCTGATATCTGGATATGCTTCAAACTCGGTCTCAACGCGTTAAACATCGGATGGACGAAGCAGATTTCCCACGAACATCATGCTGGGATCACACGTGCATTGCATGTACATGGAGTGCAAGTGCACCGGCTGTGCATGGAATCTCCCAATGTTGGTCAACACCCATTGACGGACTTCTTCTCCTCAAATTAAAAAACGCACAGCGTCTTCACTGTGCTTTTGCAATTTTCTCAATGTGGACCAGTCATTATTCAAATCATCGATCCGGACCGTCCATCATGTTCAGAAGGGAATTTTAACCCTTAAAAAGGTGGCATTTTGAAACCATGCAGGCTGTTGTAACATTCTAACCGTCGAACATGAAATGGACGGCGAAGTAGATAATCTTGCGGGCCACGTTGATTTCACTTCAAAACCACTCCTTTTCGGATGGTTTTCCATCGTGAATCGAATGGGAGGTATGGATCTTCTAACTAACAGCAGTTAGTGGGACCTTAGACTTCACATGTCGACTCTGTTGTGAAACAGAGGCTTGTGTTTTCGTAGTGGACCACCATCATGAAACGGAAGATGGATCTGAAGCGTCCATCAGGTAGAGGGAGAAAAACCCATCGAAACCATGTCAACCCTTGGCGTCCATGTCCCCTCAAATGATCGTCACATCGATCGCAAGAAGACCGTTCAACTGCCGTTACAGCTTGATTATCTTAGTGGACCACACCATTAGATGATCAAAACTGGTCATTTATGGTCGAAATCCTGAGAAGGAGACGGTGGACGGCGTGGATCTGTCAAAAGACAGCTATAATGAGCATCATCAGCAATGCAGCAGGAAGAAAGATGGTTTTCTTTCTCTATTGTGCGGAAGCTCCATTGAAGACGGCTTTGTGCGAATTCCCTCTGTTTTTTGTGGTGGGGTCCCTCCAGCTTTGCATCTGATTCATCTTTTGCATCATGCCGTAATATGGTCTGTCCAAATGAATGAACGGTGTAGATACAAAACACACATCACGGTGTGGCCCACAGAGCTTGTAGACGTCACTTCAGAAGGCTGGGCGTGCGTCCGAAAAAACAATCGCGCAAGTCTTCTCACGATTGCTTCATCTCAGCCGCTGTTTCGTATCCAACGGCTCCTAACGGACCTCGTACTTAAGCACCATGCGGCAAAGTGCGCAAGAGACTGGGACTCTCTCTCTCTCTCCATATATATATATATGGAGAGAGAGAGAGAGAGAGAGAGAGAGAGAGAGAGAGAGAGAGATTCTCACGCACAACTAGTTGGACCGTTCAAACTGGTCCAATTAGATGGGTGAATGAGTAGCTAATGTTAAAACTCTTTCCATATAATTGATGAAAAGAAATGGGTTGTTTGCATAGGGCTCATTGTAGCGCTAATGTGAAATCCATCTAATCATTAGGTGTGTCACTATATGTTAGACCCCGTGCAAAAAGATCAGCCCAGGAGAAAGCGTAGATAGAAATCTTACCCTCCAAACTCTCTACCTTGGTGTGGCCCACTTGAATTAATTACGAGCCTGATTCTTGGCTCATAGGACTAACATTTGGTGCGTCAGCTACTAGTTGGAGTAAATCTTACATGCTCATCACGGTGGGCCATGTAAAACTTAAGGTTGGACGTCTCTCCTAACTGTTTTAATTGGTATGACCCACTTAAATCATTGCAAGGCCTGATTTTTTGGCTCTGAGCCCAACATAATATTATACATCTAATGATCCGAATGGTTCACGGTCACGATGGCCCTTTTAAAAAAAATGAAAAAGTGGACATCCGTCGAACGACTGTTGGTTACATGAAATTTTCAATATCGAGAACATGCGAAGTGGATTAGTTGTTACCCGAGCAACCTGGGGAGCGAGTATTTATCTGACCATAGGACCCACGATGATATACGTGCTGTATATCTAGGCCGTTCGTCAGTTTTTGCAAATCATTCTATGCAACTTAGTAAAAATGAGGCAGATCCAAATCTAAAGTGGACCACAACACACGAAACAGTGGATAGTGAATGCCTACCATTGAAACATTCCTAGCGCCCATAATGATGTTTATTTTCCATCCAACCTGCTCATAAGGTCACACAGACCTGGATGAAGGGAATAAAGAAATATAAGCTTGATCCAAAACTTCTATGGCCCTCCAGAAGCTTTCAATGGTAAGCGCTCCACCATAATTATCTGTAAAAATGGATGAACGGTGTGAATATATCACATACATCATGTTGGGGCCTACAAAAATTTCCCACGCTTCCTCAGCGGATTAGATGCGACCGGCCTCACCTTATGCAGAGGGGCCCACCTTGATGCATTTATTGTATATCCACACCGTCCATCCGTTTTACCAGGTACTTTATACCATGAAGGAAAAAAAATCAATCAGATTAAATTCTCAGACTGGACCCTAAGAGGTCTGACGGTGAGTGTCAGTATACCCGCTGCTTCCATTGGTGTGTTCCACTTGAGCCTTGGATTTGCCGTATATTTTGGAATTTACGCTAAAATAATATGAAAAAAAATAAATGGACGGTCTGGTTAAAAATCGTAGATCACGGTAGCCCATTAGAGCCCATGCCCGTTCCTAGCCAGGGATAGGTGGGGTTAGTTCCTAATCCTCGTTCCACGTAAGCCATGGGGGCGGAGCTTTTTCCTACTGTAGGACTCACTTATTAGCCACGCACATTACCAAGTCCTCCCATTCTTAGCATACAAGAAGTCCTCCCATTCTTACCATACAAGAATACTCCTCTCCGGTACGGATGACTTTTCACAGGTCAAAAATGTCCCTGCTCCAAGAGACGCACATTCGAAAGCTGCAGAGCACATATTTTCTAATTACTTCTTCTCCCTTTGTGACTGTCCACCCTAGCAATAAAACTCCCATTTTATTGCTTTTTTTGCTCTCCTTTTGTAATTGTCTACCCTAGTAGTAAAACCTTCATTTTCGGTATACCTTTATTTGGTTGAGAATACACTCGCCACACACGTTATTTTTGACTTTCGTAAAGCCAAGACATGACGAAAATGGTCACCCCCATCAAAGAAGCTTCGAATGGCAGGTATATTTAAAATCTCTGCTTTCTTTTTGTGGACTCCACTGCATTTTATATGATATATCCGCACGGTCCACAATCTCACTTTTTTAAAAAACATTGTATGGTATGGCATGTCCCGATAATTGAGCAAATTCAATGCTCAAATGGCCCAACATTGAGGATTTTTGGAACAAAGAACGAACACCAATGTGAAACTGAACGAAGATCGAGTGAAAGAGACCGAAGACCTACTAAGTTAAATTGACCATGAACTAATTTTTATTGACCGTGAACTGAGTTAAATCTACTGCGAAGTGAATGGAATTGACCGCGCACTAAGTTAAAATTACCGCGAATTGAGTTAAATCTTCAGCGAAGTGAATGGAATTGACCGCGCATTAAGTTAAAATGACCGCGAACTGAGTTAAATCTACTTCGAAGTGAATGGAATTGACCACGCACTAAGTTAAAATGACCGCGAACTGAGTTAAATCGACAGCGAAGTGAATGGAAGTGACCGCGCACTAAGTTAAATTCGTCTCACAATTGTAAGAAACTGACATTTTAACCAAGAACTGTGTGAAATTGACCGATAACCACTTGAAATTGACCGATAACTACTTATCACTCACCTATCAATCTTTCATAGTTCGCAGTCATTTTAACTTAGTTCGCGGTCAATTTCTCTAACTTAAGCTAGTTTGCGGTCAATTTCACTAAGGGCCTGTTTGTTTTTCAAAGCAATGGTAAATACACTGTAAATAAGTAATTATTACGATTTCACCGTGTTTGAAAATTCATAGGAATATGTGCCTTTAAAACCGGTTCAAAAGAGGTAATTTTAATTTTTTTGAACCATAAGGTAATGTATATGATATATCAGTTCCGTCCATCTATTTTACTACAATATTTTGAAGCATTAGACAAAAAATTAAGCAGATCCAATACTCAAGTGGCCCACGCCAAAAGAAACAGTGGCCCCACAAAGTTTTTAACGGTAAGTATTCGATTGCCTTTTCTGTATGGCGTGGTCTGCTTGAGTTTTGGATATGCCTCATTTTTTTGCTCATGCTATAAAATCTATTGGCATAATGGATGAACGGTGTGGATAAGCGAAATGCATCACAATGGGACCCACATATATTTTGTAATATTCTTAGTTTTCGGGTTTTCATGTCAAAAAAGTAGCAGTCAAATCAGGTACGAATGAAAATGTTGTAAATGCTTGGGGAAATAATTATTACTTTTTTACATGGTATTTACCCTTGCACTGGAAAATCAAGTAAGCCCTAAGTTCGCGGTCAATTCTACGATGTTCGCGGTCAATTTAACTCAATTCAAAATGTTAATTTGAAGTAGTTAACGCTCAATTTCACACAGTCCCCAATCAATTTCACTTACTCCCCGATAAATTTGGCTTAGTTTGCGGTCAAACACAATCAGTTTGTGGTCAATTTAACTCAGTGGCCGGTGAATTTCAGTCAGTTCGCTATCAATTTCAATTAGTTCGCGGTCAATTTAACTTGGTTCATAGTCAATTTCAGTTAGTTTACGGTCAATTGAAGTGATTTCACGGTGAATTTCACTCAGTTCACGGTCAACTTTACTCAATTCGCGGTCAACTTCACGACGCTCTCGAGCTAAAATGCAACATATAACTCGAAAAATTGACCGATAACTGAGTGAAATTGGTTGCAAACTTGTTAAAATTCACGTACGAGTCAGCCACTTTGACTTGGAATTCGTCAAAATGACTGATAACTACTTGAAATTGACATCTTTTTTACGGAGAACGTGCATAAATTTACCAACAAGTTCATGAAATTGTCCAGGAAGTGAGTGAAACAGGCCCAAAACTTGTTGAAATTCACTTATAAGTTTGGCACTTTCATTTGGAATTCACCGAAAATGACCGCCGACTCGACGAACTGACACTATACTTTATGATTTTTTATTACAACAAGTCAACTTTCACATTATGCTTCATTAATATAAATATTGAATGCTATTATGATATAATTTTCAATTCATCCTTGCAGATGACAAACCCTTGCGTAAGGGATTTGGTGCTATAGTCCCGAACCTATCATGCAGATGTTCACTAACATGGTAGTTTGATATCGTGAAGAGTGTTTTGGAGAAGAATGACTGTAGATTAAATATATTTAGGAAATTCACATTCTTATTTTTACTACAGATTACATCATTTAGGTTTATAGGAGCTTTGTTTCACTTACTTATTGAGAGATACAAAGGAAATCTTGTATTCGAGATACAGGGGAACCGTTTAAAATTTTTGAAGATGGACTTCACCCTAATAATAGGGCTGAAAACCGATGAACTCTCCATACCCAATATTCATTGTTCTAAGAAGTCAATAAGAGAGAAATACTTCAAGGAGTATCATATCTTAAAGAAACACGTACAAGAGGTGTTCAATAAGATAATTGATAGCAATAAGCATGAAGATGTCGTGAAGGTAGCCCTAATATTATGTGAGTGATTTGTTAGGGGAACCGACACGAATATTATGTGTTGTACAGAGTATATCAACCTAGTGGACTAGTTGGAAGACTTTAATATCTACCATTGGGGTAGTTTGGTCTTCCAGATGATGACTAAAGGGATCGAGAGTGCCTTGATGACATCACATAGGTTTCATTACAATGTCAACGGCTGAATATGTTCCCTACAAGTAAGAATTATTTCCTTGCATACTTTAATTTATAGTTTATACAAAACTATATATATATATATATATATATATAGGGAAAATATACAATGCGCTCAAGCTGATTTTAACGTCCCATGAGGTCGAGCTGTGTGGGCCCCACCATGATGCATTTTGAACATCTACCCCATCAGTCAGATGCACCATTCCATCATGGGTCTAGGTCTCAAAAATCAAGTCAATCCGTGACTCATGTGGGCCACACCACATACAGAAGTTGAGAGGGGTCGTGCACCATTAAAACATTCATAATCATTTTTTGGCCCCACCGAGATGTGGTTTGCAAATCCAACCCATCCATTATGTGTGTCCCACTTGGATGAGGGTTCAGACCAAATTTCAGCAGCATTCAAAACTCAGGTGGGCCCCGCCAAGTGCTTTTATATGTTTTTGGCGTGTTTTCACATGATTTTAGATGGTATGGCCCACTTAAGTTCTGTATACAGCTGATTTTTGGGATATCCCATTATTTAAAAGGGATGCATCAAATGCACGGTGTTGATGTTCGAAACGCATCACGGTGGGGCCCACACAGCTCGACCTCATGGGAGGTTAAAATCAGCTTGAGCGCATTGTACCTTTTCCCATATATATATATAGGGAAAACGTACTATGCGCTCGAGCTCATGATAAGCTCCCATGAGGTCAAGCTGTGTGGGCCCCACCGTGATGCGTGACGACCATCAACACCGTGCATTTGATGGGTCCCCTTTAAATTATGGGATATCCCAAAAATCATTTTGAATGCTCCTGAAACTTGATCTGAACCCTCATCCAAGTGGGACACACATAATGGATGGGTTGGATTTGTAAACCACATCTCGGTGGGCATAAAAAATGATTATGAATGTTTTAATGGTGCATGACCCCTCTCAACTTCTGTATATGGTGTGGCCCACACAAGTCACGGATTGACTTGATTTTTTGAGACCTAGGCCCACGATAGAATGGTGCATCTGACTGATGGGGTAGATGTTCGACACACATCACGGTGGGGCCCACACAGCTCCACCTCATGGGACGTTCCCATCAGCTCGAGCGCATAGTACCTTTTCCCATATATATATATATATATATATATATATATATATATATATATATAAGACCATCTTGCTATTTCATTGTAACATATATGAGCCCTTGAGAGAGTACCGACTCTTTATCATTTCATACATTCCCTCCCAAATTTCAAGATTCATAAAATATCGAAGATAGAAAGGTTGGAGGTATAAGAAAATTCATCAAATACTTGAGAGTGAATATATAAGTCAATTTTTATGAAGCTAAGTGGTCATTTATTGAAATATATATATATATATATATATATATATATATATATATATATATATATATATATACATGAACATGAAGGAAGTTCTTTTGCAGACTGAAATAATTCTTAGTTTAGAACCCACAATTGAGGAGTTGGAGACAGATGCCGTTCATTTAGTACATGATGGATCTCACGTAAGATGTCATAAAAGTTGTCTTTTATGTTGAGATTTTACATATTTTATATATACATTACTTCATTTTGTAGGGCATTAAAGATGATGATAATGAAGATATGGAAGAGAGATAGAGACGAGGGAGAGGGACAAGGAGAGGAAAGGATGAGGGAGAGGGAGAGGGAGGGGAGAGGAAAAGAGTGGTGATGAGGAAGAGAGAGAGGGAGGGAGTGGGATTGCAATTGACAGGAGAATTGAGGAAGGAGAGGGAGGAGCTGAAGGCGGAGAGGCTTTTGTTGGAGAGAGACAGGGAAGAGTTGACTCAAAAGGAAAAACATATCAATGAGAGGGAATGCATACTAAAAGAGAGAAGAATCGCTGGAGAGGGAGAGAGAACTAGTACTCAAGGAGAGGGAACTAATACTTAAAGAGAAAGAAGCCTTCAGGTTAGAGAAGGAAGAGTTGAATGAGAGGACATTTTTGAAGATGGAGAGGGAAACGCTATTGAGGGAGAAGGAACGGTTGGAGGAGGGTAAGGTAGAGTTGAAGAAGCAGATGGAGGCGTTTCTCATAGAGAAGACGCAGTTTTGGAAGGAGAATGAGTTAAAGGAGAAGGAAGAGTTTGAGAAGGAGGATGAGGAATTGGAAGATAGGGAATAGGGGAACGAAGAGGTGGAGGTTCAACACTTGAATGAGTTAGACGTTAATGTATGTAAGAAATCACTGCTATCTATTCCAGTCCATAAGAGGAGAACTAAGAGGGTCATGAAGCCGTCTATCTACAAGCGTTCTACCTTCAAATCCATCTCTGTCATTCAAACAAACCCAAGCAACCCCGCCGACTCTAAGAAACTGAAAGAATTTTGTACTTCTCCGATACCCTTCCAGGCCAAGATTGATCCATTTAGGGTTTTATCGGATGAGAAACTACATGAATTGGATAGTTGGGCCAACGGAAATAAAGACACGGAGGATTTTATTTAGTTCAGGACCATATGGGAGAATTGTGCATGGGTTGATATCGTGGTAAGTATTTCACATACATACATCCATGTGTATTCAAGTCTTATATTAGACTAGACTTTAATTCGCCATCTTTATTGATTAAGTTATTGACAAGTACGTTGATTTCTTAGAGAGAAGGCACAGTTCATTTTTAACTTTATATACTCAAGACCACAAGTTCTACCCCACATTTTTTCTAGTAGCTTTATGAAATGGATTATAGTTACTATGTTATTTGTTTATATAATATATATTCTAATTTGATATTTTGACTGTAATAGTCATGTCTCAATCTGCAAATGCGACATTGAGAATGTATCGGGACATTGGTAGCGACGAAGAGCGTGTAGCATTACAAGTAGAGAGGCTCATTGGGAACGATATTGTTAAACCTCGAGGAGGGCATAAGCCCATGTGGCAGTATGAACAGGTAAGATGTCGTTACAAGTTATCAACGCTGGGTGTACTCATTTCTATAATTTCTCTAATGATATCTTATCTTGTCAAACATGGACAGACATACGTACCAATCAACCACGCCAACAGTCATTGGTACCTTATGGTCATCCACCTTCAAGACCAAGAGATCGTTATTCTCGACAGTTTATTTTCGAGGGCAGATAGTCGATACAGGGAACATATCAAGTTGATGAAGAAGGGCTTGCCTATAATATTTCATGCCATAGGAGATATGTTTGGGTTGGACGGGAAAGCTTGAACGGTCAGAGAAGATACTTCTATACCAAAGCAGATGAACACATATGATTGTGGCATATTTGTCGTGAAATATATTGACATTTTGTGCAGCAATCGAATTTTGTCAGGGACATACTTGCAGAAATTCGCTTCCACTTTAGGATTGTAATAGCCTATGATTGCATTAGTGTCTACAAAAGATGATATATTTGTCTTAGGCACGAGTGGAATGGGGAAATTTTGTGAAATTTTGTAATTTCTTGTAAATGATGTCTTGTAAAACATTCAGGGTGAAATGATGTTTTATATTTTTTGTCGTAAATTTATAGTAAATGATGTCTTCTTAATAGTGATTTCATTATGAATGGTGATTTATTTGTGTATTAGTTAATTTCATCTACTTCGCCATCAATTTCGTTTCACTTCGCAGTGAATTCCCTTCATTTCGTGGTGAATTCCATTCATTTTACAGTCAATTCCATTCACTTCGCGGTCAAATTGCTTCACTTCGCAGTGAATTTCCTTTACTTCGCGGTCAATTCCATGCATTTCGTGGTGAATTTCATTTACTTCGCGGTCAATTTCTTCACTTTGAGGTCAATTTCCTTTACTTCGCGGTGAATTTCTTTTACTTTGCGGTCAATTTCATGCATTTCACGGTGAATTTCATTCACTTCATTCACTTTACGGTCAAATTCCTTTACTTCGCGGTCAATTCCATTCACTTTGCTGTCAATTCCCTTCACTTTGTGGTGAATTCCATTCATTTTACAGTCAATTCCATTCACTTCATTCACTTCACGGTCAAATTCCTTCACTTCGTGGTCAATTCCATTCACTTCACAATCAAATTCCTTCACTTCGCGGTGAATTCCCCTTACTTTGCGGTGAATTTCCTTTACTTCGCAGTCAATTCCATGCATTTCACAGTGAATTCCATTCACTTTGCAATCAAATTCCTTCACTTCACGGTGAATTCCCTTCACTTCGTTATCAATTCCCTTCACTTTACGGTGAATTCCATTCACTTCATTTATTTCGTGGTCAAATTCCTTCACTTCGTGGTGCATTTCCTTTACTTCGCGGTCAATTCCATTCACTTCGTGATCAAATTCCTTCACTTTGCGGTAAATTCCCTTCACTTCGTAGTCAATTCCCTTCACTTCACGGTGAATTCCATTCATTTCACGGTCAATTCCATTCACTTTGCGATCAAATTCCTTCACTTCGCGGTGAATTCCATGCATTTGGATTGCTGAAGGTGTCGAATAATATAAGAAGTCAAATTCGCTGAATTGGCCCAAGCACTTCAAAGGTTTTGATCCATTGAAATATCACAAGCTTGTCAAAGGTTTGGATCACTAGAAATGGCTGGATCATATGAAAAGTTTAGACCACTGGTAAAGAAGAAGAGAGTCCTACAAAATTTAGGGCATGGATCATGAAGATTTCCTTTAATCGCATAATGAGTTTGGATCGCCGATTGAGCCAAATCATATGAACAATTTGGATCCACTGAATGGCCCAACATGTCAATGTTTTTAATAGTGATTTCATTATGAATGGTGATTTGTTTGTGTATTAGTTAATTTCATCTACTTTGTGGTGAATTTCCTTCACTTCGGGGTCAATGTCCTTCACTTCACGGTGAAATTCATTTAATTCATCTACTTTGCAGTGAATTTCCTTCACTTCACAGTCAATTTTCTTCAATTCGCGGTGAAATCCATTCAATTCATCTACTTCGCGGTCAATTTCCTTCACTTCGCAGTAAATTTCCTTCACTTTGTAGTTAATTTTCTTCAATTCGCGATGAATTTCACTCATTTCACGGTGAAATCCATTCAATTCATCTACTTCACGGTGAATTTCCTTCACATCACCGTTAATTTCCTTCAATTCGCGGTGAATTTCACTCATTTCGCGGTGAAATCCATTCAATTCCTTCACTTCGCGGTGAATTTCACTCATTTCGCGGTGAAATCCATTCAATTCCTTCACTTCGCGGTGAATTTTACTTCGCGGTCAATTTCCTTCATTTCGTGGTGAATTTCACTCATTTTACGGTGAAATCCATTCAATTCATCTACTTCGTGGTGAATTTCCTTTAATTCGCGGTGAATTTCACTAATTTCGCAGTGAAATCCATTTAATTCATCTACTTCGCAATGAATTTTCTTCACTTCGCGGTCAATTTCCTTCAATTCGTGGTGAATTTCACTCATTTCGTAGTGAAATCCATTCAATTCATCTACTTCGTAATGAATTTTCTTCACTTCGCGGTCAATTTCCTTCAATTCGTGGTGAATTTCACTCATTTCGCGGTGAAATCCATTTAATTCCTTCACTTTACGGTGATTTTTCTTCACTTCGCGGTCAATTTCCTTCACTTTGTGGTGAATTTCACTCATTTTACGGTGAAATCCATTCAATTCCTCCACTTTGCGGTGAGTTTCACTCATTTTGTGGGAAATTCATTCAATTCATCTACTTCGCGGTGAATTTCCTTCACTTCGCTGTGAATTTCCTTCAATTCGTGGTGAATTTCACTCATTTCGTGGTGAAATTCATTCAATTCATCTACTTCGAGGTGAATTTTCTTCACTTCGCAGTCAATTTCCTTCAATTCACGGTGAATTTCACTCATTTCGCGGTAAAATCCATTTAATTCCTTCACTTCGCGGTCAATTGCCATCACTTCATGGTGAATTTCACTCATTTTGCGGTGAAATCCATTCAATACATTTACTTCGTGGTGAATTTCCTTCACTTCGAAGTAAGTTTTAAGTGCTTGCATATCATCCACCACATATCCAGAGTATCAAAGTTTTTCACAAAATAAACTGCATTAGGTTTCTGACAACTAACTTTCCAACTGGGGGATTTGTGGAGAATGGTCCATCTGGGCCCTCAAATGTTCTAAGATCAATGATCATGGGCCCACTTGTAAGAAAGGTGTACGTGGGATTGAAGAAAATAGCCCTTGCAGTGCAGCTTTGATTATGGTGGTCCATAGCTAGGTGGACCAATCAGTATTGTTTTCCTTTTCATGAATAATAAGATGGTGTACATTGATAAACAAAACATCACCACCTAGAGATTCTCTGCTTTCTAAGATGGACCATAACTGGTCTATTTTTAGAAGAGAAGGTTTGATACTCTATTAACCTTCGCAGTGAATTTTACTTACTTCGCGGTCAATTTCATTCACTTCACGGTCAATTTCAATCAGTTTGCGGTGAATTTCATTCACTTCGCGATCAATTTCACTTCGTCGTCGGTTAATTTCACTTCGTCATCGGTCAATTTCACAAAGTTTGTGGTCAATTTCAGTCACTTCGCGATTAATTTCATTCATTTCGCGATCAATTTCAATCAGTTTGCGGTGACTTTCATTCACTTCGGGGTTAATTTCAATCACTTCACGGTCAATTTCAGTTCTCGGTCAATTTCATTCACTTCACTCAATTTATGATTAAGTTCATTCACTTCGCGGTGAATTTCCTTCACTTCGCAGTGAAATTTACTCGCTTCGTGGTAAATTTCATTCACTTCACTCAATTTGCGATGAAGTTCATTCACCTCATGGTGAATTTTATTCACTTCGCGGTGAATTTCATTCACTTCACTCAATTTGTGATGAAGTTCATTCACTTTACGGTGAATTTTCTTCACTTCACGGTGAATTTCATTCACTTCACTCAATTTGTGATGAAGTTTATTCACTTCGAGGTAAATTTCATTCACTTTACACTGACGAGCACTAAAGTTCCTCGAGCTCCAAGTTGTATGAATGGTTCAAAGGAGATCAAAGTTACATGGGTCGCACAATGATGTATTTATTATATCTACAATGTTCATCAATTTTTCTAGGTCATTTTAGAGTAGTATCCAAAAAACGAATCATATCCAAAGATCAACTGAAATAAGAGCAATTAAACTTAATCATGATCACTAACAAACATACTCCTTGCAGTTTTATAGGCTGTTAGTGACCTGATTGGCTTTCAAGGGCACACAGAAGACAAAACAACTACTCCATATTCCTAAAAGCAAACCCATGTTTTCAACATGCTTTGAGTTAGTCCCTTATACATAGGGTCCGTCAAGTTATTAGCCGATTCAACCTTAGTGACTATCCATGCTTCATAACATCATGCACTAGAGGTTAGCTACTTGCATTGAATGTGCGTCGCCCATACGTGATTGTGTGGATCCTTGTCTTAAGTAACTGCGGCATCATTGTCACAAAACAATGTGATCGGCACACCAGTGGTACACATCACCTATAGCTTTCTCAGGAATTTCCGTAACTATGCAACTTTTTAGCTTTGCTAGCTGCAGCATGGTCTGTTGCCATGGTTCAGTCAATATGGTTTTGCTCGGGATTCCTCCAATTCTCAAGTCCTCAACCCAAACTTCTGTGAACCCCATAAGATTTTCAATGGTAGAAGTTCAATCCCTCACTATGGGACCCACAGAACTTGTTGACGTCAATGAGACCTCAGAACTTGCTGACATCAATGGGACCCACTGATAGGACTATGGAAGTCCCCTTGCAGACATCAATGGGACCCATGGAACTTGCTGACATCAATACACCAGCTATATAACTGCCAGCCAATCCGCTTCTGCCCACCCGCAGACCGGGCGCAGTGCCGCCTAGACTGTCCAGCGTGCGGCAGTAGTGCCACCGGTCCGGTGGTAGTACTGCCCGCGGTGGAAGGAATGCATACTGAGTTTGCAACGCATTTTGGTTCGGTAATATTGTGCCCGTACAAAAGGGTATTAGTTTGGTAAAGTAAATTTCGAGGGACTCAAAAAGGATAGTGGCTTAAACGTCAGGCGTGCATTGAGAAAAAACCACAGGCGGACGTTTCCGATGGACGCGGCAAAGCTATCCGCAGGAACTTCCTTCCACGCGGAGCTAGGTGGATGTTTATGATAAACCCCGTCCATCCGTTTTTATAGATCATAGTAGAATGTGTACCAAAAAATGAGGCAGATCCAAAACTCATGTGGGACGCACGTCTGGAAAAAGTAGGTAAGGGAATTACTTCCGTTGAAGCCTCCTTGTGTCTACTATGATGTATATATGTCATCCATACCGTTCATTAGCATAATCCAAAGCTTTTGTGGCCGCATTTAAACAACTTTTATAGAGACTTGAATGTTTTAGCGGTGGAAGTTCAATTCCCACTTTTTTTCCTGTAGTGTGTCCCACTCGAGGTTTGGATCTATATCATTGTTTGGTCCATAAAATAACATGATCTATCAAATCCGATGAGCGGGCTAGATTTATCACAAACATCACGGTGGGGCCCAACTAGCTTCCAATTGCTACCGGAGGCCGTAGGCTTCCGTTTCCACTTTCCATTAACATAGGGAAGGGGATTAAATAAAGAGAGAGGGGAGTACGACGAGGTTGTTTTAAAAGAAAATGGAATATTTAGGGAAGTTGAGCTCTTGTGATTTACCTGGGCAATGTACCATTTGTATAACAAATCCCGTCCATTAAATATTTATGGTCCCTTATAAGCACTTATAAGCATATGAATCATATAATTAAAATTATTATTTTTTTGTAATTAATAGTATAATCTTCTTTTATATTGATAGAAATTCATTTCAACCGTTCATATTTAACTTGCATGCCTGGTTCAAGTGATTAAGATTATTTTTAAAAAAAATTTGCAGATAAAATTAAATTAGCATGCCTTATTAGATAACAGACTAGATATGTGACACGTATTTTATCATGCCTATATGAAACTTGATGTCATGTACCATCTCATAAGTAAGCATTACATATAAATAAAGAGAATTATTTTTTCTATTTAATGCTAGCTAGTTGGGACAATTTAAATTGTCCAATTAGCTGTGTGTGAGCATTTCATATATATATATATATATATATATATATATATATATATATATATATATAGCGGAACGCTCACCTACGAACTAGGACTACCTCCGAACTTTTATGAGAACTTATCATATTTGATGAGTCTCGAAAATCTGAACAGTCCACGTGAAGCAGAACCTCATAAAACCCTCTGGTACTAATTTTTACTTTGAACCAAAACTTCGATGGGCCATAAAAATGCAAACAGTTTCTTCCCTTGATTTGAATTTCTCTTTGCTATGGCCCACTAGAATCTTAGATCGGGGTAAGAATTTACCCCTTGAGGTTTCATGAGATTCCGCATCTTATGGATCGTTGGGATTCCACACCCATGATACGTGTGCAAAGGTGCGCACATGTGTAGCTTAGCATGCCTATATATATATATATATATATGTGTGTGTGTGTGGGGACAAGCTCACAAGAACTCCCCCAGAGGTTGAGATGTGTGGGACCCACCATGATGTATGTCGAACATCAACACTGTCACTCAGATGCACAATTCCATAGTGGGCCTGGGGCTTAAAAATCAAGTCAATCCGTGACTTATGTGGGCCACACCATATACAAAAGTTGAGAGGGGTTACCCTCCATTAAAACATTCATAATCATTTTTTGGGCCCACCGAGATGTGGTTCAAAAATCCTGCCCATCCATTATGTGTGTCCCACTCTTGGATGAGAGGGTCAGACCAAGTTTTAGATGCATCCAAATTTCAGGTGGGCCCCATCAAGCGCTTTTATATGTTTTTGGCATGTATTTTTATGATTTTAGATGGTATGGCCCACCAGAGTTCCATATACGACTGATTTTTGGTATATCCCATAATTTAAAAGGGATCCATCAAATGAACGGTGTTGATTTTCGACATACATCATGGTGGGCCCCACACAGCTCGACCTCACGGGGAGTTCCCATGAGCTCGATCGACCTTATGGTACCTTTTCCATATATATATATATATATATATATATATATATATATATATACACACCATTGTATAATTAAAATGGCAGAAGGAAGCGTACCGGATTGAATAGAGAGACAGAGAAAGAAAATGGCTTCTGCAATCAGCGGGAGACTGAGATGGGAAATGAGCAAGGCAAGCTGAGGGTTGGATATGGTCTGTACGAGGGTTGGATATTATATTTCAAGTGGATCAAGAGCCAGGTCGTCACCCTTTACTGTAGGAAGCTGTCCGACCCGGCTCGTACCCCGCTCGTACAATAATCTGTCTGAGCAGATCTGTGTACGGGCCACCTTAGATGTATCTGTTTATCCATGCCGGTCATCTCTTTTCTTAGATCATGTTAAGGTACGGGTTAGAAAATGATGTAGGTCCAACGCTCCAATGAACCATACAAGAGTTGACTCTTGCATTTAATGCAACTTGAATTACTGTCTTTACATTTAATGCAACCTAAGCTCATTATTTGGTGTGGTCCATTAGAGCAATCGATCTGCCTCATTTTTGAACCCATAACTTAACATAATATGTGTAAAGAGACAGATGGCGTAGATCAATAGATACATCATGGTGGCCCCCATACAAATCGGGTCAGACGGCTTATTGTCCGATACAGGTCGGACACAATCCCCTTCATTTACTATTCTCATTTAACCTTGGCCGGCTGAGAGGCTGTCGTTATCTCCTACTAGATTTGCGTTCGGTAGTGACCCCCAGTACCACCTCGGTGATGGTCAGTGTTGTAAAAGCCGTGGGCTTACCATGATGTATGTGTTTTATCGATGCTGTCTATCCATAATTTTCAGCTCATTTAGACATGAGCCAAAAAATGAGATAAATACACGTCTCAGGTGGTCCATACTATAGAAAACAGTGTCGACTGGATGCTCACTATTAAAAACTTCTTAAAGGCCACGGAAAGTTTTGGATCAAGTGATATTTTTTTATTTCTCTTCATCCAGTACCATGTGACCTAATCTATAGGTTAGATGGAAAATAAACATTACAGTAGGCTTAAAAAGTTTTAATGATGGACATTCAATTACTCCTCTTCCTGTGATGTGGTCCACCTGAGACTAGTAAAATGGATGGATAGAGTCCATAGATCTAGGGGTGTACACGAACCAAGCTAGCTCACTTAGCTCATTCGACTCGACTCGACTTGAAAAAGCTCGATTCGACTTGGTTCGAAGTTGAGTTCAAGCCCAGTCGAGCTGATTTTTTTAGCTTGAAAATGAGTTCAAGCTGCCCCTAGCTCGGCTCGACCCGACTCGGATCGAACCAGTTCGGTGACTCGGTTACTTTGATATTGATGTTGCTCGTCAAGTGTTTGATGAAATGACTAAACGAAGTGTGACTGGTGGCAAGGAAGGTATGCATATGAAACAAATACCTTCTTCTTTTTTTTTGCTGCTTGGAAGGTATTTGATAAAATCCCTGAAAATTTTTGCTGCAAAACACAGGCAATGGGATTTTGAAGGTGCAATCAGGTGTTTGTGTAAATGCCACACAAAAAAACTCGGCTCAAGCTAAGCCCGAACTGGCCCGAGCTAGAGACCAAACCAAGCGGAGCCGAGTTTGAGCTGAGGTCAGCTAATGGTTGAGCCAAGTCAAGCTGACGCCAACTGGACTCGGTTTGGCTCGTTGTACACCCCTACGTATATATAGAACACATTAATCATGCTGGGTCCACAACAACGAGGGGTCTCTACTGAGTAATAGTCTGTGGTTATTTATGAATTTTGAATATTCACATAAATTGGATTCAAACCGAAAGATTGGTGGGAGCGGATTGGATTTTATGTGCCACTTATGCAGGACGGTGTGGTCCTTACTATGGGGCCCACCTTGATGCATGTATTCTAAATCCATGCCGACCATCCGTTTTTTTCTAATATTTCAGGGCATGAACCCATAAATGAAGCAGATCTAAATCTAAGGTGAACAATACCAGACAGTACCATACGGAACAATGGTGATTGACCAATAAAAATTTCTTGTTCACTACAATGGTTTTGGATCAAGCTTACATTTGTTTTTTTTTTTCCGTCATCAGTTTTGTTTCACCTTATCAACAGTTTGGATGGAAAATAAACATTATAGAAACAATAAGGTGGGCCTAGGAAGTTTTTAATGGTGAAGCATTTAATCACCACCGTTTCTTATGGTATGGTCCAAGTAAGATTTATATCTGCCAGATTTTTTGCTCATGCTCTAAAATGATCTGAAAAAACAAATGGACGGCATGGATGTAAAATATATACCTCAAGGTGGGCTCCACGCTAAGTGTTGTACCATCTATGGTAACACGGGGCTCATCTAATCCTCTCCCATGATTGGTAATCTGCAAGCTGACAATACTTAGCTAGGGACGGAGATTCCCTTTAGGAAGGCTTTGTGTAATGCCCCGGTTTCCAAAACTCGAGTACGTGACTCGTTCTGGAGACTCGGGGGTTAATAAATCAGAGATATAACGGAAATATTAAAGTCGGAGTGTGATATCATAAGTAAGCATAGATTATATCAAATAAACCCGAATATTTGGCCCACTCTGCTGGGGCCATAATTACAAAATTTTAAGAGTTTCAATATATCAAATCAAACATGAGAGAAACTACTACTACTGATTAAGCCCAAAGTAATCGGCTACTTCTTGTTGCGACTCATCTTTGTAGTATCTGTCTTTAGGCTCCACCATCGCGCCTTCAGGACCAATGCTACCATCCTCTCCTCTACACCTGCATACTCTGTACGGTTGAGTATTCGATAGAGCTGGGCATCGGACCGAGTCAAATCGGATTTGGTCCAACTCGGCACCGTCCGAAAGATGGGTGGACTGATCCGAACCCGACCAGATCCACCACTGAGTCCAGAACACCCTACTCGAACAGATTCGTTATATGCTTGGCCTGACCCCGAACCGATTCCGACTCGGTCAAAGAAACCGAGTCGGATTGGATTAGCTAAGGATCGAATTTTTCTACGGTGAAAATCATTATCCTTGTTGCTATTTTCAGTGTGGTCCATTTGAGCTTTAAATATGATTCATTTTTTTTTTCTCCAAATGCATTAAAATGATCTCAAGAAATGGATAAATGGTATGGATATATTAAATACATCATTGTGGGGCCCATGTAACGTGTATCTCATTTGAACCGTTCGTACAACTCGAAGCCCAAGAAAATAGCTGGCCTCCCTTGACGTGCACAACACGCTATCAGGATGCGGATGTCCTGCAAAAGCGTTTCGCACTTCATGTGCTGGGATTGTAGTGGGGCCCACTGTAATGTTTTTCAAGAATCCACTCTGTTCATCCGTTTTTTGAGATCATTTTAGAACATGAGACCAAAAGTGAGCAGGATCCAAGACTTAAGTGGGCTGTATTAAAGGAAAAGGTGGTTAGATAAATTCCTGCCATTGAAACCTCCCTGGGTTCGACAGTGATGTTTACATGACATCCATACTGTTAATAACGTCAATCCTACTGGGATTAACTGAAAAAAACAAATATTAGCATGATTCAAAACGTCTGTGGCCCCACGAATATTTCAACTGTGGACGTTCAATTATCACTTTTTCAGCCCACTTTCGAGCGGATACGGTTCATTTTTAACCTCATGTACAGAAATGAACTCACAAAATGTATGGACGGGGAGGATTCGCACAAACTTCGCAGTGGGTCCCACATGGGTTCCCAGCGGAGGAACTTCTTTTGCAGGAAATCCACGTCCGTCTTGGCACGACACGTACCTACAGCTAGCTATAACCAGCTTGTGTGGTACGGAAGTGGATTGCGTACTGAGTAACTCATTACGCTAAACGTACTGAGTAAACTCTGTGGGGTCCACCGTGATTTACATATTTTATCTACTCTGTCCATCCATTTTAATAAATAATTTTATGGTTGGAGACCAAAAATGAAATATATCCAAATCTCAAGTGGACCTCATCACGGTAAACATTGTGAATTGAAATTCTACAGTTGAAAATTTCTTGGGGTCCATAGAAGTTTTGGATCAAGCTGTTATTTGTGTTTTCCCTTCATCCCTGTCTTCTTGATCTTATGAAAAGGTTGGATGACAAATAAACATCACTTTGAGCCCTAGCAAGGTTTCAACGGTGGAAGTCATTATTCCCAATGTTTCCTTTGATGTGGTCCATTGAGCTTTGGGTATACTTATATTTTTGGACTCAACGATTAAAATGATCTTTAATAACGGATGGACGGTGTGGATAACCCACATACATTCATAGTAGGCTCAACTGAGTTTACTTGGTACGATAAAAAGCATACTAAGTAACTGTACACAATCCCATTTCGTGTGGTACACGGAAACGGATCGGCTACTCCCCCTGCCACCAGCCCCGTGGCTAGTGGTCGGTGCTCTGTGGGCCCCACAATGATGTATGTGTTTCATCCATTCCATTCATCCATTTTTAAAGATCATTTTAGTGCTTGATCCCAAAATTGAGAGATATATAAATCTCAAGTGGACCACACCACATGAAAACAATAGTTATTGGATATCCACCATTAAAATCCTCCTAAGGCCTACTGTACTATTTATTTGACATTCAATCTGTTGATTAGGTCATATAGGCTCAGATAAAGGGCAAAAACAAAAATCAGCTTGATCCAAAAATTTTATGGCCCCCAAAATTTTTTGAATGGTCGATACTCATTCAAAATTGTTTCCTCTAATGTGGTCCACCTTAGATTGAGATATACCTCATCTTGTGTCTCATGCCTTAAAATGATCTTTAAAAATATATGGACGGCATGGATGAAACAAATACATCATGGTGGGGCCCACAGAGCACCGACCACCAGCCATTGGCTGGTGTCACGGGGAGTAGCCAATCTGTTTTCGTGGTACACCGGCGAATCCTCTTATTATACCTCACTCTTGGGGCCCACCCTGAATGCATGTGATTTATCCACGCCATTCATTCATTTTTTCATATTAGTTTAGTGGTTGAACCTAAAATTGATGAATATCCAAAGCCTTAAAATCAACTCGCCAAATGGATGGCTGATTTGGATATAAAACATACTTACGAGGCTGCGACTCTCTTTCTCTTTCCTTCTTTCTCTCTTCCACACAGAGGATCATTTCTCTCTCTCTTTCCTTCTTTCTCTCTTCCACACTGAGGATCATTTCTCTCTTTTTCTCTTTTCTTCTTTCTCTCTTCCACACAGAGGATCATTTCTCAGTATATCTCTCTCCAGCAGAGATAACCAAGCTTCAGATATAAAGAGATAGAGAGAGATAGAGAGTACATTGGGCGGGATTTTTTGGCGCGGAACCTAAAGTCTAAGCGAAAAAAGTTTATATATATATATATATATATATATATATACACACACACACACACACACACACACACACACACGGTCCGGAGCGGGTCGGTCCGAATCGGATCCAATCGGATCGGGTCGGTTCAGAACAGGGCTTACCCAAATTCGATCCGAAAATAATTCGGATCTGGATTACGCTATCCGATTCTGACCGATCCTGACCATCGGTTCTGTTCGAATCGGGTCGGATGGGGTCTGATCGGGCCGGATCCACCGGTTCGGGTATAAAATGCCCAGCTCTAGTATTCGATGAATGAGTGACCAACTCAGTGTGAATTTCCTTTAAGATTACACACTGCCACCTTAACAAACATAGTTAAAGAAAATAAAGAGACAATTCAAAATAGACAAGATGCGATTTTATTAAAATACGTGGCTGTATGAATGCACATCGACCTGGGGATGCTCATCCAGTCGGACTTGGGCACGTCACCCATGCAATCATCGACCTGGGGATGTATCCAGTCAGACTTGGGCTCGTCACTCATGCATATGACCGGTCACCAATGTAGCATATCTCATACAGTATGCTGCCAAAAAGCAAAATAGGCTGATAGTCGATGGTCTGGGAGCTAGCGAAATGATACCCCCCTAAGCCCAAGGGCACGTGCTACAACATCCAGAATTAGTCACCCGTCATCGCCAATATGCTATGAATGCATGATTAGCCAAACCATTATTACTCCACTTATAATCAGTCAACTTATATATCTCAATGGTCATTACGAGGGGCTCGTCACCCAACGTAGGCCGACAGCTCGGGCATAGTTTCCCATGACCACCATCCCGACTCATGACGTATCCCACCTTGGGATGCTTAAACAGGACCCCTCCACAATTGGTTGATCAAATGTAATTCAAGTCAGGGGTCCTATTTCCTACATCATCAATCTAATTGCACCCCAAGTGTGGATAATGAAGTTTCTTCACTTGAAATGTTGTGAGTTGAGTTCTGTGGACGACACATGACAATCTTTTGACATGTAAAGGCATATGATAATATTTGCATTTGTGAAGAGGCATTATGAAACCAAAGTATGAACTATTAAGCAGATTAATACTAAAACATGGGAATTCAATGATCATTACATGTTAACATCATTGATGGATTATTAATCAATATGAGGGCCTAGCATGTAATGTAAACATAATTCAACATTAAATAGAGTACTTTATGGAACTTAGTAATTTACAACAGCTATTACGATTATGAACTAGTGATGGTAGTCTAATGTATACTATGTTTAACTAACTTAAAGATTGAAACCCCAAGGAGAAAAATCATCACTTGAGGGATTGTAACTCCTCTCTTGATTCTGTTTTCTGTGGCTAGTTAACAGCCCAATACTGATATCCTAAAATTGATTCCAACCCAAGAACTTGTGTTAGATTATGTTTCCAAAGGCCACTAATGATAAGGTTCATGAGAGTCCCTGCTTCATGTGAATTGGGCCAATTTTGGCCCAACAATCAAGGTCTAAGCTGGGCCCACAACGGTCTCTTCATAAATGGCCCATATTTTTCGTCCATTTATGACTGGGCTTGGGCTCAATTTAGTTGGACTCAACCCAGGACTCAGCCCAGATTTGCAGCTGGGCTCAGCCCATACCCAGCTGTCGTGGCTGGGCTAATTTGCTCAGCCCAGTTGTCGGCCCGCTGTACTTACACAGGGTGCGACCTACCTGACGTCAGCGTGTGACCCACCTTGCTTTACACAGGGTGTGGCCCACCTGATGTCAGCGTGCGGCCCACCTAATATGTAGTGAGGTCCACAGTGCTATGTGGTGGAGCCCACTGGATTATATCCCTGGTGCGGCCCACTGTAAAACATGTTGAGCCCCACGAAGATTTGGATGTTTGTTTGGCCCACTACAATACATGATGAGGCCCACGAAGATTTGGACTATTTTTTCGGCCCATGTTTGTGGCAGGATTTGGTCCAGACCGTAGCTTAGGTCGTGGGCTACACCTAGCCCAACCTTCAGACCCAAACGCAGGGCCGTACTTAGCCCAGTTTTGGAGCCAGTCTTGGCCCAGTTCTGGGCCCGACTGAAAGGCATTCCTAGCCAGGCAGGAAGACCGCATCCAGGCCATCTCCACAGTCCATCAGAGGGGCTGTTTTTTGCCTCGATCGGAAGATGTTGTCGACCCTTATCAACGGCAGTTTTCAGTCCTAATCAGAGGTAGTTTTGGCCCTGGAAACGGCTTAGTCTGGCGGCTGGAATTTAGCAAAATAATGGTTGCCTTGATCAAGAGAGCCAATCGGCCTTATCAAATGGACAACTGGAGGTGGTTTTCAGTGTTACTTGGGCTCCTCTTCTTCCTCGAAATGAAGTTCCCTTAGCCTGAACAGACCCAAATCAATCCAAGTTGATCGGGTTGAGTTGGTGCAGTACGGGTGCCAGGTTCTCTCACTCTCTCTTTCCAACCTCTCCTACCTCTCTTTAAACCTCTCCTAAACTGGCTAAACTGGACTGCACTATTTCGACTCAACCCGCACGGACCGGGTCGACTCAGTGCGGCACCGAGTCCGCCTTTCTCAAATCTTTCTCTCTATTTCTTACTCTCCCTAGTTCTCTCTCTCTCTCTATGAACTAGTGGTGCGAATCCTAAGGCCAACGGTTAGCTTTTATAGGGCTAAACACGTGTGAATCATTTCATCCAACAACCATGATTTAATGGCCGGTTTCAAGTGTCCGTCTTGGATTTTTCGCATGCATGGGATCCATCCGTTACTGGAGATGGACTCCTAATGCTATGGCCCACAGAAAAGCAGTTTTTTAACCATTGTGGGACCCACGCTGTGATGGTGGGTTTTTGGCTTGACGGGGAAGATGACGTAGTCATCAATGGTGGATCACTGACTACGATATATTTATGTGATCTGGTCCGTTTTAATGGACCAGATGGGACCGTTGACCACCGAGGGGTCCACTTCCTGGGCCTTTCATTGGCGTTACACCACACCACCCGAGATCTCCCGCCTCAAGTGTTTTTCTCGCGAGATGGGATTCTCTCCACTTGTTATTTGTGGCTGCCCTAAAGGGAGCGGTGGAGATTTCTCCTCGTGGCCTGGCAGAAGGCCTGGATCGAGTCAGATGGGGTTTTTCGAAAAGGATCGTCTCCCCATGCCTTTCACTACAATAGATCGTTGCCTGTCCACTTCTGGAAATGGATAGAGGGTCCGGATTTTTACTCCCATGAGTGGCTGAGGGAGGGTCGAGGACGCGGATTGTCGACATGGAGGACAAAGAACGACTACATTTTGGAGAGTGCAGTTATGCATCTGAGACCGTCTGTTACTCGTACGCATGCACATGCGCATGGCTTTGGATGGCCAGTATAGAATTGGTCATCCGTAGTTCTCCATTCTCCATACTAATGGACGGTTCGGATATTCCAAAGGGTGGCTTGAAAGGAGCCACAACTCGTCCCAAGTGGACGTTTTCCCGTCGTCCCTTACCCGTGCATGAGCACAACTGCATGGGCCCGAATGGCTGACATAATTGTGATCGTTTGGAAGGTGTAAGACCAATGAATGGTCTGGATCTCGCGGAAGGTGGCCAGAGTTGAGCCACATCCCTTGCGAATGGACACCTCACGGTCCACCTTGCTGCAGAGGGAGAATTTCTCCCTTTTTCAATAGCTCGTTAGGTCAGCGGCTTTTTGACCACCCTGGCCATCCAGTGCACTTCGTGCATGAGTACACGAGGTGCACTCGCACACCGTGTGGGGTTCATTGTGATGGTTGTGTTATATCCACTCCATCCAATCATCTTGGGGGCCCACTTAGGGGTTCCGACCCAATTTGGGGCGGGGCTGAGGCCCAGGTGGGTCGTATCACATGTCTCAGGCTCTATTTAACCTAGCATACGCTGATCCGATGGCTAGATCGGTTTGATATATATTTCAATGGTTTATTATGGATTTAAGACACAGTGGTGCTTGGTTGGCTACCCACTAGCCTTTAAAGATCGATCATTAGAGTATCGCTACAATTAGTTAATGTAGAAACTACTCTGACTTAAGGTGCTTGATCAAGGTTACCTTCTTGACTGATGTAGAATGCAATTCAACTCCTAGGGCCTCTGATGGGTGACTTTAATGATGATTGGAAGCCCCATACTGCGCATGTTGAGTTCAAGTGGTTTGGTTAATTGACTCTGGATTTCCATTGATATAGGATTAAGTGGTAACACCCATGTACCTGAGGTGCGGGGTGTTACACTTTTGCAGGATGTTTCCAACTGGAAGTCACTTTGTTCCCAGGGGAATCTTTGTGATAAATCTGCCCTATCCACCCACTTTACCCTCTCTTTTTAGGTCATACACCAAATGACGTTGATCCAAAGTCAAGTGGGCCTCAGGAGAAGAAACACATGCAAAGAAATGTCTACCATAAAAACTTTCCCAAGGTTCACCTTGATGTTCATATGCCATCCTTTAAATGTTATTCCTATTACGATGAATTGAAAACACATATAGCTTAGCCTAATGCAAAACTTTCGTGGCCATGTGAATGTTTTAATCGTGGTTATTCAATACCTACTGCTATTACATTTATTTGTGTATCTATTTGTCAATCGCGTATGTTAGTATGTCAGTATTTTGGTTAAGCCCTTGGAAGCTGAAGATTGAAGACACATGAAAACTTCGCACATCAAGGAATTAGAGAACATGTATATCAAGGTGCTTCGATGACCCTAACTTTAGACCCAAAATAACCTAACATTTATATGTTATAACCTTAATAGGTAAATATAATTCGATCGTCATAGAACCTTAAGAGGTATAGAAAACTATGATTAGAAAGACTTTAGAGGTCCCAAGCTACCAGAAATCAAACTGCCCAAAACTAACAGTCTCTGGGTGTTAGGCCCATATTTTTAGGTACTCGAGTATCACCGTGGGAACTCATCTAGTGTACTTACATGAGTAAGTTATCTTAATCATCCATCTACCACTCATTCCTACTTAAACAAGCCTTGGAACGCTAGGAACCACTTACAATAAGATTAAGACCGATCCGACATTCAGATTGTCATAATTTAATGTTAAAATTTAAATATTCACTTGGTATGGACCACGTGTGGTATAGATTTGCATCGTTCATGGACTGTGGTCCTACCTTGAGCGGATGAGATCGATGAATGGTGCAAATTACGCTCAACTCATCAAAATGGATGTTGGTTACAAGAGCACAACTTGTATGATCCCGTGGCGCACCGAGCCAAGCCCGTGGTCAAACAGGGTTTGACCCGATGCCACTCTCCTGAAGGGGACAACTCTTTTGAGGGGGTTGGATTTCCTTAAACAGAGCAAGGAAGCTCCCGCATGGAACTAATTGTACAATATTCTCATATACATCTAGCTGTGTGTGAGATATTACCTATATAATATCCATTACCTTACAAGTCATAATTATTATAAAACTGATATTCTCAAATTACATATAACTTCTATAAAATAATAAAAGAAACTAAAAATATTAAGGTCAAGCTAGAGTAGGTGTGATCACGTTGTCCTTAAAGCGTTATTCCCCCATTATCAAAATAATTAAGATTGCTGACAGGTTGTAGGCAAATGGCTTTTAGGATACAAAGAGCATGTATGTGGTTTTACGTTCAGCAAAAAAAAAAAAAAAAAAACCACTAATGGAACTTTGTGTACACAGTTTGCTGGCAGATAAAAACTTAAAGAAAAATCCCGGATTAGAGAGAAGATTAGAAATGAAGTAGCTGGCTTAGACTACTACACTGGTCTATTTCTTAAGGACTTGCTGGCTAAGGTTCATATTGAACCTTGCTAACTTGATCAGAAATCACTTAAGCTTTTCTTGTTGGGTCGTAAGAGAGAGTGATTCGAGTGGTTGGTGATAGTCCAATGAACCACCCAAGCACTGTTTACACAGGCTAGGATTAATGGATGTTTTGGTCCAAGTCATAACTCTACATGATTTTTTCTAGCTGTTGGTGAGAAACTAGTCGTTATTTGGTAGTTTCTGACCATTTTGCATGTGGGAAAAGCAGATGCATGCTAGCCATTTAGACTGAGGGGCTAGTTGTTTATGACTGTTGGGCTAGCCATACTACAAGAAAGAGGGTTTTTAGCGACGAAATTTTATTTCATCGCTAAAAGTGACTTTAGTGACGAAAGTTTTCATAGTTAAAAGTTTATGCAAATATTTTTTAGCGACGAAAATTTTCGTCGCTAAAAGTTTTGCAAAATATTTTTGGCATCGTAGCTAAAAGTTTTGCAAAATATTTTTGGCGACGAAAAGTTTCGTAGCTAAAAGTTTTACAAAATATTTTTGGCGATGAAAGTTTTCGTAGCTAAAAGTGTTTTTAGCGATGAATATTTTCGTCGCTAAAAACTTGCCTTTGGCGACAATTGAAAATTTTCGCTGATAAAACCCTTCTACGTCGCAGTTTTAGCGACGAATTTAGCGACAAAAATTTTCGTCACTAAAAATCTTTAGCTAGGAAAATTTGGTGTGCTTTGGTTTAATAATGCATGAGTACTTACACCACCTTTTAAATGGCCAATTCCAGCATCTATATAAGACGTACAATCTCTTTCAGACCTCTTACCCACAACACTCCAGCCACTTGACCCATAACCACTGTCACACTGCGACTCGCACTGGTTTGCGTAAGGTCGCAAGGGAGTGACATATGCGACTCGATGCTCACGTGTGAAGTATAAAGTGTGCCATTAGCACCTCTACAATCACACTACCTCACATGCCCACGCCCTCACAACATGACCATGACTGTGCCCATGCTCATGCCCGAGCCGCGCATAACACGCAAGTCTCTGTACTTCACGTATTCACCAAGTAAATAGTAAGTTACTTAACAACCTACTTAAAAACACAAATTTTTCTTCTCTCCTTTTCAATATGGGACTATTCCCAAAGCACTAAAAAACTAAGGTTTTTTTAAAACAAATATTATATATATATATATATTTTAAAATATTTTTTAATCAAGTATTTTGCACAACAATCCCCCACTTGATTGAAAATTATTTTCAAATAAAAATATATGTCAAACTAGACACTACTTATATACATAAAGAAAGATATCATTCGATTTGAATATTTCCTTAGTATAAGTATCTTAAAATTTTATCGAAATTCTTGGTAGCTGTAGCTTTGGACTAGTTATTCTTAAATAATAGAGTAGAAGAAACCATAAGCATATTCTCTGTGTTATTAGAGTTTCTATAGATCTTGCTCAGCACAATTAATGGTCATATGCTTCTTTTATTTCATGAACGATCCTGAGTGAAACTTCAACTCTTATAAGAGACATCACCATCTTTACATTCATATAGGTGAAATCCTTCGAGTGTCTCTGTTAATATTAAGATACTTATCATTTTAAACTGGATTTCATTAAGAGTTCTACAACTCAACCCTTTATCTGTAACACAACACTATCTATTTTGTGAGGTTGTATATAATATTAGTTTCAAAAATTTTCACATATCAGTAACTTATTATCACCCATTAAACATAAACTTAAAGATTTTCTAAATTTATGTTAGGTTTCCATCACTGGTGGAACTTTTATTGAAGAGTTTCAGCCCCATCCCTCTAAATGTTACCTTTACTACCTCTCTCGTTAGAGGTCTAGTAAAAGGATTAGCCAAGTTATTACTTGATTTCATATAGGAAATTTCACATAGATTTTCTAAATTTATGTTAGGTTTCCATCACTGGTGAAACTTTTGTTAAAGAGTTTCAACCCGAAACCTCTACATGTTGTCTTTACTGCCTCTCTCGTTAGAGGTTTAGTAAAAGGATCAGCCAAGTTATTACTTGATTTCACATAAGAAACTGCAATGATTTCATCTTGAATCAATTGTCTCATATAATTATGTCATGAAATTATATGTCTTGACTTTCTATTATAAGTGTCACTGTAAGCTCTAGCTAATGTGGCTTCACTATCACAATGTAGTGACATAGCCGATATAGGGTTCACACAAAAATGACTTTCTAATAAAAGTTCCATAAGTTACTCAGCCTCTTTGTCTGTCACAGCCAAGGCTATGAAGTCAGACTTCATAGTTAAGTGAGTTGTGTAGGCTTGTTTCCACTATTCATAAGACAGTTGCACCTCCTAGGGTGAATACCTACCTTGCAGTGGACTTGTTGTCCCATGTACTCAATATCTAACTCATATCAGTATATACTTTCAATATGGTAGGAAACTCTGAGTAAAATAATCCTAAGTCTTTGGTTATTTTTAAGTAACCAAGAACTCTACTGATAGCATTTTAGTGTTCCACATTGAGATTGCTAGTAAACTTACTGAGTTTACTCCTGGTCTAGTGCATTACATAGCATACATTAGACTGTCTATCGCACTTGCATATTCAAGTTATGCAACTGCTCTTCCGTTATTCTCATACAACTTGATACTTGGATCAAATAGGGTTTTTACTTCTTTTATTTTTATATGGTTAAATTTATTTAATATTTTCTCAATGTAATAAGATTGACACAGCGCATAACCCCCATCATGTTTTTAATTAACTTTGATACTTAGGATGGTATCCACTTATTCAAGATAATTCATTTTGAATACAAAAGACATAAACTTCTTTGTTTCATTTACACCTTCCATTTCATTACTTATCATCAACATGTCATTAACATACAGACAAATAATAATTACATAATTACCATTAACTTTAGAATATATGCATTTGTTAGCTACATTATGTATGAAACCATGAGATAATACTTTTGAATCAAATTTCTCATGTCACTGTTTAGGTGCATTTTTAGTCCATATAAAGATTTAATCATTTTACAAACTTTCTTCTCATTTCTTAGTAGAACAAACTCTTTGGATTGTTTCATGTATACCTCCTCTTTAAGGTCATCATTAAGGAAAGTTATCTTTAAATTTATTTGGTGGATGTGAAAATGATATATGGATGCTAGCGCAAATACAATCCTATTGGATGTTATCCTAGCCACTGGAGAATATGTGTTAAAGTAATATATCCCTTCAATGCATTTGAATGGTGTAGTCCGATGTTACGGACGGTGGAAGTTGGAGAAATGAAAGATGATAAAATCGTAAATACTTAATACTATTAACCTATACAATTCTAGATCATATGGTTCCCATGATCCCTTTCATGGAAAATTTTATACCGTGCCTATTTATCATAAATTAACCGTACATGTCGAATTTTAGCCCTTAATTAATCATTGTAAAAGTAACCCAATTAACAAATCAGCTCCTTAACTATTGATTTTGGTGTCCATTGAGTGAAGAAAGCTCGTGGGTGGTTGTAGTAGGATATTTCCTTTCGTATGAATGACTTGAATTTTTCATCATATAAATCGAGTATGAAATATGAGAACCCTATCTTGGTAGGCTTTTCCTTAACTGCGAAGTTATTCGTTTTAGGCTTACAACTCTTTCTAAATTTGGAACTTCCGATTGACCCACTTTACACCGTCAATCGTAACTTAAATTTGGACCATACTTTGGCTTCATATGACTATGATATCATACAAAATTTAGACCCCGATCTGTGATCCTATACCATTGAATGATGACAACTTGATTCCAATTCCTTCCTTTTGGTGCAAAATGTGAAATTTCAGATTTATGTCTTTTCCACCATTGATTAATCACCAACTTTTGTCTAACAATTTTCCTATCCTGATTACACATTTCTCACAAAATTGGGTCATGATTATTAAGTGTGGACCGCTAATTAAGATCAAGTTTGTTTTGGTACCTGTTAGGAGAATTTTCATGATAGGCTAGTTTAAATTTCAGATTACCAAAAAATTCATATATCCCGGCTCTATTTAACGACTCCAATACATTAGACGAATTAGATTTAAAAAAAGATTGCCAGAAAAGGTCAAATTAGAGAAACCCAATTCAAGTGGGGACGTAAAACAGTCCCTCTCACACATCCACTCCTTTATAAAAAGGAATGTGCATCGCCTTGTCCACTCACACCCCTCTCTAACTGACTAGATGGCAAGTTATGATTTACCCGGTTGATAAATTAGGGTTGATAAATTCGAATTTTTTATGTGTGTGCCACATCCGGCTCGTCTAGTAGGTTTTTCCTACCAGAGGTTCACTTTATGCCGAAAGCAGAAATATCCACTCAATGAAATGTTTTTTTTTTTTTTTTTTTTTTTTTTTTTTTTTTTTTTTTTTAAATCTTGAGGCATAGCTAGCCCATCTGATGAGTATATAAGGCTGATTTTTGCCTGACGTCATCCTTATGGTAGCCCAAACCACTGGAACGATTTTATGTCCCGTGCACTTAATAGATTGGAATTTATCCAGTGGGTGGAACTTACCATATGGTCCAGCCAGTCGGACCGGAGACATTCTACTTAAATAAGAACCACTTGACCTGACAAATTGGCATTCTACTTAAATAATAAAAGGTGTCTAAGTCCAACCAGTTGGACTATAAGTTATGTCCACCAGCAGATAAACTTCAACCTTTTATGTTTGTGCCCAATCCAACTCATTCAGTAGGTTAGTCCTATCACAAATATCATCTTACTAAAAAATTAGTAATATTCACTGATCAAGTGGACCATATTTTTATTTTTCTATTTATTAATGGTGTAGCCCATCTGAAGAGTATACAGGGCTACTTTTTTCACCAGGTGATCCTAAGGGTGGGGCCAACCTATTGGTATGGCTGGATGTCAAATGCAATTAATAAATTGGAATTTATCGGCCAGGTGGATTGTACCATGTGGTCAACTACTGGGACTTGAGAACATCCTTAATTAATATGGTTAATACAATGACATTCCAAGTTACAATTCAACTTTGGTGCTAACAGGCTGTTCGCATCTGCACCACACACGTGGCTATATGATTACATCTTTATTGATCATTCACATAGATTGGATGATACCATATGATCGGTAACCTGCAAACAGACAAGTAAAATCGGGACATAGCCATTGATTCATACACAATCAAAATACTTTGATGGATGTATATCATTATTTGGGGCCCATTTACGTTTGGACCGTTCAGATGGATTCTCTGGAATTGCGTGAGATCTGGAGAATTCCTAAGGTGGAGGATTTCCCACAGGTGGCATAAAATCAGGATGGTTCATTCATCAAGTGCACTGTATGTGGGATCTTTTTATTTTTAATCGGTCACTTTTGTCATACAGACATGTGGTCCATCTAGTGAGTGGAGCAGGCTGATATTTAGTTGAGGATATGTTGGGGGTGGTCCCTACTACTACATTTGCTACGTGAGTCGGATTCAAATATCATGAGTCTGGTTTCATGACAATTGATTATATCTGTCATTTGAGTGTATCTCTTTGTAGACTCTTAAACCAAGTGTAGTACTGAAATTATTATAACATTTTAAGATGTTGTGAACGTGGGGTGATGGTGGATCGTGCTCACGGGTTCCTTCTCAAGGCTTTTGTTGGTGTTTAAGTTGTGGGGGATTTGGCAGGGTTTCTAGTAAGGCGGTACACGAACCAAGTTGGCTCGGGTAGTTCGCTCGACTCAACTTGAAAAAGCTTGATTCAACTCGGTTCGAAACTGAGTTCGAGCCGAGTTGAACTGATTTTTTTAGCTCGAAAAAATTTTGAACTGATTTCAAGCGTGCCCGAGTTCGACTCGACTTGGATCGAACTCCAACTTAAATCGAACCAATTCAGTGACTCGGTTACTTTGATATTGATGTTGCTCAACAAGTGTTTCATGAAATGACTCAACGAAGTGTCGGCTGGTGGCAATGAATGTATGTATATGAAACAAATATATTTTTTTTCTTAATTTTGATATTGCCTACAAGGTGTTTGATAAAGTACCTGTAAATGGCTGCTACTGTTTTATACACAATAAGAAATTGAAAGTGCACTCCATGTGTTTGTGAAAATGCTGCACTGGCTCGATCTTGGCTCGAATTGGTCCGAACTATTAATCGAACCGAGTTGAGCTAGCCGGTCAAGCTCAAGGACCGAGCCGAGCTGAGTTGAGCTAGGGCCAGCTAGTGGCCGAGCTGTGCCAAGCTCGAATCGGTTTGACTCGTATACACCTCTAGTTTCTAGTATGGCAGAGCCGCCATGTAGCTTCCTAGCTATTGGACCAGTTGATACCAGGTTTGGTGTAAGCACACACGACTAGATGAAAGCCACATATTACACAACCCTCTCTTAAAAATACCCTTTGTGAACCCAACTTAGTAGTCATAATGAAAGATCTCACTGGGGTTCTAAGTTGGAGAATTTCGAGTGACATTATCAAAATTTGAGGTTTTTCCTACAATATTAGAAATGTCTCACTAAAAATACCAAATTTTAAAAAAAAAAGTATTTATTATAATTATTAAATAATTATAAAAATTTCAATACATAATTTGTTAAAATTTAAATAATTTTAACATTAATATGAAAATAATTTTACAGGATAACCACATAAGACAAAAGCTACCCATATTTAAAACATCTTGCAACATTTTCATGATAATTAATTTACTTTATTTACAAATCAAAAGGTTTCCAATGGCTCACTTGTATATATTAAACAACCGAGTAGATGTTTGCCAGCATGGCATATTGGTACAGATCCAATCCATTCATCACAACGTGGATATTCTTAGCCAACTATCAGGTTGGTCCACTTTTCAGTTGTGCTTACAAAACAAGTGGATGGCTGAAGAAACTTAGATTTTGTCCGTGGAACTATTTTAAACATTGTGGCCCATATGCTAAACATACGATGTTAATTTTTCAGGGAGAAAATGTAAATGATAAGATTTACCTGATGGACGGCTTGGATTTTGCACCTGTCATCCATCACAGAGCTCTTGATACCGCAGATATGATCCGTCTTGTACAAGCGTGTGGTTTTTTTTCATGAAAAAATATGGAACGGTCAGGATTTTCATATCAAGCAGACTTTTGGGCTGTAAGAACCAACAGATAAATGGGGTTGATCACTGAAATTAGCGCCACCTGTAGATATGAAAAGCCAAGGACACTATGCATCTCCCGAGGTTTTTATTTTTTATTTTTATTTATTTTTATTTATTTTTATTTTTTATACGCGCACACACACCCCCGTACACTCACGCTGGTGGAATTTCACCGCATATGGTTACTCGAACCTTTGATCGAGTGTTGCCCGTTTGGGACGGGTGGATTGGAAGGGATTGGATGGTATTAAAAGGGATTGGAAGTAAAATCTCGAGATTGACTGGGCGTGCCAAACAGACTGGGTGATCTGGGATTTAGCAATCCCATCAATTTTAAAACAATCCACTGACAACATCATCATTATTTTTAAATTCCATCCAAGCCACCCTGATCCGTTCAGATTTGCCTGGGACGTATTTGGTTCGAGGAAACGGAAGGAATGGGAAGGTTTAATCCGGGATTGGCCGGGCGTGCTAAACAGACTCCGTAAAGCAATCCCATGAATCTTAAGACAATTCACTGACAACACCACCGTTACCTTGAAATCCATGCCATCCACCTTAATACCATTCAATCCCTTCAAATCCACCCGTCCAAACGGGCTCTAAGAGTCTGCCACCCGGGCAAGAGTAAGGATCCAAGACACTATGCATCTCCGAGGTTATTGATACTCCGGCGCAGTATGATGGTTCGTAAGTATGCATTTAATAACTAAATATAACTTAAGATCGACCGTCCAATTCCTTAAAACCAGTGCAAATAAGTCAAAATTAGTTTCATCAAAACAGAATACCCCCATGGTTAATGGACACGCATTGGTTGAGTATAAACCGTTGAATGTTTTCCATTTTCAACAATCTGTCATCTACAACTATTTTTAAAGAGTATTTTTGGTTCATAACCATCAGAAAGTGGTGACATATTATTTGGACGGTCTAATATTATTTTTGTTCATATCACTGATACAATTTCCGAGTGCAGGCGTATGAACCATCAAGTCTGCGAGAGTATCAAAAGCTTTTTTCTCCTCGTCTTCCTCCTCGCTCTTTGTTCTGGAAGTCGAACAAAGGAGAAAGAGATTATATGCTATTGTTACATTCAAGGGCTCCATCATTCTCTATTGCTGCTCTGTGATCCTTCTGTTGAGCGGTACATCGAACTCCGGAGGTGCCGGACCGAACGATTCTTCACCACCCAGAAGGAATTCTAAGGTACATCGCTCTTTGTTTTGGCCTGATATTGGATTTTTCTATCATGAGATTCAAAGGCCAAAAGCAGTAGCCTTTTGTGAAAGAAATTTTCCATTGGTATATCCTGTTTGTTGACATTCATTGTTGTGGATGATTTCCTTTTCCAACAATGTGGCTTTTTTTTTTTTTTTTTTTTTTTTTTTTTCATTTTGATTTTATTCGCTTCATGGCATTGATAGATCCTGCTTTCAGCAATGTGATTTCATTTTTTATGATTTTTGTATTTATATCTGCATTTGTATTAGTTTATTATAAATATTATCATTAGTATTATTATTTGAATGCATATACATTAGCTTTGATTTTAACATATATCTGATTGGAATGAAAAATTAGGGCTGCTGTACAATGCTTGTTGGCATTTTGTTGAGGTGGCCTACTTAACATTGATTTGAATTGTTCGTCTTCGGGGCCCCACCATTGATGGGTGATGTAAAAAAGATTTGTGCATCGATCAATCCCAAAAGTCGAGCAATGAACATTTTCCATTTTCCTACTACGATGATGGTTCGTTGTACTCTCTTTTAACCATCCATTTGCATGCCAACAATTTGATGGATTGGACTGTCCACTGGGGTTTTGTATCTGAGGGTATATTGGCCCCGGCTTTTAAAAAATATATATATATGATACAGGCATTGTATATCAATATCAGCATGTATCAGTTCATATTAGTTGATTTTTTTTTTTTAAGCCAAAGAATCGGGGAAAAAATATCAGGATAAAAGGGGGAAATGAGATATTCAAGAATCTATTACTTTTTTTTTTTTTTGTGCATATATATATATATATATATATATATATATATATATATATAAAATTTTGGACATGCGTATATAATGGTGCATCAAACTATTCTTTAATTAGAATGTTGTTTGTCAGTTTAACATGTTGTAAGTCAACCAATTGGGCCCCAATTGAACATAAATCAAGTACGATGTGGTGAATTAGTGCCCATTATATTGAAAAAAAAAAAAAAAAAGAGGTGAAAGTTTACCCATCTTTCGATTTTTCCCATAGTGGTCCATTCCGTTTCGATTTGTTGAATCCCACTGAAATCATTTGTTTTGATCCTAAAATAAGTCTAGATCTAAACTAAAATGGCTTTCTAAGCTCCCTCCATGGTTTAAATGAAAAAAGAATCAGAAAAATGAATGAGATTTTGATTTTAAAAAAAAATTAAAATTAAGCCTTTATATGTGCTCCCAAAAAATGAATGAGATTTGGTTTTAAAAAATAAAATTAAACCTTTATTGGTGTGACGCCGGTATTGGACCTGTATCGTTGCCAATACACCTCTATTGGTTGCTACAGGCCGATATAAAACATTTTTTTATAAGCTGGGCCGATTAGGTCCTATACCACATAGCCGTATTAGCCAATATGATACCAATGTCGAAAACTAATTACAGCATCACCGATTCAAAGTGTGGCCCATCAAATATACCACTTGGCTCACTGAAAGTGTGGGACCTAACTTTAATGAAAGCTGACCGGAGAAAATGCTGTTAATTCAATGCTGTGTGTCATCAAGAAAACCTCTCTAAACCATTCTTGTGGAGTATGGTTTTTAATTACAAAAGGGCTTCCATCAATTTACGTCTCAGGTAATTGGTGCATTGATTGCTGAAGCCAGTCATGCTTTGAAACAAACTAAACTGATTTTTATTTAAATTTTGATTCAATTTTCAGACTCGAGGTTTAATCAGCAAGAGCTGCCAGCTTGCCAGCCAATACTATACAATGGGTAAGCTCCAACAGGATTCTTAATCTCTTCCCTAATGTCGGATATGTGTTTTGTAACCTCTTAATCTCATGAGTTTCTTGAGCACATCAGCAACATTTTATTGGGAATTCATTCAATTGGTAGCCCTGCTTCGAGAACTCTGAAAATCAGATAATCACACCACAATGTCCATGATTCTTCCAGGTGATCTCCGCGTTCGTGCACATCAGCATCATCTGTCCCCTTCAATGTCGCTTCCCTGCTTCTTCCCAGGATGTATGTTTATGATTAACCAGTCATGTCACTGTCTGAAATGGGAAATGCTCGGGCAATTCATGGAATGCATGCAGCAGGCATTTGTTATAGATCCTGGTTAATCATCAGGTGGATCCCACCTTGAACATGTCCTGGGCTAAAAATCGACATAGGCACTCATCAGGTCAGCTGTGTAAGTGAATAGAGACCACTGATAAAACTCAAAACCATCTACACATGTGAACCACCTGATGATGCCCGTATCTCTCACGCTTGTGCCACTCTGGTACGTGTGCTCGAATTGCGCTGTAGCACTTCTCATATGAAATCTAATGATTTTGGTTCTTGTCTGTCTTCTGCTGAATATTCAGTTTTCACTTTCCGGATGTTGAAATCATCGACCCATATGAGAGACTGCATACGAGAGAGCTCAAGAGGCAATATGCTCGCATTTATAAAGGATCCGAAAACAGACAACTGCAAAAGGATAGAAACAATAAGATCAGGTGAGATTGCAACTTTAAATGAGAATACTATCTTTTGCATTCTCATGATGTGTTTAACCAGGGCCCACCAGAATTTAACCCATTACCCTCCAAATCTTAATCACAAATTGTAGTATATATGGTTTAGTGCTTAGAATGGGATCGGATTTCAAATAAGAAAACCCTCTGAAGTAAAACTGCAGTTACCATAGAATGCAGGAAGTGATGCAAGAAATGTCTCATGACTCTCGTCTACAACTTGTATAGTTGCACTTACACAAATATGTGAAACAAAGCCCAATGCTGCCATTTGATGCAGCTACCAAGACGCATGAAGCAGCCTATTTATGTGTATTATCAGCTTGATACTAATATCGAAATCATCGCAGGTAGGCATCCCCCATTTTCACTTCTAGTAACTGTTTGATTTTGATGTCTGATTTATAGACTCGTTCTGGGCACTTTGAAACCGAACTCTGAACTCGGGTGAGGGCAAATGTCTGGCTGTCTAAAACAGATACAAATGTCAAGATGCCGGGGACACCGGAAAACCAACATCGTCAGATACCTGTACAGATATATAATGACATTGAAAAAAAAAATGTATTTTTATGTATTCTGTACTTTATAGTGGATAAGATAAAGAAAAAAATGCATCTAAATGACCTGAAATACATTAGATCTATACAAGTAGTAAAGGAATACAGCTCAAGTACAAGAATAAAACATACATTATCATTGTCTCATAGGTGGATCCTTACTCTTGCTCCGGTGGTAGACTCTCAGGAGTTTTAACACCCGGTCAAGGGTTCGAGTATCCATAGGTGGTGAAATCACACTATGGCGTGAGTGTGTGCATGTGTGAAAAAAAAAAAAAAAAAAAAAAAGGTGGATCTGACACATTCGTGGGACTTGGCATGTCAATTCTTTAGAAAACAGAGTGTCCTTTTCACATGCTATTTACAACTTTGATCATATGAAATCAGGTAATTTTTCAAGGGGTTGGATTTGTTGGTGTTAATTTGACTTTGCATAATCCTATTCCCTTCTGATTTCCATGGTATCAATAAGTGCTAACATTACAGCTAGTAAAACCTTTATGTGAAGGAAACATTCACCCCTTTATGTGATAGGAGTTGAATCAGTTTATTATGGAAAAAAAGGGGGCTATATTGGCATTGTTACTGGACTGATACGCTATTGTTACCGTCTAATATGACCATTTAGGCCCATTTGAAAATTTTTATTTCCAACTATTCTCTCTTTTTCTGCTTCTTTATTCTTTTCAACCATGAAGGGTGCTTAAAAACTAAGTTTGAAATAGATGCAAGGAGTGGGATGATTTGAGAAATATTGGAAGTCAAGGGTAAACTGTCTTCTTTTTTGTTTTTCCCTTCTTTCCATCTTCATTTTGTTGTACTTAAATGTAATGGGACTTGTGTTTGATTGGTGCCTATTTAGTCAACTTTCAGCAGGACAAGTGAACGCTGCTCAACAGACAACATTCTTACCAAAGAATGGTCCGTTGCAACATCAAACACATGTCCAAAACTTTAAATAAATAAATAAATAAAGAAGAAGAAGAAGAAGGAGGACGAGAATACATATTTGGAAGCATCACATCTTTTTAGAAGTTTACCGATAATTTTCAAGTTTATTTTTTTATTTTTTTTATTTTTAACGAAAGAAGAAAGTTTTGGCTGTTAAGGGCCTATATTGGCTGGCCAGAAGCCTGGCTGTTATAGCTTTGTAAGACCTTGGCGATTTCCTGAAAAAATGGTATATAGTATTTGGAAGCCGAGGTCTATTCATGCACCACAGCTTGATTATGACTTTGTAATTCTGTTATGTCAAGAGCAGAAGTGATAGGCAGCTGCAGAAGCCCAGGAAACAGAATTCCACAAGCACCTGTGAACCCAAAGACACCACAGCAGGTGGATCTCTGATTGTTCCTTGTGGTTTCATAGCTTGGAGTTTGTTCCATGACACATACAGTTTGACTTGTGGCAGCCAGGCATTGCTCTGAACAAAAAGGATATTTCCTGGATATGTGACAGGAACCGAAGGTTTGATGATGGTGTCTTTGCTAAGAACTTCCAAAATGGGACTCTGGTAGGTATGGAAAACTAAACCCAACTTCCATTCTGTGTTTACAATGAAAGAGACAAAAATGACTCTGTCAAGACTCGAAGGGAACTCAAAATTAGTTTAAATAAAAGAAAGAAAGGAAAAAAAAAAAGAGACTCAGTCAAGAAAAAAATCGACTTGACAATTCTTTAAAAAACTCGATGAAATTTGATTAGATTCACCAAGATTCAACAATATTAACATATTTAAATAATAAATATTATTGAAAAACTTGAGAAACAAACTGTTCCCTATGGTATTGATCACCTAAGCTATTTTTTGCCTGAGTTTTGGTAGGGCAGATTAATTAATTTACAGTTTAGATTGAACACACAACACTTGGGCATAAAAGCTCAAATGTATTGGAATTATCATACATTCAAACATATGTGAACAATACCTAGAGACAATTACGTGGAATGGCAAAAATGGAGTTAAGATTGAAGTTGCAGCGATGCAGATCAAAGTGACAAACTAGAAAATTGAGTTCGATTTCTCTGTTGTGACTCAGGATCCAATGTCTACATTTGGGGTGCTTATATTTGGCATTGGTGGACTAGAGCATCCATTTCATATGAAGAAATATTATTTTGAGGCTAAAATGTCATTTACTCACATAAGATCACCCATAACAAGGCACTCATCTGTGGAATCTAATGAATGAAAGCAAGTTTGCCAAATTAAGGCAATCTAGGGCAAAAAGGTCTAGTGAGGATGAATTAGGGAAAATTGTGCAAAATTTCAGTAAATGAGGGGTTAATCAAGCTTGCTTGATCAATATTAATACGTTAATCCATGATAACAAGTCCACCCAAAACCACACACCTAATGCACAGTGCTTGTCAGGCCTTTAGGCATCCTCAGACTCCTATACAACCCAATTAATTATCGGGCTCCCTTGGTAAACTTGTGTTCATGTCCAACCCAATTAGCTATTGGGCTTAAAAGTTAGGACCTGTTTGGCAGACACCTAAAAATGAGTTAAATCTCATTTTTGTTAATAACAGATGTGTTTTTAGAGATCTAGATCTCTAGTACATAAGTTCTATTAACATGGACTCATTATATATGTACTAGAAACCAAGATCTAATGTGAAATTTGAGCTTAGTAAACTTGATTTGCTAGACTTCAAGCTCAACCTATATCCAATCCAAATGAACTTAGGGCCCAAATATTGGCCGAGGACAAGTTGCAAGATATGTGCTCTCTCTCTCTCTCTCTCTAAGGGAGTTATTTCATACGTTGGCATGTGTTGGTCAATATACAGGCAGTAGAAAGTTTTGTTTTTTTTTTTTGAAAAACGGATTCTCTGTTTCATTTCATTCACAAAAATTACAGCCAAATACAGATTTCGGGCTTCCACCAGGATAAAGCAGGCAGTAGAAAGTTGAACACATGGCATGTGTTAACTCTAGTTAAACCATCTAAATTGTGGACCCAAATTATAAAATAAACCGAAAGCCAGATTGGTTGAACATTCCCAACTTCTGGTCATTGGACGCTTGTTTGGTCAATTCAGATCTCTGTCTATTTCACCCTTCAACTGTTCAATAAATGTGGATAGCTCTAGTCCACGAAAAACCAGAATTTTCTTTTCATATTAGAGACGAATAACTGGAATATGGTAGAGCAAGGTGGTGTGCATTGTAGGGTGATGTGCCAATTGGGTCCTTTATTAAAAGCCGTACCTACTAGACTTCTGTCCATTCATTTGGTGGACGTCAAAGCAATGGTAGAAAACTAAAATAGTTAATTGTGAAATTATCTTTGGAGTAAATTGTAAAGAAGTAATGAATATAACTATCAATAGGTTTAATTTTTGAAGCATGAGCCAGCCACACTAGAGTCCAGTAGTTGGATGGACCCAGTTGTATAATTCCCTGTGTTGCATGTGGGGTGAGAAGATCCCCACATGCTTTTACCTGGTCCTTTACCTGGATCCAACCCAATGGACTCCAAATGCACCTCCAGCTGAGTGGGACCAGATCTGCCACTGGTCAGGGGATCACTCAAAACTTGGTCTAATCAACTGAGTCACTTGGTAACTTGAGGACATGAGAGATCGGTGTTGATTACTCGAACTGAGCCACTCAGATGAGTGAAATAGTTTTTTTTAATAAATTCATGCGGAGAGAGACTTTGATTTCCTTATAATCCATTCATTTTAGATTTATAAATTGTGTGGTTTTTGAGATATGCTCCATCTAATCTATGTATCTATTGCAACCACCACACATTTAGGAATGCCTAGGGACTGAACCAGATGATTTGGCTTTCAGATTAGGCCTGATCATGAAATTAACCCAACCCAATCTGCCAAGTATAGGCCCCACAAGTGTGAAAGCATGTGATTTTGTGGGCCCTACAAGGTGTAAGTAGTCAGGTAAAAAAATCACCATTTATGTCTGAGGATATGTTAATGAGCCAAAGAGTTGGTCTAGTTTCAATAACCATGATGGTGGGGCTACACATGGCTAATTGGGTTTATTAATTTAAGAAGCTTCCACACGGTTCCAGTGCCATGACAACAGGGACGTTGCCTAGCTATTGTGGCCTATATGGTGTGTGCATGAGATCCAACCAGCCCGACTGGCACAACCCTACATGATGTGTACCCAGCACAAAAAGTAAGCCAATCCGCTAATCTGGTGGGCCACACCAATGGTGCAGGTGTTGATTGATCATATGGAAATCAATCTCAAGGTTGGTTCTTAACATGTATTCTCGCCTATGTCTATTTTCATGTCTGACAGTAATGATGGGAAAGGAAACTTAGTTCCATTGCAAATGACATGTCAGGAGGTGCGCCCACAGCCTATTGGTATCAATAGAAAGAAACATTCAAGAGAGATTCATAGCCCCAATCTTAAAGAAATTGATAATCAAAAAGTATTTTCCATGAAGATTTACTATATACAGCGATAGCATTGAATGGTGTAAGTGGGATGGGGGCATTTGCCACTGTAGAGAATCAACTAGACCTTTTGCTCACGAGTATGAGCACAGAGAAACGGTGAGTATTGCCATGTGTTTCAAGAAAGGTTTTGAATTTCCTGTATTCACCACTATCATGAGTTTGAATATTTTTGATTATGCACTCAAAGATTTTCTCAATATTCAATTTAAATCTTCAAAAAATACTATATAAATCTACTAACATCATCAATGAAATGTATCTTATAATGAAACCTTGAATAGATGACAAGGGAGTATGTCTGTCCACACATCAGAAAATGTTAATTACAAAGGTCAATTGGCTACAAATATACATATTATAAAGAGAAAGTTTTAAGTCTTTTGCCCATCTGACAGGAAGAACAAGAGTTCACAAATTTATTAATGGAGATCGCAAGTGAAAAGCAAGAAACGGCCACATGATGAACTGTACACATTGTTGGATGATGGGTTGCCTCCAGATGATATAAATTGCCTTTGCTGGAGCTACTCAGATGAAATCTCTTGTATCTCTGGTCCTTCATAAAGAAAGCAGTTGGATTAAACTCAAAGTGAAACAAACACCAATTTAGAACTACTGTACCAAACACCAAATATCCATTTTCAGCACAACTGTAATCATTATAAACCCAATTAATGGTAAATAAATTGGTTGTGCATCTACATATGATGTGTATCATGGCATGTGTTTCCCATGAAAACTGTCCTGTGGGGTCACACCCCCGCTGTGAAATAGGGTGCCTTAAAAGACAGTCCAATCCAATCACTAGGTGGGCCACACCATACAGAACAATGGACAACTGCCCAAAAACCTTCAAATTCATGTGGGGCCACTCCATAGTTGGACTGGCCAGATATTTAAAGGTGTCCTGTTATAATGGTGGGGTAACCCACTGGAGGATGGGTTATAATTGCAATCACCTCATTGACATTTCCATCACCCATTCAAACTGTTCATCAGGGCTAGTGAAACTCTTCAAGGCTTCTTTGAAAAATTAGACTAATTGATGATTAATGTAGAACAAGTAACATAACTTCATGGACAGCCATGATAAAAAGAAATCATGCAAGAAAGCTCGATCTAAGGCAAAAATAGCCTAAACCTGATCTGTAACTTCAGGTAGCTGCAACTTCACAAATTGATTATCGGATTCATGTATATAAGATGGTTGAAAAGCTATCAACTAGCCTTAGGAAATGAGAACTGACAAAGTCAGCTGACTACAAAGAAATTTTAGAACTTGGTATTTCCCCCGGCTTCATCAAATCCGATTCTATTAAATGAACACACTTGAGACTGTCCATCTAGTGCGAACCATCCAAAAAATTTGTTTGACAAACCGAGCTTAAATGTCTTCTCCTCTCCTCGAAAATGTGGGCCACGAACCCTTTTTCTCCCACCGTTGGTTTGGAATCTACTATTTGGGTATTTCTAACCATTGAGTCCAGATCCTTTGCTTGCCACAAACAGTAGTTTTCTTTTTGTTAAAATGTAACTGGGCCACATTATAACAAACTGCATTTAATGCAGCAGTGCTGATAATGCCAGCGAAGATATGGGAAAGCAGGAAATGCTTGTCGGTGATAAGCAGTGGATCCGGATTCATCAACCATAGTAAATAAAAAATAAAAAATGAAATATCATCTGGCCTACCACATTTACCATATAAGAGTTTTTTGCCTCTAGATTACATCCTAGACAATGATATGAAATTTCTGGATCATGTGCTACAAGGGCCATTTGAAGAAAATCTGCTTCAGATGATTGTGAATGAAGAGGAAAATGAAATATTGAAAAGTTAAATTTTTAATGAGTCATGTTCAATTCAAGATTCAAAGGTTATATGATGATGGATGAGTAGAAAAAAAAAGTTGCATAGGTGTATATAATAGTAATAATAGGAATGGTTCAAATCAATCTAAAAAAGTATCGTGACCATTGCGTGGTGATTTCATACACGTGTGGACATACAAAACATGCGTGGAATCTGTGATATTCATGGAGCAGTTAAGATGAGGTGAATGTTTTGGAGATATAAATGTCATGAAAAGAGCATGTGAGCAACAATTACAAAGAAAAAAGAAAAATACCTTCTTTTTCTTCTTCGGTGGCAGATGGAACTTCAGAGAGGATGGGACCACTATGTGCGTGTGAAATTAGTAGACCTCCTAATCACAGGACGTAGCATATGTCATCTTATTACAAGATGTGAGAATGATAAAAATTAAAAAATTGTAAAGGATTCATGAGAGGTCATTGAATGGGTAATTCGTGGCACACTTGCAACATGGCACACATGTGAGAAAGATTTACGCTATTTGTTAGGTGAGGCATCCCATGAGAGGTCAACGACCCAAAATGTTGGGGTCGTCCCCTGCTCATGTTGGTCACCCATGTACAAGAAAAAAGTGAACGGTGCTCTTTGGGCCCCATGATGATGTATGTGTCCATTTGATTATTTGGCATTGTCCTATTTATTCCCTTCTAGGACATTGATAGTTTGTCGATTCACAATCCATGCTAGATGAGTGCTGCCGGAGGAGGATTTACTTTGAAAGCACTTCTTGCATTGAGATGCTAGTTGTGGCCCACTGTGATTTTGTGAGAAATTCACTGTCTATCTGTTTTTCCATATCATTTTATGACGAGACCAAAAATTAGATGGATCCAAAACTCAAGTGGCCAAGCAAGAGGGAAAACTAGTGATTATTTTCATATTCACAATCCACTTGTATATATAGCATTTAACTTTTTCAAATTAAACTGCCCAAATTAAGTGTACTAGTTAGATTATGATAAATATAATTTTAAGCTTTTCTTATTATCTGACTATCGGATTGGTGAAATTTACCGGACAATTAAAATTAAATATAAATAAATTCAAATAATTCTATTTTAACTAGCAAGTGTTGCTGAATTAGAGGTTAAGTTCGCTGGACCAATCTGGTTTTTGGCACATGTACCTGTTATCAAATCACTGAACGAGGAATATATTATGGGATGCACTCCATGGCAGAAAGTTCCTTTGATTAGAAGCTAAGTGGTGCCTACCTTGATGTTTGTGAGAAATATACCATGTCTAACCATTTTGGCAGCTTATGTTAGGACATGAACCCAAAAATTAATGAGACAGCTCCAAAACTCAAGTGGGCTGCATGAGAGGAAAAAGTGAGTAGGGAAATGCTTACAGTTGAAACCTCCCTGAGGTCCACCATGATGTTTATGCCATCTAAACTATTCATAAGTTCATTCCTACTAGCTTGATCCACAATTTATGTGGTGCCATGAATGTTTTAATTATGGACGTGGCATGGTTTCCTTTCCCATGAGCCCCTTGAGTTTTGAATCTGCCTTATTTTTGGGCTCATGTTCTAACATGAACACTCAAAAGATAGTAATTGACCAGAAGAATCTGCCAATGAGTAGGGCATCTGAGTCATTAATATGCTTTTCTAAATCATTTATTTATTTATTTCCTAAATGTACGTGGAGCACACCTGATGAGTTGCCCTACCTTCTTTTGTTATGGTTGCATATCCACACCGTCATATGTACCATACATAGTGGGTGTTTACAAAACAAGAAAGTTGATAAAGTTGAGCCATTAGAAGCAGAATGTGGCAGCGCCATCTCTCTACTGTACATGTTTTATGGCCATGCATTAATGAGACTGTCCATCTAGTAGGAACCATCACACACACATATATATATATTAGACAAACTGAGCCTAAATTTCTTCTCCTCTCACCAAATGTGAGCAATTAACCATTTCTTTCCACCCCAACCAGATGTCTAGGATCATTCAATTTATGTATTTCTAATCATTTTCCATCCACTAGAGGGGCAATTTAAACGAACTTGAATTGACACATCACTGCTCTCATGTGTACTATGGAGAGGTCTCTGTATCCTATTTCAGTTCCATCAGCTCTGCCATATCAACTACAGTAAAAGAAATGAAATATTGTCCAACTTGTTACGGCAGCAAGAGTTTTGATAGGGTACTGTGGCCCCCTACTACAGTCACCATAGGGTGTTTTCCACAACTGAATTCCATCTTAGAGATGATACGAAACGATCAAGTTCCGATGATATGTTAAAGGGCCATTTGTAGAAAGTTTGTTTCGGATAACTGTGTATGAAGAGAAACATGGAATATGAAAGTTTTTTTTTTCTTTTTTCTTTTTTCAAATTAAAGATTCAAAAGGTTAGGATCATTAATGATGCATGATTACGAGAAAGCAGCATGTCCATGTGGTAGTTGAACATGAACGGTTCACATCAATTTATAACTATTGTACCAAACACCACATAACCATTTTCAGCACAACTGTATTCATTATAAAATAGACATACCGAGCCAACACTATCCACATTGTATTATGATGTGAATCAAATGGCCTTAAAGAGAACATGTCAAACCCAGTTAATGGTAAATAAATAGGTTGTGCATCTACATATGAGGTTTATCATGGCATGTGTATGGCATGAAAACTGTCATGTAGGGTCACACCACCACTATGAAATAGGGTGCCGTAAAAGACAGACCAATCCAATCACTAGGTGGACCACACCATACAGAACAATGGACAACTGCCCAAAAACCTTCAAATTCATGTGGGGCCATTCAATAGTTGTACTGACCAGGCATTTAAAGGTGTCCTGTTATAATGGTGGGGTAATCCACTAGAGGATGGGTTATAGTTGCAATCACCTCATTGGCATTTCCATCACCCATCCAAACTGTTCATCAGGGCTAGTGAACTCTTCAAGGCTTCCTTGAAAAATTAGATAAATTGATGATTGATGTAGAACAAGTGACATAACTTCATGGACGGCCATGATCAAAAGAAATCATGCAGGATAGCTCAGCTCGATTTAAGGCAAAAATAGCCTAAACCCGAACTGAACTCCTGGTAGCTGCAACTTTACAAATTGATTATCGGATTCGTGTATATAAAATGGTTGAAAAGCTATCGACCAGCCTTAGTTAAATGAGAACTAGTGATTATTTTCATCTTCACCATCCGCTTGCATACATAGCATATAAGTTTTTCAAATTAAACTGCCCAAATTAAGTATACTAGTGAGATTATGATAAATATAATTTTAAGCTTATCTCTTATTATGTAACCATCGAATTGGTGAAATTTACTGGACAATTAAAATTAAATATAAATAAATTCAAATGATCCTATTTTAACAAACAAGTGTTGCTGAATTAGAAGTTAAGTTGGCTGGACCAATTTTGTTTTTGGCTATAACTTAGAGACACTGCAGGTTCCACAAGTCAGTTTAATTTTGAGTTAATAGCACATGTACCTGTTATCAAATCACTCAATGAGGAATTTATTAGGGGACGCACCCACGGCAGAAAGTCTCTTATCAAAAGCTAAGTGGGGCCTACCATGATGTTTGTGAGAAATCCACTCTGTCCGAGCCCAAAAATGAAACAGCTCCAAAACTAAAGTGGGCTGCATGACAAGAAAAAGTTGGTAGGAAAATGCCTACCGTTAAAACCTCTCTGAGGGCCATCGTTATGTTTATATGCCATCCAAACCATTCATAAGGTCATTTCTAGCCATCCAAACCATTTATAAGGTCATTTCTACAAAAATATTAGCCTGATCCACAATTTATGTGGTGTCATGAAAATTTTAATAATGGAACTGCATCATTTCCTTTCCTGCAGCCCTTGGAGTTTTGAATCTGCCTTACTTTCCGGCTCATGTCCTAACATGAATTCCAAAGATAGTGATTGACCAGAAGAATCCGCCAATGAGTAGGGCATTTGAGTCATTACTATGCTTTTCTAAATTATTTATTTATTTATATCCTAAATGTGGAGGCCACCAGATGAGTTGCCTTACATTCTTTTGCATATTCATACCATCATATGTACTATACGTAAAGTAGATATATAGTGCTTGTGCATTCCCTTTCCTTGCAGGTGGGCCTGCTTATTTTGTTATCAGGCCCATCTTTGCAAGTTGTATAACTCTTTTTCCATTATATATGAAAATCACTATTTGAATATATATATATATATATATATATATATATATATATATATATATATATATATATATATATATATATAAAAGTAAAGTGGTTGTACCCGTAGGCATACCACTACAAAAGGACATGTTAACAAAACAAGAAAGTTGACATGGCGCAAAAGGACATGTTAACAAAACAAGAAAGTTGACAAGGCAGGCGCCATCTCTCTACTGTACATGACTTATGGCCATGCATTAATGAGATTGTCCATCTATTAGGACCCATCACGGATCACACACACACCAATTAGATGTCCATCTATTAGGCATTATTTTTTCACATTGTTTTTCAGCAAATGGGTAGAAGGAGAAGATAGGAAGAATAGGCGAACCTAGATTTAAGGATGTTTTTAGTGAAAAGAGTTAAGATTATAAAGGGTCAGGCTGTCAGTGGGCAAGACCTGAGATTGGTTTTGACCAGAATTTTGAACTATACAGGCCAAGCCTATTCAAAATTTTGATTTTGCCAGGCTAGGATTGGGGTCATTGAAGAAATAGTGGACCACCTTTCATCTGCTGTGTCTTCTGAGTTTGCCTTCTGTGCTACTGTTCTGAAGAAACAGTGGACCACCTTTTCATCCACTGTCCCTTCTCTTTTGACATCTGGTGGAGCATCCTTAGATGGTCCGGGGTAGCTTGGGTTAATCTGATTTTGATCAATAAGATGCTTGAAATTCAGTCAAAGAAATGAAAACGCCAAGAGAACCAGAGAATGAAAAGTTCAGATTAAATATGGTTTGAACTTAAAAAATGGCTATGTATGTGCATGCTGTTGTGCATTGTAAGCAAATAAGGTTAAAATACAAAACTTCAATTAAAATTTATAGAGTTTTATGTGCATGAGTAATAATGTACATTGTGGATTAATATCATTATTTGCTTCTCTGAAATCCATCATTTTCAAATAATAATTGTGTAAACGATGTCTGCACTAAAATTTTCACTCAAATTCTATCATTCGATGTTGGCAACAATCTTTGTTTTCTAAATCTCCCTCAAAAGATTTTTTTTTTTTTTTTTTTATTTCTTCTTCTTTGAATAAAACATGATTTTCTAACAAAATGTGTTTAATTCAATTCCCAAAAAAAATATTTTATTCTTTTTTGCATATCTTTTGAAACATACAAAATTTTCATTGTTGAACCAGTTGTCCAATTTTTGCTTTCGAAAAATATAGAGTTTAAAATGGAGTATTGCTAACCATGGGTTGGACCCAATGGTGAAACAGGCCAGCAATTTGTATGTTCAAAACCTTTGAATAGTGGATCTGTTTGGTTGTAGGAGAATTCATTCCTTAATTTTTTATGTTTCCTTAGGAATGTTAGTGTTGACTTAGTATTTCTTAGAAATAACTAAATTTTCTTAGGTTGATGTACTGGATTTCTTGAGAAAAGTTGGAAAAAGTCTAAAACTCTGTTTTAATTCCCCAACACCCACTATTTCCTTTAAAAAGAATACTTGCTTAGCTTTTCATGGATACCTTGTTCCAAAAATCAACCTGGTTCATGAATCATTAAGGCCAGTGTTATAAACAAATGGACAGGTCAAACAAGTTCTAATAACAGTTCATTCATGACATGCAACGTTGCCCACCTGATGAGTTTATGAGCATAATTTTTGAGCCAGGATCTACAAGGTGGTCCTACCTAATGGATGGTCTGGATTGCATGTGTTTGCAATCCTAGCATGCGTGTTGATCTATAGATGGGTTAGGTGATGATACTTTGAAATATGGAGTAATGTTTGGTTGGATCGTTCACAGCTGCAATCTTCAATGATCAAGTACTAAAAACCAATGAAAGAGATGGGCCTCGTCAACCCTTTTGATCGGCAACAAAATCAATTCATATAACCCATAAGAGCGAATGCAAATTCTCCAAATTGAGGATTGTTCACAAAGAGGAGAATGGATGGTAGTGTTGCCATCCACCTTGCCTACAACCTATCCAGAAGGTGGGCCCCACCATCAAGATGTGTTGGCATTATTCTGGCACAAAATCAGGCCACACCACTCATCGTGTTGACAAACAATGGACACCACTCATCATATTGATAAGTAATCAGCCTGATTTTTGAACCATTTGATCTTCAAGGTGGGGTTGATCTTTCCAACGGCTTGAATATTGCACACTCATGACATGTCAGCCTTATGGGCAAGGTGAAAATTAAAGTGGTTTGAACACTCACGAATAAACGAAAGGCCGAAAGACACCCATTACATTAATTCACGAGCCCTTCAGGCATACATAGATGCCAAAACAGAGCATCTACATTACCAGCAGCTGCTCTCATTGTAGATGTTAAAGACACTGAATTATCATTTCCTTTGCTTGTCTCGAAACAAATGCATCAAAGCTTCTTGAGTAATGATTTTAGATGTGGTTGAAGATTATGTAAATGTGTAGCCATCTGAACCACATAAGATAATTCACCGTTGACAACCTCGAATACCCGAGTTGTCTCCTTCACCTGCCAAAAGAGAAAAGGACTGCTTACTACGAAATCTGGCCTCAATCTTTTCAAAACTTGATTGCTTTTTATTTCAATTCATTCAATATAAAAGAGCATGCATGGTGTGAATATATTAGAAAAGACCTTGTTAGTATCCATGACCATCTTTCAAAAAATTATTTTGGTAGGTCACTGTGAAGAGACTGAAAGTTTGGAAGCTCTTATTGATATCATAAATATATTTTAGCATTTTTTTTTTATAAGTGTTGAAAGCATGGTTCTAAAATTTGGTGACATGACCCAATGAGTCGGCTCAACTTGACGAGATCCCTCCCTCTGTTTTTAGGAACTATACGGGCGAGTGGTCTGTTGTGAGTCATGTTGAGTCAACTCAAGTCTCATGAAGGATCAATTTTGCCAGTGGCTTCGCTCGAAATCTTTTCTAGTTGAGTTGACTGAGCCTTGGGTCTTGTCACCAAGTTTTAGAACAATGTTTTCAACATTTAACTAATAAAACAATGGTGAAATATATGGACAATATGAAGAGCTTCCAAACTCACTCGCCCGTGCTGTTCTTAAAGACAAACAGACAGTCAGATAGACAGAGAGAGTGGGTGAAGTCAGGTTCCAATGAGGAGATGCATCTAACCAGCTGCACAACATTGAGATAACATTATTAATTTATTTATAAAAGTATTGAGTCGAGTCAAGTAAAGGCATCTAAGTCTTTGAATCGACACATCCCGGCATCTAAGTCTTTGAATCGACACATCCCGGCTGGACATCATTTCAAGTGAAGTTTTTGGGTTTCTGAACTATGGTTGGAAGTACTTTACTGGGATTCATCCTTTTTCTTAGTATTGATGATATGGGGGAAACCAAAAATTTCAAAGAATATTGTAAATGCATTCTTACATAAAATAGTTACTTTTGGCATATTTAAACTTTAACGAATGCCTGTTCTCCTCCTACTTTCGTTCCAATATTTCGAAGTTGACCCTCTCCATCAAAGTTTCATGTTGATAGTTTCATTAATATCAACAGCTAAAGACATCTGGGGCCAACAACAAAACTAGATCTCAAAACCCATTTACATTCCCCATAGGCAAATGCAGACCCATATCGAAACAAGTTTCTACTTGACAAATGCCCGTTAAATTTTAGTCAAGGAACGAATTTGTTGTGAAAACAGAATTAATCTAGTCAGGAACAAAACTAAACCACTGGAACTCCAAGAATACAACTTCGAGAATTTGCTCAATGCAAGTTCAGGCACAAAAAGGAAACAAAGACGCAATGAAGATGAGCATAGACTCTCTGCTCATTTGGCGTAGTGCTTGCTACCTTTTCTATTCTATTCTTTTTTTTTTTTTTAATTTTATTTAAATGGTTTTCAAGCATGTGTCTTAGTCATATGACTTGGAATTGTTGTTAACCATAGGATTGACTTGCTGATAATTTTGATTCAGCTTGTAATTTCAGTTTTACTTGTGGAGGATTATATGACCCTCGACTCAAGGGTATGCATATATCATCAGCTTTTCAGTTTTTACATGTGGGGCCAATTGTTCTGGTATCCAAACCATTTAAAGAGCTCCAAGATGGGAAGGACCGAGATTTGTTGTATTTTACTCAATTGAATGTGTACATTTGCTGTATTTCTTTTTCTGTTTATTTTCTGGCCACAAATGGAAGATTTGGCATAAGCCATGGTGAAAATTGCTGTCCATCCACTGTATGGTCTATCAGATCAACAGTTGGAATTACCCTGCCATTGACCCCACCTGTACAAATTGTCAAACTGAGGCCATCATGCACTATTTCCAAGGATCATATAATTCCTCTGGCAGTGACAAATAAACTCTGGTATGGGATAATTAGTAAGTGGCTTTTATATATATATATATATATATATATATATATATATATATATATATATATATATATATATATATATATATATGTTCAGGTAAATTTAAAAAAATAATCTTTGCGCTGATAACGGCACAGCTAGTGAGGTTATAACTAAGTCGTTTCAATTGCTGATTGAAAACTATTTCCAAACCCCCTCTTTGGCCTGGGTTCAACCTTGTGCCATTGATAATTTTGGAAAGGCCTCCTCTAATCCGGACGCTGATTGGGTACTACCCCTGCCTGTCCCTAACTAGGAATGGACATGGGCCTTGAGGGACCACCTTGATGTGTGGGTTTTATCCACACTTTCCATCCATTTTCCCATATCATTTTTGGCCAAAAACAAAAAAGCATTTCCAAGGCTCAGGTGAACCATAGAGCGGGGATTAAATACCTACCATTGAAAACTTTTTGGAGGCCACATAAGTTCTAGATCAAGCCGATATTCATGTTTTCCCATCATCCAGGTCTGTGTGACCCTATGAACAATTTTGACGGAAATTAACCATCATGGTCGGCCCTAGGAGGGTTTCAATTGTGGGCATCATTATCACTGCTGCTTTGTATGGTGCGGTCCACTTGAGCATTGGATCTGCCTCATATCTGGGCTTATAAATGATATGACAATGGATGGACACTGGATAAAACTCATATATCATGGTGGCTCCTCATGTTTTTGTGCTCCAGAGCAAGAGGCAACCCAAACGGCTTGCCGCCAACCATCTTCATTTTGGACAAGAATTTTAGAGAGTATTTTGTTTGAGAGAGAGAATCCTTCCCAGGAAGTGGTTGAGTAAGTTGTGTGGCAGGACTCCCCTCCAGCCACCCTCGCTGCGGCAGTTGTTGTTATCACTGCCGAGGCTACTTTTTGGTAACACTTTTCAGCAAATGCCCTATGTTGTCGGCAAATTGATGGAAGAATGGAAGCATTTAGGATCAAGCAAATCAAACTACAGGGCGCACGCTAAGCAAGCATGCAGTAAGCTGAAAAACTACTGCATGTGCTAGTGTGCACTCGTCTCTCTTAAAGGCTTCCCCCCTCCTTTCTTGTGCTACATGAGAATGGGAAGCACAATCTCAATTCAGATTTGGGAAATTATAGGAAGGTAGCTAGATGTGTCGATGCCTTTCAAACCTACCTCAACGATAGGAAGAATTGAGGGACCGATTCACTCTGCATAGATTGACTGAACCCAGAAAGCCTTCCACTAGCAGGTGATCCCGTTTTTCACAGGTAACCATAGTCTAGTGTATCAGAAAGCACATCTGTCTTTCAAAGACATATGGAGTTAAGACTCAGCCCTGATACATGAGCAAGGTCAAAGCATAAACACCCAAAGGAAAAAACGATTGGATCTGCAGGGTTCCAAACGAATTGGTTTATTCAAAAAAATGCTTTGTTCTTTTTACTGGCACTTAATAAATAAGGGATATTTTGTTGACTTAATAAGCGTTATTACAATCAAAGGTGCTAGTGCGCAACGGCTTTGAAGCCAGAAAGTAATGACTCTGTAGGAACTATGAGATCACCCCAAGGACGCCTTTGGCATCCATGAGTCACAGACCGACCAGCCGGGCAAAATAATCACAGTCATAAGAATCAGAATGTCAACCCTCACCAGACAGGGGCAAAGTAGAGTCCTCTGTCCATTCCTAGCTAGGGACGAGCAGGGATAGTATATCATTATCCATTCCTGAGGTGGCCCAGCAAAATAAGCCAGCCCAATCCCAAAAGATAAGCTCAGTGTAAAAAAATTGTCGTGAGGTGGCCCATCACATTGTATGCTTTATAACACCTCTTGTTTTTTTTTTGTTGTTTTTTAACAGCAATTGGATGATCCTGTTCGCCCTGTGTGTGGGCCAACGTGATGGGCCATCACATCAGTTTCGGCTAACAATCAACCAAAAGTAGAGGAATGTATACTTTGAAAACACAGGGAGCCAATGTCACTTCCCTGTTTTTATTCCATTTGAGAACTCTTCCTCGCTTATTTCCTTTATGAGAGTGTTTCTACCGAGAAACAATCCCTATCATATGCTTGCCAACACTTGCATGGGGACCATGTTGGTTTGTAGGGATGGCAGACCCCAAATCTCATGGCTCAGGGGATCTCTATCTATACAGTCCGATCAAATGGGTGGTTCTCATCAGTCCTCGTTCCTTACATTTAATAAATGGTGGTGACTCTTTAACTGCACGCATTGCATAGTCCAGCCTATTCAAATCACTGACCCAACTGTCAATGTGAGCATAAATGAAAATTTTGCACTTGTAAGATAATATTAACCATTTGACTTTTCCCCTCAAATTTGGACCACTCCATAATTATAGCCGTTCATTTGATGGCTATTAATTGGTGATTATTGTGATTTTAGAGATATGCTCCATCCACAATTTGGATGGTCTAGATGTACATTAGTATCACATTAGTATCACATGCCAGGATGATCAGTCAATACATAACCGTAGCCTAATTAAAATATTCATAGCCAAAACCTCAAGAAATTGATAATAAAAAATAGAATTAAAAAGAGTTTCTGTGTGTTTGTAAAAAAGTAGATGGTTAATGAGAAAAATTACAATATTGAATGGCATAATTGGTGGGATGTAGCCATCAGCCACCATAGAGATTCATGGAGACTGTAGCAGAGAAACCGTGAGTATTACCACATATTTCAAGAAAGGTTTTGAATTTCCTGTATTCACCACCACCATTGGCTCAAATACTTTTGATTATACACTCAAAGATATTCTCAATGTTCAATTTAAATCTTTGAAAAAACACCAAATGGAGAAAAATATTATGTAAATCTACTAATATTAATGAAATGTATCTGATAGTGAAACCAGTACATCCCCGGGTACCAGAAACTATTAATTGCAAAAGTTCATTACCTACAAATATATTATAAAAAAGAAGTTTAAGACTTCCGCCAATCTAAGACGAGGAACAAGAGTTCACAGATTTATCAATGGAGATAGGAAGTTGAAAGTGAGAAAGCTGATGATGAACCGTACACATTATTGGAAGATGGGACTTGGATGATAAGCGCCAGAAATTTGCAGTTGCCTCTGCATGATATAAATCTCCTTTCCTCAAGCTACTCGGAAGAAATCTCCCGTATAGATGTACCTTTGCAAAGAAAGCATAAAGTAAATACCAATTAGTCAGATCCTGACTTAGATGTCAAATGCATCTATGTGCATGTGAAGGTTTCTGTACTTCTCGAATCTGAACACATCAAAGATAGTGATTAACCAGAAGAAACTGCAGACAAGTTGGGTATGTGACCAATTTCTATGTAATTCTAAATCAGTTTTTTTTTTTTTTTTTCTCATAAATGAGTGGCCCACCTGATGAGTTGTCCTACTTCTTTTTGTTATGATCACACATGCATTAGAACCATCATCTGGATCGTTCATCTGTACCATACATAAAGTGGAGAGGTCCTTGTAGGCATACCACTACAAAAGGAAATGGTAACAAAACAAGAAAGTTGACAAGGCAGAGTCATTAGAACCCCTTTACTATACACAGGTTATTGTCATGTGTCAATTGGGTCCATCTAGTAGGACCCATCTCAGATCATGCTCCCCAATAAAAATATTTTGTTAGGCAATCCAAGCTTAAATTTCTTATCCTCTCACCAAATGCGAGCTATTAACCATTTTTTGGACCGTTGGTTCGGAATTTGTCAACCAGATGGCTACGATCATCCAATTTGGGTATTTATATTTATTTTCCATCAACAACATGGCAATTAAATGAACGTACTGAATTGACAAGTCACCCGTACCAAGACGAACATGGAATATTGAAAAGTAAAATTTGTAATGACTCATTCTCAAATTCAAGATTCAAATCATCAATGATGCAGATTACATGAAAGTAGCATGTCTATATGGTAGTGGTAAGAACATAAACTGTTCAAATCAATCTAAGAAAGTACCTTGACTATTGCCACCCCATAAAAATACACCCATCATATCTTCTTTCTATTAGAATTATTATATACCAGAAGCAACGAATGGGGGTTTACAAATTCAGTGGGTGAATTTTTTTTTTTTTTTTTTAAAATGGTTATTCCCTACACGTGTGACATATGAAACATGGGATCTATGATGTTCACTGAGTAATTAAAATTACATGTGAAGGAATTCCAGCCGAAAATGTTGTGAGAAGAGCATGTGACTGATGATTGACAAAGGAAAATAAAAAACTTATCACCTTCTTCTCTGGGAAAATAATAAAACTTGTCTTCTTCTTTTTCTTCTTCTTCTTCAACAGCACCTGTAGCTTCAAAGAGCAAGCAAAAAGAGTTAAAGAGGGAGATGGAAAAGAGGTTGGAGACGTCTTCAAAGCAACATGTATTGTTTAGAAACTCATCAAGTCAACTTAGAACTCCACTATGTCAACTGGGATCAATGTGAAAATCTACCAAGTTCCTTAAACTCAGTTTGTTACCTTCAACTTGCCCAAGTTTTGCGCTAACTCTAATGACCTAACAAGTTTTTTGGAATTGGCTGAGTTTTAGAAAGTAACAAGGTTTGATAAAGAAAAATGTAGGGGTATGAACCTACCACTTCTAACATAAACAAAGACCTTGTTAGAGTTTTGTTACAAGGCTCATTAGGTTTTCTCTAAACTCACCCAAATTATGCACTAACTTGTTGGACTGCTTGAGTTTTATGCTACTACAACGAGTTTTGTAGAGTGAGAAGCTATGGTGGAAAGAAATTACTTAAGAACAAAGCCACTTACTCACAATGTTACTTCATAGTCCACCTAATGTACCCCAGTTGTTATAGGAACATACATTGTTAATATGATTGGCTTTCATCCATATGCTAAATTCTATGGTGTTTGCTTACTATCTTAATCATAGATGGTGTTATGCCACCATTCTACCAAGGGCAAATAATGAGCCCAATTTTTTATCCATGACCAATGAACTGAAACTATGCCTAGTTAAAATTGATGAAGTTCTTTTTCATGTTTTTTTTTTTTTTTTTTTTTAAGAGTTTAGTTCAACTATGATAATGGTTGGTTAAATCTCTTAACTATGGCTAAGTGGTAAAGATTGTAGTTATTTTTAATGTTCTAGTTTACTTTTACTCTAGTTATTTGGTTTGAAAGAGAGAAAGAGTAAGAGGTTGCGGAGCTTCAACAGAATCGTTCTTCTTCTCTAATCTTTCGATTTTAAGTTCTTTTTCATTTTATTTTTTTTATAGTTTAATTCAATTATAACAATGGTTGGCTAAATATCTTAGCTAGGGCTAAGAGGTGAATTTGTAGTTATTTTTAATGTTCTAGTTTATTTTTATTTAAGTAAATTGGTATGAATGATGAATAATTGATTGATTTTAGTTTAAATAAAGCTTTGGTTTTAGTTTACTTTGATTTATTGTCAACTCCATGCACTTTGAATGCTTAGGAAGGCTAAGATTGATTGTTTATCTATTTTGTAAGAGATCTGTAAAATTCATTGATTTATCATAGACTATGCGCACGATAGATACTTTGAATTTCTTGTGATCAATAACTTGGCGCTTCATCCAAGTCAAATAGATCCCATCAGAATTCGATTTGATCTCTCAAAACATTTTCCTTTTAAGAAAATCGATGAGTAGCTCGAACAATTGAATCACTGAGCTCGACCACTTATCAAATGTTCCAGACGATCACCTGCATTTATCGAGTTCCCGAGAAGATCCCTTCATGATTATTGCACGCAGGATCTTAGAGAAAATGCTTATCTTATCATGGAAACAATTCGCCTGTAATCTATCAGTAATTGAGAAGGGGGCTAATCAAGCTTTAAGGACAACGTATTTATACGTGATTCAGTGTGGTGTTAATTTAAATAATTTTAGTTTTAGTTTTCCAAATATACTTTTTCCAAGTACATGGGAGGCATGCATGTGCCTTTTTGAATGGGTGAGAAACAATTCTTATATTCTCTATTTTCTCTTGATTAGTGAAGAAAAAAGCCTTTTCATTGCCACATGGTAGGCATTCTCGTCAAACAATGTAAATCCTTATATTGTCTCATGCATTTTTTTTATGCTCTTTTCTTTCCTACCTTTATTTCATTTGCATTGATTGTGTGCAGGATTTTTGCAACAATTAGTATCTATATGTTGAGAGGCAGCTTTGCAACATCAGCATTGGTGTTTATATTGCCTATGTTTTTGATGAAAGGATCAAGTTTTCCTAGACTCAAAAGTATCAAACTTCAACAATTTGAGTTACACATTTCCCAAGTTAAAGTAAATGTAGTGTTGGTAAAGAATGGTTGCAAAATCACAATCAGAGGAAAGGAAAAGAAGCATGCATAGAATAAAGATGGAGTTTTTTAGGGGAAAAACTAATAGGGTATGGCATATCTGTTTCTTGCACTAGATTATTTAAATATAATTAATATATGTAATTAAACTACTAATAAAATTTTGTGGGACAAGTTACATAACGTGTACAAAAGGAAGTCTATATTGTATAAGACTTTTGTCTAATTGAAGTTGAACCTCTTGAATATGAAAGCTCATCTTTGTAAGAACATTTGAATGAGTTCAATACTTTGGTTAATGGACTGGCAGCAGGAGATTAAAAATTGATGATAAAGAAAACATAGCTCTTTTGCTTTGTTAGTTTGTTAGATGTCAGATTTGTTAGATAGTTTCATTATGGATCTTAGCAATGGTCTAGATCTCAATATAGAATCGGCTATATGCACATTGCTTATTGCCGAAGAATTTTATAAAACTAATCATGGGGTCCTCCGATGATGCAATGATGTTAAAAAAAAAAAAGAAAAAAAAAAAAAAAAAAAAAAAAATCTATTGCAAGAAGAACTAGTGGGAGAGATGAAAAAAGATCCAACATGATTCACGAAAAATGGTACAAAAAAGAAGTGAAGCGTTAGAACCGAAGAAAGAGGATCCATTTACAAAATAATTATAGATTTAAAAAGACAAATGAGGAAAGTCCTATAAGCTTAATTTCCATGATCAAGCAATAAATTTAAAAGGTTCCCAAGAAAATCTAGTGAAAATGATAGTTCATCCGATGATGGAAAAGTGTTGTGGGCAATTCAATGAGAGAATATGAACCGTTAATGAATTTAGGATTCAAGCGTTTTGTTTCATGTCATGCTACATAGGGCTACTTTTACACATATTGGTTATGTGTTAATATCATAGTTTACATGATAACAAACACGTAAAATTTTGGGGATTAGAGGTATCATGGTTACAATGATGATATCATTACACAATTTTAATGGACCACATGTGGAAATCCCATGGAAGAAACTTCTACATCGAAAATTTTTAATGTAGATAAGTATAATTTTTTGAAGAAAATGTTTGATTGAAGATTGTAACGGAGCAATGGTAGTTGTAATAGGAGATTTGATGGGTAGTTTATCTCATTTGATCAAAAATACCATGATCGGCTATGTGATTGTTGCCAATATCAGGATGGAGTCTACTATGATTTAGCACAACAGGTTCATACTGACGGTACCGATTGATTAAAATTTATTTTGAGGTTTAAAATCTGTTAATATTTAATTTATGTGAGGATTGCTTATTGGCAAAGTTGCTCTATGTTTTTTCTCATCTGCTATTAAAAGTAAGAAAGTAATAAATTTGATTCATTCTAAAACTTGAGATGTCTCAGTCGAGTCATGGAATGTTCGATGTATTTTATTTTTTGTTGATGATTTCTTTCGAAAGATATGGTTTCTATACTTAAAAGGAAGAATGATACGTTTCCCTATTTATGAAGTTTGAAGCGTTGTTTGAAAAAAAAAAATAATAAATAAAAATTGTTTACTAGAAATAATAATGAAGGATAATAGACTTCTAATGAATTTAAAGACTTTAATTACAACGAGCAAGTCATTAAGAGGAACTACACAATCCATGGTACTCCATGCTAGAACGGAATGGTTGAATGTATGAACTTATAAATCATGCCAAAAGCGCAATGGATTCAACCGGGCTTAAGTATTGTTTTGGGGAGAAGCCATTTATATGGATTCCTATTTGGAAAATTGACCTTGTCCTACAATCGAATTAGATTAAAAACTCTGAGAAGGGATGGTTTGAAAAATATGTTAATAGTTATTCATTTGAACTTTTAGTTGTATTTTTATGTTAAATGTTTAAAAGGGTAAAAGATAAAGCTAAATGTAATGTCCAAACAGTATATTTTTCTTGGCTTTCCAAATAAATCTAGGGTGACAGATCATGGGACCCTATTGTCTGTAAGTTATTATAATAAATAGGTGGGATGTCATTTTTAATGATGATTCAATGCAAAAAGGAAATGTGCAACCCAGCTTAGAGAAATCTAAGATTTAAATCTTCTAAAAATGTTCAAAGTCAACTTGTTGGTCCAGAAAATTCACAAGATGATAAGCTCGAAGACAACATACCTAATAACAGGCGTGGAGAAGAAACATTGTTACTTGAATTCAAAGTTATTAAGACTATCATAGGAAGGCCCAAATTAACCTCCAACAGGCTCTAAGACTATGTGACTACTTACGCTTACATTATAAATGAGCATGAGCCTGTTCATTCTAAGAGGCATCAGATCTCATGGATGCTAGCTAGTGGAGAATCTATGGAGAAGTAAATAGTGGCTTTGCATAAAAATAAGAGATGAGAATTAATTGAACAACCAATAGAGAAAAATTACAAGACAATTTAATAATATTGATGGGAAGGTTGAAAGATACAAAGCCCTAATGGGAGTAAAAGAGCATGCTCATGAATAAGGTATCAACTATCAAAAAGAAGAAATTAAAATAAAATAAAATAAAATAAAATAAAATAAAAACTTCTCATGTTGCTATTTATATTATTTTAAGTATTATAATTGTGCTTGACCTAGAGTTTAAGTGGTTAGATGTGGAATATGTGTTTAAAAATGGATATCTTATTAGGGAAAATATATATGACTCAACTCAAAGCTTCCTTTCCTCCTTTTTTTTTATTTTTTTATTTTTTTTTATTTTAAGATGAAGACTTAGGCCGCGTTTGTTAAATCTGAAGTCTAAAGCCTGAATCTGAAATCTGTTGAATTTAAAATCAAGCTCCGAATCAAATCAAGTAAAAAAACTTGTTTGATAATTATGGCTGAAGTCTGAAAATTAATTACTGAATTTGAAACAATCTGTTTGTTAACAAACATTCGAAATGTCTGAAATATGTTAATTTGACACATTGGCCCCTATCTCTTGTTTGAAAATGTTTCACACCGAATGCAGATTTCCTACCAACTTTGATCTCCTTTAAACCGTTCGTACAACTCAAAGCTCAATGAGCGTCAGCGTTATATAGCTACTGTTTCCTCTCGTGTGGCCCACTCGAGTCTTGGATCCACCTCATTTTTTGTGGATTGTACTAAAATTAGCTTGCAAAACAAATGAACGTAATATATTTCCTAAAAACATAGTGGTGGGCCCCACCTAGCATCACCTAGCATCCTTGCACAAGAACTTCCTGTGAACGGCTTTTGCAGGAAATCCGCGTCCATCCAATCCGCGCTCAGTGTACCACACGGAAAACCGATTAGCTAGTCCCGCTGCCGCCAATGGCTGATGGTCAATGCTCTATGGACCCCACCATGATGTATGTGTTTCATCCATGCTAATGGCTGATGGTCAGTGCTCTATGGGCCCCACCATGATGTATGTGTTTCATCCATGTTGTCCATATATTTTTCCCGATCATTTTATAGTATGAGACAAAAAATGAGGTATATCCCAATCTCAAGTGGACCACATTACAAGAAACAGTGTTGAATGAGCTTTGCCGATTGAAAACCTTTTGGGGGCCATAAAAGTTTTGGATCAAGCTGATTTTTGATTTTTTTACTTCATCTTGGGAATGTATGACCTAATCAACATATTGGATGTCAAATAAACAATACAGTGGACCCTAGGAGGATTTTAATGGTGGATATCCAATCACTATTAATTGTTTTCCTATGGTGTGGTCCACCTGAGATTTATATCCCTCTTATTTTTGGGATAAAGACATAAAATAAGATATGTAAAAATAGATGAATGGAATGGATGAAACACATGCATCATGGGGGTCACATAGCACGGACCACTACCAACTGGGATGGTGGCAGGGGAGTAGCCAATACGGTTCCGTATCCAGCTATACACCTGGTGTAGATGGGCACGGATTAGATACTGACGAGACTCAATGCTGAAGTGGCGTCACCAAGTTCTGTGGACCCCACTATGATGTATGTGTTGTATCCACAACGTCCATTCATTTGGAGATATTATTTTAATGCATGACCTGGAGAATGAGGCAGATCCAAAGCTTTAGTGGACCCCACCACAAAAAACAATAGGAAGATTGATGTCCACCGTTGAAACCTTCTTAAGGTCCACCATAATGTTTTTTCAAAATCCAACCTATTCAAAAGTTTAAAAAGCATTAAAGAAGGGAAAACACAAACATCAGCTTGATCGAAAACTTTTGTGGCCTTTAGAAGTTTTTAAAGGTGGTGTCACTCTCTCCACTGTTTTCTATGGTGGGGTCCACTGGATCTTTGGATGTAACTCATTCTTTAGATATTGTCCTAAAATGATCTCTCCAGATGGATGGATGGCATGGATACAAAACATACATCATGGTGGACCCACATAACTTGGTGACGTCACTTCAATCCTGTCCCCGCCCAGGAAGCGGATTGCGTACTGAGTAACTCAGTACGATAAGCACACTGAGTAAACTCTATGGTCCCCACGGTCATTCATGCATTGTATCCACTCCGTCCATCTCTTTTATCACATAATTTTAAGCCCTTAACCTAAAAATTGAGCATATCCAAACCTTGAGTGGACCACACCACCAGAAACTGTGTAAATTGAACATTTACCATTGAAAATTTTTTGGGAGCAACGGTGATGTTTTTTTACAATCCAACCCATTTATTAGGTCATGTAGACGTGGATGAAGTGAAAACACAAATATCTGCTTGATTCGAAACTTCTCCAACTCCTAAGAAGTTTTTAATGGTGGACGTTCAATCCCCACCTCGTGGTCCAGTTAATCCTTGGACCTACCTCTTTTTTTGGCTCACACTTTAAATGATATGAAAAAGTTGATGGACGGTGTGATCAGTCACATAAATCATGGTGGGGAGTAAAGAAATTTCTGAAGTTGAAAGTTGATTTTGTAGTGCGCGAACAATTTAAAGAGAAGCAATTGCCGTATTAACTTAAAAGGGGATAATTTTGGAAACAAAAATTTTTGTTTAATAACAAATTCACGGAGCGCATTCAGCGTTCACCATTAAGCCAGACTCCTATCACGAAAAGAATTCAGTGAAAAACCACTTAGCGCTTTCCTTCTTCCGTGGTAACGACGCGTTAACAAACACCACTAAATATGGAATATTTTTTTTCTTTTTATTTATTTATTTATTTATTTTAAGATGAAGACTTAGTTTACTAGCTAAATAAATCGTTTTATTGTTTAAGAGAGTCATCAGATGTTGGTACAAGCAAACTGATTCTTTCATTATGAACTTGTAATTTTCAAATTATGCAAGGCCAATCACTATGCCTATGTTTGTGACTATGGTGTTGGAGTTGTCCTAAAAAAATTAATGTTTTCTTTTAAACTACTAGTCATGTGACTGGGTTGATCTCAGCCGTAGATCATGATGACAATGTGTCCTTAGTGAACATTATGATGTGCCTTAGTTAATGTGGTGTGTAAAATATATGGAAATTTTGAAGGGTGTATAATTTATTTTTTTAAGTTTTAGTTGATCAAAATTCATCATTGAGTGGACCATTTGACCAATTTAAACCTAAATCTATGACAATCCGTTTGTGGAACAACCAATCCATACCCTAGATTATAGATCCAAACCCTTTAGACTAAAGATCGGCCCTTGGATTATCAAATCAACCGTTAAAAGTGCCCCAAATGATGGATAAATTGCTAAGATTACATAAAATGACTATTGGATCAAATGATTTACCTAATAATCACCATTCATGTTGTTCCATATTGCATTAATACTAATATGATATAATTTTCATAATTTGATTATGAGTATAACTCCAGATCTGGTGCCAGGAATGTGGATGGCCGTGATAAATTGATGATATAACATGATGTAATGGACCACCATTCAACTAAATGACTCTAATATGCTTATTATACTTAGATCTTATTATTCATATGGTTAGATTTCTTTTTGTACATGTGAAATTATGAATTATCATGCGTACATCCATGGCCCATCATCATATTTCATTAATCATACATTTTCAACACTTAAGAGCATTTTTACCTGACTCCTTGCGTCATGAGCAACGAAATGATACTCTCTGATTGAGTTAAATCAAACACATATAATTTTCACATTTGTGGCACGCACACACTTGATAGTATACCTTCATAAATGAGAAAAGAGGAACACTTTATTAGATACACCTTAGATTCTATACATGGTCAAGAACCACATCTTCTTATCCGTACATCCTTCTTTAATAAAAATAAAAATAAATTAACATGGACTCATCTTGGGTGCTAGTTGAACCGTTTTAGATCTTACTATCAGTTTATGTGGGACTCAAAATGAAATGGTGTGTTTATAAATTATACATACTCCACAGAGTAAGCTTTATTCTAAAATCTCTCTAAACCATGAAACGTTTCGTCTACCAAACATTACAAAAGAAGAGAGTTTTATAAGGAGTACAACTGTACGACCAGTATATGGCCCACAACCTTTTTAAGCCCACTCGCTTTTTCCCTTCCACGAATACTCCCCAGCTATACGGCCTCATTTCTCAGGTCGAAAATGCCCCTGCTTTCCTTCCTGAGGCGGATCGGCTGGTACTCGTAGCCGAGCGCTTACGGTCCTCGAACTCCGAGTTGCACGAACGGTTCAAAGAGATCAACGTTACGTGGGCCCCACAGTTAGGTATTTATTATATCCACAATGTTCATCCATATTTCGAGATCATTTCGGAGCTTTATCCAAAAAAAAATCATATCCAAAGATCAACTGGACTACACCACAAAGAGCAGCAGGAAAATTGATTTTCACCTTAAAAATTTTGTAGGGCCCACCATAACATTTATTTTCCATCCAATCTATTCATAAGGTCACAAAGACCTGGATGAAGAGGAAAAACAAATTTCATAATGATCCAAAACTTCTGTGACCCCTAAAAGGGTTTCAATGGTAGACGTTCAATCCTCCACAGCCTTTAACAGTGTGGTCCACTTGATAGCTAGATCTGTCTTATTTTTCGTCTCAAGCCTTAATACGAGTTCGCCAAAAAGATGGACGGTTTGGATATAACACATACCTCATAATAGGACCCAAAAATAGCGGTGGGATAACAACAACAAAAAAAAAATAATAAGAGAAATTTCCAACTGTACGACCAGTATATGGCCCACCAGCCATTTGAAGCCCACTCGCTTTTCACCTGCCAAGAATACTCCCCAGCTGTACGGCCCCATTTCTCAGGTCGAAAATGCCCCTGCTTTTTCGCCCTTTAATGTGTGAGTCTGGGGCTACCTTTACTACGGATTATAACCGTAGCTATAGCGTAATGACCGCGAAATGCGCAAAATGACCGCGAAATGCGTCGATATATCGAAGTTCATTCGATATATCGAAAAAGGTCCAAAACTGTCCAGCGAGTTTGCCTCAAAATTCTTTTAATTTTCGATATATCGAAGCTCATTCGATATATCGAAAAAGGTATTTTACCTTTAGCTACGGATTATAACCGTAGCCAAAACTGTATTCGGTGCCAATCTATGAAATTTTTCTCAAAAATCCAACAATTTTCGATATATCGAAAGACCTTCGATACATCGAAAAAGGTACTTTACCTTTTGCTACGGATTATAACCGTAGCCAAAACTGTAGTCTGTGCCAGTTTTTCCGCTCTTTAATATGTGAGTGCTGGGGCTACCTTTAGCTACGGATTAAAACCGTAGCTATAGCCGTAGCTATAGCCCAACAGCAATGTACTTCGATATATCGAAGTTCATTCGATATATCGAAAAAGGTCCAAAACTGTCCAGCGAGTTTGCCTCAAAATTCTTTTAATTTTCGATATATCGAAGCTCATTCGATATATCGAAAAAGGTATTTTACCTTTAGCTACGGATTATAACCGTAGCCAAAACTGTATTCTGTGCCAATCTATGAAATTTTTTATTTTTTTTTATTTTTATTTTTATTTTTTACATGGAGAACTTTATTCTACCTACAATTTTCTCAAATACATATTTGTAAAAATATGTATATATAAAATAAAAAATTCTCTCTTTTTTTCATTTCTTTCTTTATTCATTTAACAAGAATATCTTCTAAACCAAAATTAGTTACTTGATGTACCCAATATGATTTTGGGGTAGGAGAAGCTACTTTAGCCAACTAACATAGTTATTTTTCAAGATTCCATCGGGTCGATGGTCGAAAATCCATTTCATTCACTTTGCGGTCAATTTTAATAAGTTCGTGGTCAATTTCATTCATTTCCATGCATTTCATGGTCATTTCTCTTCACTTAAATGTCATTTCCATGCATTTCACGGTCATTCTCGCCTATTCCGTTCATTCATTCACGGTCATTTCGACGCATTTCACGGTTATTTCGACGCATTTCACAGTCATTTCCATGCATTTCACGGTCATTTCGATTCATTTCACGGTCATTTTCATGCATTTCACGGTCATTCCAAACAATTCCGTGTTGATTCACGGTCATTTCGACGCATTTCGCGGTCATTTCCCTTCACTTCGCGGTCATTTCCATGCATTTCACGGTCATTTCGATTCATTTCACGGTCATTTTCATGCATTTCACGATCTTTCATTTCGACGCATTTCGCGGTCATTTCCCTTCACTTCGCAGTCATTTCCATGCATTTAACGGTCATTTCCATGCATTTAACGGTCATTTCGCGAAGTGAATGGAAATGACCGCGAAATGCGTGGAAATGACCGTTAATCAACGCGGAATTGTTTGGAAAGACCGTGAAATGCTCGGAAATGACTGTGAAGTGAAGCAAATGATAGTTAAATGCATGAAAATGATCTGAAGTGAAGGGAAATGACGCAATCTTGTCGAAATGACTGTTAATCAACACAGACGGTCATTTCCCTTCACTTCGCGGTCATTTTCATGCATTTAACGGTCATTTCGCTTCACTTTATAGTCATTTCCGTGCATTTCACGGTCATTCCAAACAATTCCGTGTTGATTCACGGTCATTTCGACGCATTTCGCGGTCATTTCCCTTCACTTCGCGGTCATTTTCATGCATTTCACGGTCATTTCGCTTCACTTCACAAATTTTCGAGAGCATTTCCACGGTCTTTCCAAACAATTCCGTGTTGATTAACGGTCATTTCCACGCATTTCCGCGGTCATTTCCATTCACTTCGCGAAATGACCGTTAAATGCATGGAAATGACTGCGAAGTGAAGGGAAATGACCGCGAAATGCGTAAATGACCGTTAATCAACACGGAATTGTTTGAAAAGACCGTGAAATGCACGCGAATGATCAGTGAAGTGAAGCAAAATGACCGTTAAATGCATGGAAATGATCGCTGGCAGTGAAGGGAAATACCAAAATGTCGAAATGACCGTTAATCAACACGGACGATCAATTCCGTGTTGATTCACGGTCATTTTCATGCATTTAACGGTCATTTTGCTTCACTTTATAGTCATTTCCGTGCATTTCACGGTCATTCCAAACAATTCCGTGTTGATTAACGGTCATTTCGACGCATTTCACGGTCATTTCCCTTCACTTCGCAGTCATTTCCATGCATTTAACAGTCATTTCCATGCATTTAACGGTCATTTCCCTGCATTTAACAGTCATTTCCATGCATTTAACAGTCATTTCCATGCATTTAACAGTCATTTCCATGCATTTAACGGTCATTTCCCTTCACTTCGCAGTCATTTCCATGCATTTAACAGTCATTTCCATGCATTTAACAGTCATTTCCATTCATAACAGTCTTTAACAGTCATGTTTGGAAAGACCGTGAAATGCTCGGAAATGACTGTGAAGTGAAGCGAAATGACCGTTAAATGCATGGAAATGACTGCGAAGTGAAGGGAAATGACCGTAAAATGCATCGAAATGACCGTTAATCAACACGGAATTGTTTGGAATGACCGTGAAATGCATGGAAATGACTGTGAAATGAATCGAAATGACTGTGAAATGGATTTTCGACCATCGAACTGATGGAATCTTGAAAAATAAATAGGTTAGTTGGCTAAAGTAGCTTCTCCTACCCCAAAATCATATATGGTACGTCAAGTAACTAATTTTGGTTTAGAAGATATTCTTGTTAAATGAATAAAGAAATAAATGAAAAAAAAAAGGGAAAAATTTTTTATATGCTTATATATATGTATTTTTATAAATATGTATTAGAGAAAATTGTAGGTAGAATAAATATCTCCATGTAAAAAATAAAAAATAAATACAAATAAATAAATAAAATAAAAAATTTCATAAACTGGCACAGACTACAGTTTTGGCTACGGTTATAATCCGTAGCAAAAGGTAAAGTACCTTTTTCGATGTATCGAAGGTCTTTCGATATATCGAAAATTGTTGGATTTTTGAGAAAAACTCACTGACAGTTCTGGACCATTTTCGATATATCGACGGGTTTTTTTTTTTTTTTTTTTTTTTTTTTGTTGTAATCCCACCGCTTTTTGTGGGTCCTATTATGAGGTATGTGTTATATCCAAACCGTCCATATTTTTTGCGAACTCGTATTAGGGCTTGAGATGAAAAATAAGACGGATCTAGCTATCAAGTGGACCACACTGTTAAAGGTGGATGATTGAACGTCTACCATTGAAACCCTTTTAGGGGTTCTGACGAAGTTTTGGATCATTACTGAAATTTGTTTTTCCTCTTCATCCAGGTCTTTGTGACCTTATGAATAGATTGGATGGAATATAAATGTTATGGTGGGCCCTACAAAAGTTTCAACGGTGAAAATCAATTTTCTGCTTTGCTCTTTGTGGTGTGGTCCAGTTGATCTCTGGATATGATTTTTTTTTTTCGTATAATGCTCCAAATGATCTCAAAATATGGATGAACGTTGTGGATATAATAAATACATAATCATGTGGGGCCCATATAACGTTGATCTCTTTTGAACCGTTCGTTCAACTCGAGTTCGAGGAGCGTAAGCGCTCGTCTTCGAGCACCAGGCGATCCGCCTCAGGAAGGAAAGCAGGGGCATTTTCGACCAGAGAAATGGGGCCGTACGCCTGGGGAGTATTCTTGGCAACTAAAAAGAAATGGGCTTAAAAATGTTTTGGCCCATATACTGGTCGTACAGTTGGAAATTTCTCAAATAATAATAATAATAATAAAATAAACCAGGAAATTTTCGCTACGGGTCATTCTATACCTACGGATAATAACCGTAGTCATAGCCCTTGCCCATGCCATTTTGATATGTCCTTTTATATGTATTGAAGGTCCTTCAATTAATTGAAAAAGGACCAAATCTGTCCAACGAGTTTGTCCTGCAATTTTTGAAAAAATGTATTTTATCTTTAGCTATGGATTATAACCGTAGCCATAGCTGTAGTCTGTGCCAATCTATGAAATTTTTTATTTTTTATTTTATTTTTTACATGGAAAAATTTATTCTACCTACAATTTTCTCAAATATATATTTATATAAATATGTATATATAAGCATATAAAAAAAATTTCTCTCTTTTTTTCATTTCTTTCTTAATTCATTTAACAAAAATATCTTCTAAACCAAACTTAGTTACTTGATGTACCCTATATGATTTTGGGGTAGGAGAAGCTACTTTAGCCAACTAACCTAGTTATTTTCCAAGATTCCATCAGGTCGATGGTCGAAAGTCCATTTCATTCACTTTGCGGTCAATTTCATTCATGGAAATCACGGTCATTTCCGTACATTTCACTTCACGGTCACTTTCGTACATTTCGCGATCCAATCGCTTCACTTCACCTCCATTTCCATGCATATCACGGTCATTCCCGCATATTTCGTGTTGATTCACGGTCATTTCAACGCATTTCGCGGTCCCGCGTCTTCGCTTCACGGTCATTTTCATGCATTTCGCGATCTAATCGCTTCACTTCACCCCCATTTCCATGCATATCACGGTCATTCCTACATATTCCGTGTTGATTTACGGTCATTTCGACGCATTTCGCGGTCCCGCGTCTTCACTTCACGGTCACTTCCACACATTTCGGAGTCCAATCGCTTCACTTCACCACCATTTTCATGCATATCACGGTCATTCCCACATATTTCGTATTGATTCACGGTCATTTTGACGCATTTCGCGGTCCCGCATCTTCACTTCACGGTCACTTCCACGCATTTCGCGGTCCAATCGCTTCACTTCACCCCCATTTCCATGCATATCACGATCATTCTCGCATATTCCGTGTTGATTCACGGTCATTTCGACGCATTTCGTGGTCCTGCGTCTTCACTTCACGGTCACTTCCGTGCATTTTGCGGTCCAATCGCTTCACTTCACCCCCATTTCCATGCATATCACGGTCATTCTCGCATATTCCGTGTTAATTCACGGTCATTTCGGCGCATTTCACGGTCATGCCCCTTCACTTCACGGTCATTTCCGCACATTTCACAGTCTAATCGCTTCACTTCATAGTAGGACCCGGTCGACCCCGACTGTTTTCCACTGTGATGGCATTCAATCTCTACTGTTTTCTATTATGGGTCACATCGAGCTTTAGATCTACTTCATTTTTGGGTACATGAGCGTGAAGTAAAGGGAATTGACCATGAAATGTGTGGAAATGACTGTGTTAGTGAAGAGAATTGACCGTGAAATGCGTGGAAATGACCGTGTTAGTGAAGGGAATTGACCGTGAAATGCTTGGAAATGACCGTGTTAGTGAAGGGAATTGACCGTGAAATGCGTGGACTTCTTGTGAGCTATTTTGGATACAGAATGTTGTGGTAGAGTGGTTAAGAAATCAATTCCATTCACTTCATGGTCATTTCAATGCATTTCACAGTCATTTCGCTTCAAGTCACGGTCATTTCCATGCATTTCACGGTCATTCCAAACAATTCCGTGTTGATTCACGGTCATTTCCATGCATTTCACAGTCAATTCCCTTCACTTTACGGTCATTCCATGCATGTTGCGGTCAATCCGCTTCACTTCACGGTCATTTCCATGCATTTCGCGGTCAATTTGCTTCACTTTATGGTCATTTTCATGCATTTTATATGCTTATATATACATATTTATATAAATATATATTTGAGAAAATTGTAAGTAGAATAAAGTTCTCCATGTAAAAAATAAAAATAAATAAATAAAAAATAAAAAATTTCATAGATTGGCACAAACTACAGTTATGTCTACGGCTATAATCGATAGCTAAAGGTAAAATACCTACATTGGATTAATCGAAAATTGCAGGATTTTTGAGGTAAACTTGCTGGACAGTTCTAGACCTTTTTCGATTAATCAAAGACCTTCGATATATCGAAGTACAACTCAATGTCTTTTTTTTTTCTTTTTTTTTTTTTTTTTAATTCTTTCCCGTTGTAATCCCTGCCACTTTTTGTGGGTCCCATTATGAGGTATGTGTTATATCCAAGCCGTCCATCTATTTGGTGAACTGGTATTAAGGCTTGGGATGAAAAATAAGATAGATCTAGCTATCAAGTGGACCACACTGTAAAAGGCAGTGGAGGATTGGAAGTCTACCATCGAAACCCTTCTAGGGGTCAAGAAGTTTTGGATCATTATGAAATTTGTTTTTCCTCTTCATCCAGGTCTTTGTGACCTTATGAATGGATTGGATGGAAAATAAATGTTACGGTGGGCCCTACGAAATTTTTAACAGTGAAAATCAAGTTTCCTACTGCTATTTGTGGTGTGGTCCAGTTGATCTTTGGATATGGTTCTTTTCTTCCGTTAATGCTCTGAAATGATTTCGAAGTACGGATGAACGGTGTGGATATAATAAATACATCATCGTGGGGGCCATGTCGAGGAGCCTCAGCGCTCGTCATCGCACACCAGCCAATCGGCTTCCCGAAGGAATGAATGACGGGGGTATTTTGGTCCCTTGAAAAGTCGGCCGTACACAGGGGAGTATTCTTGGAAGCTTAAAAAGGGGTGGGCTTCAAATGGCTGGTGGGCCATATACTGGTCGTACAGTTGGAAATTTCTCTTTTATAAAAAGGAGGGACGTGGGCCACCCTATGCCCTATCTATGTACAAATACAGAGAGAGTGAGTGATTTGTTTAAGTGAGCCCAGCCTCTGCATCACTAGATCTAAGCCATCCATTCTCATCCATGTGCTCATCTTAGGCTTTGTTCTATTTTTATTTTTATTTTTTGTTTAAAATCTAACGGTTAGAAACCGTTGAATGAGTTCCTATCAAAAGCTACACTAGTGGGCCATACTGATCAACAAACAACAGAAAAGAGCGAACCAAACCGTGGGACGCGGATTGGCTACTGACAAGTTAGAGTAGCCAGACTGCTACTGAAGTGACGTCACCAAGCTCTGTAGGCCTCACCATGATGTATGTTTTGTATCCACGCCGTCCATCCATCCGGAGAGATTATTTTAGGGTAAGATCCAAAGAATGAGTCACATCCAAAGCTCCAGTGGATCCCACCACAGAAAACAGTGGGGAGAGTGACGCTACCGTTAAAAACATCTAAAGGCCACAAAAGTTTTCCAACAAGCTGATATTTGTGTTTTACCTTCTTTAATGTCTTTGTTAACTTTTGAATAGATTGAATTTCGAAAAAACAGTGGCCCACTTGCATGATTATGCTCTTTCAGATTCTGATGGTTCATATGCATACACTCAGAAATTGCTGCATATCGCATGTGTAGCTCGAATTGAACCGTCTGATTCATGGGACCCACTTTAGATGGGCCATAACATAAAATGGTTCTGATTGATTGATTAATTTTAGTTTCTAATCAGTGGATGTCTGTTTACCAAATTTCAACCGTTGATGATCGTTCACTAGATTTCTGTGACCTTTTTAGAGTGGACAACAAAGTTGATGAATCGTCTGTCCACAAATTAAGGGTTTTTTTTTTCTATATAACCATCGCTATTGCTCTAGTAAAAATGGGGAATGGTGGTAGATTGATGTGATTAGGGGTAAGATATTTTTCATCGCACAAAAGATAAAGATTGTTTAATATTTTCCTATCATGCAACCATTTATTCCAACGTTTATTATAGTAAGCTTCTTTGTGACGTTTTAGACTCTCTACAATTTTTTTATAATAGTTTTCTCTATGAAGAACCCTTGCCAACATTTGGTTATGAAGTATTTTTCAAATGATAATACAACTTTGGCCGAGGAAGTACTTGATTGTCAGTGTCTCTTAGATGGAGGAGGTGGGCCGAGAGGAGTTCCTAAGTTAAGGATCCTCCTTGGAGCTGATGAAGGCGGTTGAGCTGGTGGAGACGTGGGAGCGACAGGTGCCTTCACCATTGATTTTTGGCACTTTGGTTAAGGAAACATATTAGTCGGTGAAGCTTGCGGGGTGGAGATAGTGGCCGATTTAGTCTTTGATTTATTAAGTTTTCAGTTGGGAGTCGTGGTCAATTGAGGTGCTGCTCTTTTCTTTCTTCAAAGCTATATAGAAGAAGAAAGTTGGGCTATGATAGCTTGAGGAGATTTATTAACCAACTTTTTATAATGACTCTCCCACTAAGTGGTGAAAGTATTCATTACTCGAGGCTGATTCGGGTAGATGGGAAGGTTGAGAGTTAAACTGGCCGACTAAAAGGTATGGTTATGGGAAGGTCTAGCAGCATGTATAGCCTCCTTTCTTCTATGGAAATAAAATTTTTGTTTAAAAAAAGAAAAGAAAAAAGAGAATGGAAGAGATTAATTCTATCAGAAATTGGCCAAGTGAAGGGAGGCTGGTTGCACGATGTCTGAGTAAATGGAGGGGAAATGCATTGGACTAGACCAAAATGATGGGCAAGTAAGTTTGGATAATATTGCTCATTTCCAGCTTTGGCATTCTCGCCTGTGTCAATCGTACCGCCATAGAAGATATCTTTGCAGATGAGGTAATTCTCCCACGAGAGATGCATTTGAGAGGCCTCTTGATCACCATCGATCACTCTCGTATTGGCCAGTGAACCATGATGGGCCAAACTCTTTATCATGAAAGGGAGTAAACGACCGGCTCCATTTACCTCTATTTGGAGAAAAGAATAAGGAGTCTATATAAACAGAAAATGTATGGTTCTCGAATCGATGATGCGTTCACCATATGAAGAATAAATAACATCGGAATGAATGAGGGCATGTACAAGGGAAGGATGAAATTATTCGTAGATCCACATTTAAAGAACCCATAATGGTCATCCTCCAAGATATAAACCTTTGGAAGTGATTTCAAAAATGCCTCTATATAGGTGGCCGAGTACAAAAGGTGTCAAAGCAAGTTTTTGAACCTATGCAAGGACCTCGGCCAGTTGAATATACTCATTTGTGATCTATAAAGCATTCACGTAGAGTAAATGTCGGTAGATCCAGAATAACATGAAGGTCGTATGTTCTTCGTAATCGATTGAGCCTCCACACTTGCGATACATTTGCATGAAGTGAATATATGCCTTGTTGACCTTATTTGTAAAATGACTTGGTTCTTTTTTAGCGAAACTCGAAAAAACGGTCTCACCGAAAGGAAGAAGTTGGGTCAAAGCTGCAATGTCCAAAATTGTTAGAATCATAGGGCTACATTTGAAGAAGAATGTGTTGGAGGATGGGCTCCAAAATGTCGATGCCACTGTGAGAAGAGTAGAGTCTGATAAATAATCGTGGACGGAGAGTTCAATACATTCATATATGCCAGAATTTTTCCATGTCGTCGCATATTGAGACAAAACATGAGCAAACCAAGCATCCCATTCTGGTAGTGGTCGTAGTCAGGATCGAGGATTCTTCAGAGCGATAGTGGGTTTTGGGATGGATTCAGATTAAATCAATATGGTCTCGCCTGGGCAGATGGGGAACTTGGGTTCCATCATACTAACTTCATCAACATCAATTGAATGAAAGAATGCTGGTGTCATATAATAATATTTTATAATTGGTGATTTGAAAACTATCTCATTGGAGTGTTTTTTTTTTTTTTGTTTAAAGAGCAACTATTACGGTAATCAAATCATCCTGATGAAAAGACAAGGAAGAAGATGATGAGGCAACCATTGTTAGAGTACGAGTTCCGAGGAAGAAAGAAGCGCGAGATGAAAACAATGTCGAAACAATGCTTATATTGCCCGAGGAGATGAAGCATTTATTAGGGTGTCATTAAAATTTTTCTTTTATGATGCAAGTACATGTGTCACAACAAGTTTAGCGCTTATTTCGGAAAAATGGTAGTTAGAGTTGATGTGTAAGGATGTATCGGTCAGAGATGGTTACCATAACACTATCACATGTATGGAAGGACTATTGCATTAATGAGGGATCACACGTCGCTTTCACATTTGTTTCTAAAGGCAAAGCGACGTTGGGGCAATGTTCATCCCCATTGTCGTCAATTCCCGCGAAAGCCAATCAGAATGAATTACATGTGATCTGGATGGATTTGCATGGTGTATTTAGAGATCTGCGAGGATATACGAAGAGGATCCTAAGATAGTATAGTTGGAGCGCATCAAGCAACGCCACGATATCTATTAAGCAATCGATCGAAGAACAATCGTGTAGAAGTGGTTATAGGACAAATGGTAGGATTAGAAGTAAAGAAAGCCATATAGTATTAAACGGTTATGGTAATCATCAGAATGTTGCAGGGATCTAGATGGCTGAGGTAAAGATATAAATAATAGAGGAATTCAACAAGAATATTGTCTCATACCAAATCAATCAAACCCTACATATCTTTTAATTATGTAATTGACTGACAAAAAAGTAATGTAATCCTTCATTTTTTACGTGTTGTTTACATTCCATAATGTAATCCGTAGCGTTAATCAAGTAGTTGGTAATCTTAATATAATTTGGGTCTACGCTCATACGTTGAATTCAGTTCTTCATCCAAGAAGGTGTTTTGCAGCTGCACTATACGACTGACGCTAATGTTTCTTTTCTTGTTTTTCTTTTATTTGTATCAAAAAGTCCTTTCGTGCAAAAGGCGAATGCATAACCCATCATCAAAGAACGAACCCTACCTTCTAAATATGAACCAATTTAAATATTGAGTGAGTGGCTGAATAGGTGGCCAATGTCATTTCATCTTGGTCATATACTACGTGTCTACTTATATCGCTTGCTTGGGGTCATAGTTGTTCTGTTTGAATTGGATCAAAATTCGGTTATAAGCGCTCACACTTACCATGTGACCAAATTGAAAAAACAAGGAGCAACAAACCCTTTTCATTTTTTATTATTTTTTTAAAACACCCAAATCTACATTGTCGTATTTTACCCACTTGCTGAAAAATAATGACCCGAAACAATTCCTAAAATTCTATACTAATTGTCGAAAACAAAGGTTTTTTTTCATATTTCTTCCTTATGTGATGATATATGAACAGGTGAACATTGGTCCATATTAATGACTAAGGATGGCTAGCTGGCAGAAGCATTTACTGTTACTGTAGCCATAGTCTATGTAATTCAACAAATTCAATTTCAAGATTGTTGGAATATTTGGTTGAATTAAATAGACTATTAAAATCGAGAACCAAAAAAGAAAATAAAATTTCTGAGAAAGAAGAACTTATTGAATTGAGTCGAGGCGTGACTGAGTCACTTGGCTTGAAATCGAATTTGCTCCCCTTGGACAGTGTCCCAAGTGTAACAGATTTCCAGAGCAATCGACCTCTAGGATACAACGACTATGACCCGGTCCCAGCAGTGAACTCACTGTACGCGAGCTCGAACCACTTGCAGTTTAATCTGAAAGTGCTGAGTTAACTCAGCGATGAACTCAGTAAAATTCTTAAAACCGTATCGGAGAGAGTTTTATAAGAGAGATAATAACTTCGTATTTTTGAAACTTGAATCGGAAGTCTTTATATAGACTCTGAAGTGGTGCATAAGCACCCTTTACAAAAGGTTAGGTCCGTTGGGTTTAAACCCAATAGGTGCGACCAACCGGAACGGATGCATCTCTCTAGTTTAAAACGAAAAGGCACAAGTGCGAGTATACTCTTGCAAATAAAGTCCCGCGAGTATCCATACACACACACCCACACGAGTACACTTACACCGCACCCGCACCCACGCCCATGCCCAACCCGTCCCGTCCCGTCGCGTCACGCACGCGGACTCGGCTCGGCTCGGCTCGACTCCCCCAGGACCAAATTCACATGCCCCTTGAATGAGGCTCAAGCCCAAGGCAAAAAGATTATCTTATAAACAAGAGAATTTCCTTTGTCAAATCTGATGTGGGACAAAACCTACACCTCAAAAACACCAAAATTTAAATGTGGAGGGAAACCACCGAAAATTTGAAAAATCAAAATTTAACATTATTTTAAAATAAAATACAACAATACACGTCGGCACTTCCCATGTGACCAAGTTGAAAAAACAAGGAGCAACAAGCCCTTTTCATTAAATTTTTTTTTTTTTTAAACACCCAAATCTACATCGTAGTATTTACCCACTTGCCGAGAAACAATGACCTGAAACAATTCCTAAAATTCTATACTAATTGTCGAAAACAAAAGTTTTTTTTTTTTTCATATTTCTTCCTTATGTGATGCTACATGAACAGGCAAATATGGGACCATATCAATGAAAGGATAGCTAACTGGCAACCCTATCGGGTACATACCCCTAACCGACTACACATGTTAAAAAAGTGATCTGATTGGGATTTACCAGAAATGTACAAATTCTAAAATATTTGTAGCCGTTGATATTTGATCTGAAACTTTTCGAGTAAAATTGTACGACGATAGTAGTTACTTTTACTCCCATTCGGGTCTCTTCCACAGCTTTACCAAGCATTGGAGCTACTAGCCTAGAAAGTCATTCCTTTTCTAAGTAGATGGCATGCTTTTTCTTCGTGCATTCCAGCGTATTAAAGCCCGAATGCTGTGGATGGCATGCTTCCAAACATGTGTGTGAGATTAGGAAACGCGTGTATAGCTTGTGTGTGAGATTAGGAAACGCGTGTCCGATTCTTCACTTCCAGGGATGAGCTTCCAAGGAGCATCAAGGGATCTCTGTTCCTCAATAACGTCGGTCCAGGCAATCTTAGGCCCCGTTTGTTAAATCTAAAGTATAAAGCCTGAATCTGAAATCTAAAGCTGAATCTGAAATCTGAAACCTGAATCTGAAATCTAAAGTGAAAAACTTGTTTGATAATTACAGCTGAAGTCTGTAAATTAAGTACTAAATTTGAAACAATTTGTTTGTTAACAAACACCTGAAATGTCTGAAATATGTTAGTTTGACACATTTGCCCCTATCTCCTATTTGGAAATGTTTTACACTTGATGTAGATTTACCGCCAACTTTGATCTCCTTTAAATCGTCCGTACAACTCAGAGCTCAATGAGCGTCAGTGTTATATAGTTATTGTTTCCTCTCGTGTGGCCCACTCGAGTCTTGGATCCACCTCATTTTTTGTCGCTTATACTAAAATTAGCTTGCAAAACAAATGAACGGAGTATATTTCCTAAAAACATGGTGGTGGGCCCCACCCAGCATCCTTGTGCAGGAACTTCCTGCGAATTGCTTTCGCAGGAAATCCACGTCCATCCAATTTACGCCTGGTGTACCACACGGAAAACCGATTGGCTAGTCCCGCTGCCACCCGCCAATGGCTGATGGTCAGTGCTCTATGGGACCCACCATGATGTATGTGTTTCATCCATGTTAATGGCTGATGGTCAGTGCTCTATGGGCACCATGATGTATGTGTTTCATCCATGTTGTCCATATATTTTTCGAGATCATTTTATAGTATGAGACAAAAAATGAGGTATATCCCAATCTCAAGTGGACCACATTACAGGAAACAGTGTTGAATGAGCTTTGCCCATTGAAAACCTTTGGAGGGCCATAAAAGTTTTGGATCAAGCTGATTTTTGTTTTTTTTTTACTTCATCTTGGGAATGTATGACCTAATCAACATATTGGATGTCAAATAAACAGTACAGTGGGCCCTAGGAGGATTTTAATGGTGGATATCCAATCACTATTGTTTTCCTGTGGTGTGGTCCACCTGAGATTTATATCCCTCTTATTTTTGGGATAAAGACATAAAATGAGATACGTAAAAATATATGACTGGAATGGATGAAACACATGCACCATGGGGGCCACATAGCACCGAACCACCACCAACCGGGATGGTGGCAGGGGAGTAGCCAATCCATTTCCGTATCCAGCTATATAGCTAGTGTAGATGGGCATGGATTAGATACCGAGAGACTCTTATTGAAGTGGCGTCACCAAGTTCCATGGACCCCACTATGATGTATGTGTTGTATGCATAACGTCTATTCATTTGGAGATATTATTTTAATGCATGACCCGGAGAATGAGGAAAAGGTAACTCAAGTGGGCTGTATTAAAGGAAAATGTATTTACGGAAATTACTACCATTGAAACCTCCCTGATTGGACAATGATGTTTACATGCCATCCATATCGTTCATAACATCATTCCTACTAGAATGAACTGAAAACACAAATATGAGCATGATTCAAAACTTCAGGGGCCCCATGAATATTTCAACTGTTGACATTTAGTTATCACATTTTCGGACCACCTGAGCATTGGATACGGTTCATCTTTGGCCTCATGTCCTAAAATGAATTCACAAAACGAATGGACGGTGAGGATTTCTCACAAACATCCCAGTGCCCCACCTGCGTTCCCAGCGTAGGAACTTCATGTGAAAGGGTTTTGCAGGAGATCCGTCCAAGGCGGAAACGGATTGGCTACTCCCCTAGCCACCATGGTCGGTGCTCTGTTAGCCCCTCCATGATGTATGCGTTTCATCCATTCCATTCATCCATTTTTACAGATCATTATAATGCTTCAGCCCAAAAATTAGAGGGATATAAATCTCAGGTGGACCACACCATAGGAAAACAATAATGATTGGATATGCATCATTAAAATCCTCCTAGGCCCACTGTACTATTTATTCGATATCCAATCTTTTTATTAGGTCATACAAGCCCAGATGAAGGGAAAAAACAAAGATCAGCTTGATCCAAAACTTTTATGGCCCCCAAAAGGTTTTTAATGGTCGACGCTCATTTAATACTATTTCCTGTAATGTGGTCCACTTAAGATTTTGATATACCTAATTTTTTTCACCATACTATGAAATGATCTAAAAAAATAGATGGATGGCATGGATGAAACCTATACATCATGGTAGGGCCCATAGAGCACCGACCCCAGCCAATGGCCGGTGGCAGTGGGAGTAGCGAATCCGTTCCCATCTTGTACGGACGCGGATTTCCTCCGAAAGCCTTTCGCGGGAAGTTCCTGCGCTGGGATCCCAGGTGGGGCCCATTATGATGTTTGTGAGAAATCCGCCCCATCCATCCGTCTTTTGAGTGCATTTTAGGATATGAGGCCAAAAATGAGCCGTATCCAAGACTCAAGTAGGCTGAAAACAGGATAATTGAACGTCCAAAGTTAAAATATTTGTGGGACAATAGGAGTTTTGAATCATTCTAATATTTGTGTTTTCATTTCATCCCACTAATATTTGTGTTTTCATTTCATCCCAGTAGGAATGACATTATTAACGGTATGGATGGCATGTAAACATCACTTTCGAACCCAGAGAGGTTTCAACGGTAGTAATTTCCCTAAATACCTTTTCTTTTAGTATGGCCCACTTGAGTCTTGGATTCTTCTTAATTTTGGTCTACTATCTTAAAATGAGCTCACAAAATGGATGGACCAAGCAGATTCCTGAAAAACATCACTGCAGGCCCCACCTGGGTTCCCAGCGTAGGAACTTCCTGGGAAAGGCTTTCGCAGGAAATCCGCGTCCGTCTTGTACGAGGACGCGGATTGCGTACTACCCCCGCCCGTCCCTAGCTCCGAATAGGTAGTTCTGTGGGCGGGCCCACCGTGATGTATCTGTACATCCAAACCGTCAATCCCTTTTCTCAGATTATTTTCAGGTAGGAACACAAAAATGAGGCAGATCCAACGTTCAAATGGACTACACCAAAAATAGCAGCAGAATAATGATTTTCACCGTTAAAAAATTCACAGGTCCCGCGTAACATTTATTTTCCATCTAATCTATTCATAAGGTCAAAAATATATGTATGAAAAGAAAAAACAAATTTCATATTGATCTGAAACTTCTGTGACCCCAAAAGGGTTTCAATGTTAGACGTTCAATCCCCCTCTTCTTTTTGCAGTGTGGTCCAGTTTTTCTTTAGATCTGTCTTATTTTTCGGCTCAAGCCTTATGATGAGCTCGAAAAATGGATGGACGGTTTGGATATAACAAATAAGTCATGATGGGACCCACAACTTGCTGATGTCAATAAACTAGCCAATCTGCATCCCAAATCCCAATTCGTCGAAGGCTCCCCGCTGAACGCCTCCTACCCCGTAGGAACGGTCCAGGCAGAGATCCGTAGGGCCCACCATGATGTAAGTATTTTATCTAAGCCATTTATTATTTTTCTTATATTATTTTAATATATAATATAAAAGATGAAGCATGTTCACAGCTTGAGTGAGCCACATCAAAGGATGCTCCAGTGACATCCATCGTTGAAACCTTTCTAAGGGCCACTTTGATGTTTTTTTACCATCCAACCTATTCATTAGGTTATGTAGACGTGGATGAACAAAAATATCAACTTGATCTTAAACTTCTCCAGCTCTCAAGAAGTTTTTAATGGTGGACGTTCAATCCCCAACTTATGGTCCAATTAATCATTGAACTTACTTCTTTTATTGGATCACACCTTAAATTATCTGAAAAAGTTGATGGACGGTGTGGATCAAACACATAAATCATGGTGGGGCATAAAGAAGTTTCATAGGTTAAAGGTTGATTTTATATTGCGTAAACAATTTAAAATAAAAAATTTCCATAGTAACTTGAAAATGGGTACTTTTGGAAGCAAAAAATTGTTGTTTAATGAGAAACCACGGAGCCCATTCCGCATTCACCATTAAGCCAGACTCCTATCACGGAAAGAATTCAGTGAAAAACCACTTAGCACTTTCCGTCTTCCGTGTTAACAACACATTAACAAACACCACTAAATACGAAAAAAATTTTCCCATTCCGCGTTAAGTGCAAAAATTCAGCGTTAACAAACACGGCCTAAGTCTTTTTCCTCATTTTTTTGCTTACTCTGTCTTTCTTTATAGTTACTCGAGAACTATCGGCCGTAGAAAAACAAATTATCGCGGCGCAATGTAACGCCCTGGATAACGGGGGCTCCCGATTCCTGTGTGCTACTTATGCCCTACTAGGTTTCAAAATATGCATAATTGGTTTGTTTCATAAGCAATGGAGAATTTAAGTGGACCATGCAACATAAATCAAGATTAAAATAGTAAACGCATATGCAACTATCATGGAGTAAGTAGATCTGGCAAAAAGATAATGTAAGTGAACGTGAGGGACCGTGTCCCACAAAATACACATAATCCAAAAATATAAACCCTGCCCTGAAGCCCATTGCTAATCCTAAGGCGGTCTATGGGGACCCATCGAAAATCTAGAAGTACGACTGCTCCTCCTCCTCGTCCACATTTGCTCCATCAAGTGCATTGAACTCTGTAATCCCTACATCTAAGATAGGCTCTGGTTGGTGTTTTAAAGCACCGTCCTAGAGTGGGAGTGAGTGATTAACTCAGTGGATATAATTAGTAATAAGTTACGCATATTATCAATTCCATGGATAAAGGTTAGTGAAAAGAAATCAACCATAAGATCCTAATTACTCTTATTAATGCGTATGCATGGTTCCATGATATAATGCATGCCCTCACATCCAACACTCCGTCGAGCGACACCGTCTAACGATCACAATGCCAAACACTCCCTCAATGCGACCTCGACTGCCGAATCACCAACTTAACTAATGCAATGTGATGGTGAGAATGTTAGTCGTGTTGATTAGTTACGTCAATTCATCCAGCAGTTTGGAAAAACTTGGATACCCTAACGGAGTCAATGCCTTATCCCGATCACGGGGCCTAGGCGACCTTATGCGCGCAATCCTTAATCATTTTGGGTTCGTCACTCCCAGATAACACATATGAAGGCAGATTGTAAGCTGAATCACTCGCGATCACTACGAGGAGGCTCGTCACCCCAGCGTAGGCTGACAGCTAGAGTATAGTGTCACATTCAACCATGCCCGACTCATGAGGCGGGTTTGTACCCTAGATTACTCGTGATCATTATGGGGAGGCTCGTCACCCCAGCGTAGGCCGACAACTCGAGCATAGTGTCCCATTTCACCGTGCTCGGCTCCCAAGACTTGTGGATCGTATCATAGTTGTTACTAGAGGGTGGTACATGGGCATAGAATGTCTCAAGTTCAAATAGGTGTGAGCATACATGGTTAACAAATATGGTCGGCCAGTTAATAGGTCAATTTGTCTTATCTAGACGAATTCTGGAATGCACAACATTGGGAGCAAGCGTCCCACGTAGTCTAACTACTGCTGGCTATCCATATTCGGACTAACTAGGTCAGATTGATCCTTGGACGACCCTACCAATGGGACCGCCCATACAGGTTCTGAAATTTCCTGGCCAACCCAGTAAAAGAGGAAATGAATTTTGATATCACGTTAAAAGAGATCACGATCTACTTCTAGTTGTAAGAAATTTAGACATGCATAGTATAAGATATAATCATTTGACTTCATAAAAGATCATGGATTTCTTTGATTGCCTAGAGAATTTAAATGAGCATGTAGATAAGTCTTAAATTACTTAAAACATGGGAGAATCATATGCAATTCATAATTATAGAGAATTTGAACATGCATGTAGGAATTTAGCAATTAATCTTCTCAAATTATACGCATAGGAAACATGCATCACAGTTTTCCTAATTTACCTCAAAATTGGGGATGAGTCATGCTTAAATTTCTCATAGGGAAAAGGAAATCAAGTAATGTAAATATTAAGGTGATTCGGAGTTAAACACTTCTTCCCTAAACGAACTCAATCAACATAATGCTTAGTTTCAACTATCATACTGCTTGCAAATGACATGTGAAGCAAAACTTGCAATCACAATCACTAATTTCAGCCTAGGTTTGATAAACGGCCACCTAAGGATAATAGTCCGCACCTAGGAATAGTTTGACGGCTTGTGGAGTTGCTCTCAAGGTGTCGGTCACGTGAGTTGGTGTGTCGGAACCCTGTACCGATAAAATTGCATATCAGAAGGCATGCATGGCTTAAGACACCCAAAATTTAGAAAGGGGTTGGGCTGATTACCTTTCTATGGTTAATGGGCCGCTTCTACGGCGGCGGGGTCGGGGCTCCGATGTGAGTTGTAGTAGGAGGGAGGATTTCTCATAAATGCAGCTCCTTTGGAACTTTCTCTCTCTCTCTCTCTACTCTCTCTCCTCCTTGCAGCAAAAATTCGTATGGGATTGAGGGAGTGGGATTTTGAACTTTATATAGTCTAAAATTTTAATTTAAATGGCCCTAGGAGTTCTTATTCCAACATGCATATCCCTAATGGGTTGATTTTAGGTCTGTGCGGCCATTCCAGTGGCCCCCTAACCCATCTGTGTCATGGGACAAGTGCCCCATTGTCGGATAAGTGGTTAGTTTGAATTTGGCGACAAACGGATGACCCGATTGGCAGAGGGGGCCTAATTTGCGATCAACGATCACTGATGATCGATCAGGGCCCCAGTTATACGGATATGAGTAGGGAAATATCCCTGACTCATGGCCCGAGTTTGATTGCAATTCAACGGTTGGAAAGTCACAACTTTGTCATTTTAGTGGTGGGGCCAACTCACTTAAGTTTCAGGTTTCAAGTCCTAAAGAATCACGCCTTTCTACCTTTACGGTTCAAGTTGCATGGTTCGGGGCATCATTTGGGATCACTGTCCTCAATGGATGTCAAGCCCAATGAGATGGACATTATTTTATAATTTCGGTACTAGTGGCCCACTAACGAGCACTTTAGAGTTTGCTCGAGCAATTTGAGCGTTTCTCAAATGAATTGGATAGGGAGATTTTTTGTACGCAATGGTTAGGGTCTGGATTAGCTAAGTCCATAGTGTGGCCTATTCACAATTAGTAAAAATAACGATTTAGTCATAATTACTCTAAACCATCAGTTCTTAGGTTAAGCGGATAATTAGGTTGACCTGGTTCGCTAGTTAAGATTCGGCCCACAGCTGGCTCAACTTTGGGTAGTTCTTTAATTTGGTTACGGTTGTCTTAATTAGTTAGTGATAGGTCGGTTAGATTTGGGCTCTAAATGAACAATCCATGAGGCTACACTTGAGGTTTGAGTGATCAGGCGGATTCATTGGTTTCATACGGTTGGTTAATCGAATTTGTGCGGTTCTTTATCGGTATCATCCATGTATAGGCTCACTTCAAGCATCAAGGGTCAGTAAGTGACGACGTGGGCTAGTTATATAAAAAAATTTAAAGATTTTTGACAATCCAAAATAGGAAAAACTCGGGATGTTACACGCAACCACTGCAACAACGCTATCCAACGACCGATATTCTCGATGTTACTGATGTGCAAACTAATGACTCGAAAGGAATGATCAGCAACGAGGCTCTTCCTTCTCATACTTCTCCTGAAGCTACGACTCTCATCACTGAGTCTAAATACATGTTCGACATTTCTCAAACACCGACCACCATTATCGAGAAGATGAAGACGAAAATGAGCATCCCTTAAGCGTCACTCCTCAGCGCTCAAACAGAGGATCGTCCACTCGACCTATCCCTCCATCTATTCAGCAACTTCCTTCGATCGTAGAACCTCCTCCCTCAACCATTAAAGAACCTTTTCAACTAGATGTAACACATGGGTGGGTCGTCTATGATCAAGCAATAAAGGAGATCCCCACGACCGATATCCCTCTACCTTACTCGGCCCCGATTCCTATATCAACACCAATGATCATTGATGATGTCTTGGCCTCCTCTACAATGAGTGAAGATGCACTTCCAGTTGAAGACATCCTATCCTCCCTCCATCAAGCTCTTGTTAATGATGTCAATGTGGTCAAGTCCCCTGCATTCTTAACCGAATTGTAGAGACTCAAGGAAGAACTCTGAACCCTCGTGTATTCAGGGTCGTCTAGGACTATATCGGTCAAGATTATTGATAGGCTTACTTAGCTAATCAATCAATATCAGGCAATCTCTTGTTTAGACGAGAGTCTCACTGTCAATCTACCAGCACTTAGGGATTTCTTAGAATGCATTAAAGAGAAATATGAGCTTTGCAGCATCATTGGTTGTTTTGAGGCCAAGCACGTAACAACAGAATCCCAAATGGCTATGGCCAATGCACCGGTTAAGGCGGGGGACCCTCCGATGCCTAAGTCAATGCAGGTTAAGACAATCATAGTTGGGCTAGGGTTGTCGAGCATACCTTTTTCTTTAAGGAGGGTTCCTAGTTATTACCTTTTGACACTACCTATGTATTTGGTAGTGAATCTGGTAGATAGATACGTATCATAGAAGGGGTCTAGCGTTGGTTATATCACGTTGATCTTGGTGCGATCCTCAGCGAAGATCTCAGGGGGAATCCTTCATGTATACAGAGGGGATCTCCCCTCCTCTCCCGCGGTGATAGTGATCGGTATCCGAGGCTGAGGTCAATGGTTGAGGCTGACCTCTAAGTCGATGGCCGAGGCCCTTGGTCAAAGCTAGGCCTCGAGGTCGAAGATCGAGCCGCCCCTCAAGGTATACAGAGTTGTCCCTTGTGAGGCGCGCATCAACTGAGTGACCGAGGCCGTCATTAGTGGTTGCCACTCGGATTGGTCGTGGAGGCCATGGTCAACTAAAATAGTTAATTGTTAAATCATCTTTGGAGTAAATTGAAAAGAAGTAATGAATATAACTATCGTCAAGTTTAATTTTTGAAGCATGAGCCAACCACACTAGCGTCCAGTAGTTGGATGGACCCATTTGTATAATTCCCTGTGTTGCATGTGGGGTGAGAAGATCCCCACATGCTTACCTGTTCCTTGACCTGGGTCCAACCCAATGAACTCCAAATGCACCTCCAGCCCAGCAGGACCAGGTCTACCACGGGTAAGGGGGTCACTCAAAACTCGGCCTAGTCAAATGAGTCACTTGGTAACTTAAGGACACGAGAAACTCGGTTTTGATTACTCGAACTGAGCCACTTAGATGAGTGAAATAGCTTTTTAATAAAATCATGTAGAGAGAGACTTTGGTTTCTTTTTAATCCATTCATTTTAGATTTATAAAATGTGTGGTTTTTGAGATATGGTCCAGTCAATCTATGCACCTGTTGCAACATCCACACATTTAGGAATGCCAAGGGACTAAGCCAGATGATCTGGCTTTCAGATTAGGCGTGACAAGGGTCAAGAGTGAGCTTGGTTAATGAGAACATGGTTTGGGCTCAGGCCTGATCATGAAATCAACCCAATCTGCCCAGTACAGGTCCCACAAGTATGAAAGCATATACGATTTTGTTAATGAATAGTCAGGTCAAAAAATCACCATTGATGTCTGAGGATATGTTAATGAGCCAAAGAGCTGGTCTAGTTTCAATAACCATGATGGTGGGGCCACACATGGCTAATTAGGTTTATTAATTTAGGAAGCTTCTACATGGTTTCGGTGCCATGACAACCAGGCATGTTGCCTAGCTACTGTGGCCCATATGATGTATGCATGAGATCCAGCCCGCCCGACTGGCACAACCCTACATGATGTGTAGCCAGCACAAAAAGTATGCCAATCCGCTAATCAGGTGGGCCACACCCATGGTGCAGGTGTTGATTGATCATATGGAAATCAATCTCAAGGTTGGTTTGTACATGTATTCTCGCCTGAGTGCATTTTCATGTCTGACGGTAATGATGGGAAGGGAAACTTGGTTCCATTGCAAATGACATGTCAGGAGGTGCGCCAACAGCCTGTTGGTATATATCAGTAGAAAGAAACATTCAAGAGAGATTCATAGCCCCAGTCTTAAAATATTTGATAATCAAAAAGTATTTTCCATGAAAATTTGCTATATACAGTTAATGAGAAAAACGATAGCATTGAATGGTGTAAGAGGTGGGATGGGGGCATTTGCCACCATAGAGAATCAATGACACCATTTTCTCATGGGTATGAGGACAGAGAAACGGTGAGTTTCAAGAAAGGTTTTGAATATCCTGTATTCACCACTATCATGAGTTTGAATACTTTTGATTATGCACTCAAAGATATTCTCAATATTCAATTTAAATCTTAAAAAAATACTATATGAATCTACTAACATCATCAATGAAATGTATCTTATAGTGAAACCTTGAATAGATGACTAGGGAGTATGTCTGTCCCCACATATCAGAAAATATTAATTACAAAGGTCAATTGGCTACAAATATACATATTATAGAAAGAAAGTGTTAAGTCCTTTTGCCCACCTGGCAGGAAGAACAAGAGTTCACAAATTTATTAATGGAGATAGCAAGTTAAAAGCAAGAAACCAGATGATGAACTGTATACATTGTTGGATGATGGGTTGCCTCTAGGTGATATAAATTGCCTTTGCTAGAGCTATGTAGATGAAATCTCTTGTATCTCTGGTCCTTCATAGAGAAAGCAGTTGGATTAAACTCAAAGTGAAACAAACACCAATTTATAACTATTGTACCAAACACCAAATATCCATTTTCAGCACAACTATAATCATTATAAAATAGATATACTGAACCAACACTATCCACAATTAATGTATTATGATGTGAATAAAAAAGACCCTAAGGGAACGCCTCAAACCCAATTAATGGTAAATAAATAGGTTGTGAATCTGCATATGAGGTGTATCATGACATGTGTATGTCATGAAAACTGTCCTGTAGGGTCACATCCCCACTGTGAAATATGATGCCTTCAAAGACAGACCAATCCAATCAGTGGGGCCATTCAATAGCTATACTGGCTAGGTATTTAAAGGTGTCCTGTTATAGCGGTGGGTTAACCCACTGGAGGATGGCTGGATGTCAAATGCAATTAATAAATTAGAATTTATCAGCCAGGTGGATTGTACCACTGGTCAACTAGTTTGACGTGAGAACATCCTTAATTAATATGGTTAATCCAATGACATTCCAGTTTACAATTCAACTTTGGTGGCTAACAGGCTGTTCACATCTGCACCACACACGTAGCTATATGATTACATCTTTATATATCATTGACATAGATTGGATGATAACCATATGATCGGTAACCTGCAAACAGACAAATAAAATTGGGAGGCGGCCATTGATTCATACACAATGAAAATACTTTGATGGATGCATATCATTATTTGGGCTATGCCCATTTACGTTTCGACCAGTGTGAGATCTGGAGAATCCATAAGGTGGAGGATTTCCCGCTGGTGGCATAAAATCAGGATGGTTCATTCATCAAGTGGCTGTATGTGGGATCTTTTTCTTTTTAATCGGTCACTTTTCTCATACAGACTTGTGGTCCATATAATGAGCGGAGCAGGCTGATTTTTAGGCCAGGATATGTTGAGGGTGGCCCCTACTACTACATTTGCTTTGTGAGTTGGATTCAAATATCACAAGTCTAGGTTTTATGATAATTGATTCTCTATTATTTGAGTGTATCTCTTTATTGACTCTTAAACCAAGTGTAGTACTGAAATTTTTATAACATTTTAAGATGTTGTGAACGTGGGGTGACAGTGGATCGTGCTCACAGGTTCCTTCTCAAGGCTTTTGTTGGTGTTTGAGTTGTGGGGGATTTCGCAGGATTTCTAGTAGGGCTGTACACAAACCGAGTTAGCTTGGTTAGCTCGCTCGACTCGACTCAAAAAAGCTTGAATCGACTCGGTTTGAAACTGAGTTCGAGCCGAGTTGAGCTGATTTTTTTAGCTCGAAAATTTTTTGAACTGAGTTTGAGCTTGCCTGAGCTCGACTCGACTCGATCGAATTGAACTCCAACTTGAATTGAACCAATTCGGTGACTCTGTTAATTTGATATTGATGTTGCTCACCAAGTGTTTCATGAAATGACTCAACGAAGTGTCAGACTGGTGGCAATGAATGTATGTATACGAAACAAATACCATTTTTTTTCCTTGATTTTAATGTTGCCTACAAGGTGCTTGATAAACTACCCGTAAAGGGCTACTGCTGTTTTACTGCATACAGTAAGAAATTGAAAGTGCACTCTATGTGTTTGTAAAAATGTTGCACAGGCGTGATCTTGACTCGAACTCGGCTCAAACTGGTTCGAACTATTGACTGAACCGAGTTGAGTTAGCTAGTCAGGCTCGATGACCGAGCCGAGTAGAGCCGAGTTTCAACTGGGGTTAGCTAGTGGTCGAGCCGTGTCGAGCTGTGCCAAGCTCGACTCGTGTACACCTCTAGTTTCTAGCATGGCAGGGGCGCCATGTAGCTTCATAGCTATTGGATCAGTTAATATCAGGTTTGGTGTAAGCACACACCACTAGATCAAAGCCACATATTACACAACCCTCTCTTTAAAATACCCTTTGTGAACCAACTTAATAGTCATAATGAAAGATCTCAGTAGAATTCTAAGTTGGAGAATTTCTAAGTGACATTATCAAAATTTAAGGTTTTTCCTACAATATTGGAAATGTCTCACTCAAAATATGAAACTTTAAAAAAAAAAAAAAAAAAAAAAGAGTATTTATTATAATTATTAAATAATTATAAAAATTGTAATATATAATTTGTTAAATTTTAAATAAATTTAACATCAGTATGAAAATAAATTTTCAGGATAACCACGTAAGACCAAAGCTACCATATTTAAAAAATCTTGCAACGTTATCATGATGATTAATTTACTTAATTTTTTGACTAAAATATGATTAGATATTCAAATCTAGGCAACATTTGTCATACATATCATGGAGATGCAGCTATAAAAGGTTGAGATCTTTAACTAATATTAATTTGCCACATATGAGAAGATATTGCCCAAATAAATTCTAGCCACTATAATTAAGGCCTGTTAGGTTACCATTAAAATTGTATTCATATTGATTTTTTTAAGCACATCTTTCAAATCAAAAGGTTTCCGATGGCTCACTTGTACCCAATACTGTTCTAAATTACTAATTGTCATAGGAATCAAAACTACCTGATGGCCAATGACAACAGGCGCATTTTGCAGTACAAAATGCAAAAAGTTGTCTGCTCTTTTCAAAAATCTGAGACAATTCTTCTACTGGTGAGGATTGTCTCTCAAGATACTTTATGATTTCCTGCAACTTCTCCTCAAGAGCGTGCTCCCTTTGGATGCTAGCCTCCAACATATTCTCCAATTGTGTTGCCTGTTGCTTCCAGTACATGATTGTGTCATACTCAGCATCTACTTCAGGCTTTTCGTTATGTCGAATGGCATCATTCTTCCTGCAGGGTACAACTTCCCATATGTCATATGAGTTATCCAATATGAAACTGCTCGCTTGTCTCCGGCATATTTGTCTTCCTCGAATCGATGTTGTTCCAGTATCTCTAGTTTCTTGAGCTCCGATAGTGAGCGGCCCAGCATCCGAAAATCTCAAAGGATCCGCTCTTTTATATGTTGTGTGAGATACATATATGTATATATGTAGCAAATGAAGGTCAATGAGATATTCTAACAGATCAATGGAACACAAAGTATTCGAAAGGTCACCACCACTCTCAACGCATTTCCACAAGATTGCACCAATTGAAACAATTTCAAGGAGCTTTCCACTGCTAACATTGACTTTTAGCTCAAATGTGCAGGTTACATGACTCCATTTTTCAAGAGAACCAACACCAGATTTTAGAGGATTCAAACATATTCAAAGGATTTAATTAATACAGAGGAAATTCCACATTAATCAACAGCATAGATCAAAAACATCATATTGAACATTTTCAAAAATCAAATTCATATATCAAAAAAACATTGGCACAAATCAATAAATCTCAATTCCCTCAAAAAGAAAAAACTGCCACAATGATCAGAAACACATACTCGTATGATTGTCAAAATGTGAAACAGAAACCAAAATTTCCAGCCAAACAATTGTACTGACATTGTCAGAAAATCAGCGATAAGAAGACTGAAAATAGATTCGGAGGATTTATTTAATACACAGGAAATTCTACATGACCGCGATTTGTAGGCAGAATTAGCATAATTATGACCGCAAGGATTGAGCTGCCAAATGAGATTATCCTCATTCCTCGGCTGGGGTTCTGGAAGATAAGATCTATGCGGTAAAAAAAAAGTCTTCTGAATTGAGCGATGGAAGCTAGAAATTGAGCGAGGCAACCTAGAAATTGAGCGAGGGAACCTAGGAATTGAGTAAGGCAACGTATAAATTCAGCGAGGCAACCTAGAAATTGAGCAAGGAAAACATGAATTTGAACGAGGCAAGCTTGGAATTGGGTGAGGCTAACATGAATTGGAATGAACTTTAAATATAATTGACCTAGCCTAACAATTTGCTCTTTGGTGAATTTGACCGAGCAGTTACTGAAATTGATCGAGCTTTACATGAAATTCTCTTCAGTAAATTTGACCGAGCAATTAATGAAATTGATCAAGTGGTTCATAAAATTTTGCGTTACATTACATGAATCCGTGGAAATTCTCCATCATATTTTTATGATATCTCCATCAAATTTATGAATTACTCCATTACAATTCCTACGTTGCCTCGCTCAATTCCTAGCTTCCCTCGTTCAATTTATACATTGTCTCACTGAATTTCTAGCTTCCCTCACTCAATTCATAGGTCTTCCCTCAATCTATTCCTAGGTTGCCTCGCTCAATTCATAGGTTGCCTCGCTGAATATTTACGTTGCCTCGCTCAATTGTTAGGTTCCCTCACTCAATTTATATGTTGCCTTACTCAATTTCTAGTTTCCCTCGCTCAATTCCTAGGTTGTCTCGCTCCATTCATAGGTTGTCTCGCTGAATTTCTGCGTTGCCTCGCTCGATTGCTAGGTTGCCTCGCTCAATTCCTAGGTTCCTTCACTGAATTTCTAGCTTCCCTCACTCAATTCCTAGGTTGCCTTACTCAATTTCTAGCTTCTCTTTCTCAATTCCTAGGTTCCCTCGCTCAATTTCTAGGTTTTCTCGCTCAATTTTTAGGTTGCCTCGCTGAATTTCTAGCTTCTCTCGCTCAATTCTTAGGCTGTCTGGCTCAATTTATAGATTCCCTCGCTGAATTTCTAGCTTCCCTCGCTCAATTTCTAGCTTCCCTCGCTCAATTCGTAGGTTGCCTCGCTCAATTTCTGCGTTATCTCACTCAATTGCTAGGTTGCCTTGCTCAATTCCTAGGTTCCTTCGCTCAATTTATATATTGCCTCACTGAATTTCTAAGTTCCCTCGCATAATTTGTAGCTTCCCTCGCTCAAATCCTAGGTTACCTCGCTGAATTTCTAGGTTCCCTCACTCAAATTCTAACTTCCCTCGCTCAATTTCTAACTTCTCTCGCTCAATTCTTGGGTTGCCTTGCTCATATCCTAGTATTCCTCGCTAAATTTCTACCTTGCCTCGCTCAATTTCTAGGTTCCCTCGCTCAATTTCTAGCTTCCCTCGCTCAAATCATAGGTTGCCTCGCTGAATTTCTAAGTTCCCTCGCTTAATTTCTAGCTTCCCTCGCTCAATTCCTAGGATTCCTAGCTGAATTTCTACATTGCCTCGCTCATTTCCTAGGTTCCCTCGCTCAATTCCTACGTTGCCTCGGTCAAATCCTAGGTTGCCTCGCTCAATTTCTAGGTTCCCTCGCACAATTTGTAGCTTCCCTCGCTCAAATCCTAGGTTCCCTCACTCAAATTCTAGCTTCCCTCTCTCAATTTCTAACTTCCCTCACTCAATTCTTAGGTTGCCTTGTTCAAATCTTAGGTTTCCTCACTGAATTTCTACCTTGCCTCGCTCAATTTCTAGGTTCCCTCGCTCAATTTCTAGCTTCCCTCGCTCAAATCCCAGGTTGTCTCGCTGAATTTTTAGGTTCCCTCGCTAAATTTCTAACTTCCCTCGCTCAATTCCTAGGATTCTTCACTGAATTTCTACGTTGCCTCGCTCATTTTCTAGGTTCCCTCGCTCAATTCCTATGTTGCCTCACTTAAATCCTAGGTTGCCTCGCTCAATTTCTAGGTTCCCTCGCACATTTTGTAACTTCCTTTGCTCAAATCCTATGTTGTCTTGCTGAATTTCTAGATTCCCTCGCTCAAATTCTAGCTTCCCTCACTCAATTTCTAACTTCCCTTGCTCAATTCTCAGGTTGTCTAGCTCAAATCGTAGGTTCCCTCACTCAATTTCTAGGTTCCCTCGCTCATTTTCTATGTTGTCTCGCTTAATTTCTAGGTTGCCTTGCTCAATTTCTAGCTTCCCTCGCTCAATTTCTAGATTCCCTCGTTGAACTCCAACCTTGTTTTGCTCAATTTCTTGGTTCACTCGCTCAATTCCTACCTTTCTCCGCTCAATTTTCAATTTGCCCACTCAATTTCATGTTTGCCCAGCTCAATTTCTAGTTTGACCGCGAAGTGATTGAAAGTGATCGCGAAGTGAATGAAATGTATTTTCGACCATCAACCTAATGGAATCTTGGAAAATAACTAGGTTGGTTGGCTAAAGTAGCGTCTCCTACCCCAAAATCATATGTGGTACGTCAAGTAACTAATTTTAGTTTAGAAGATATTCTTGTTAAATGAATAAAGAAAGAAATGAAAAAAAAAAAAAAGAGAGAGAGAGAGAGAGAGAAAAAAAATTTTATACGCATATTGAGCGATGGACTCACAAGCTTCCAAGAAACTTCAGAAGCCATGCAGATTGAGTAATGAAATATAAGCTTCATTATCCCAATCTTTCACACCTAAATGTAAAATCTTGTTGAAGCTATGAATAAACCAAGAGTTTCTCACCGCAGATATAGTGTCCCATGCCGGACGAAATCTTTCGTAAGGATATCTTAGGATCACTGGAAGGACTGGTGTTTTGGATAAAAAAGCACCTGTCTTAAACGGAAGGAGGAAATCTCCATTCGTAGTTGTGCCCTCTACAGTTGGAAATGGAAATAATCAACTATGGTCCATAATGATGCAAAGAAGCACACTGGCGTTCAATTTGCTTAACTTCATGGTCATTTCCATGCATTTCACTGTCAATTCCGACGATTCCGTTTAGATTCACGGTCATTTCGATGCACTTCATGGTCAATTCCCTTCACTTCACGGTCATTTCCATGCATTTGACGGTTAATCTTGGCGATTCTGTTTCCAAGTTTTATCGGGTTGGTGTTTGTATAGCCCAACCCCAAGACCAAACCTGATATTTCCTGCCCAAGCCCTACCCAATGTCGGGTGGGTCACAGGTTGGTCGGGTTGAACCCGCCCAACTTTCAGCCCTACAATCATATATGGTACGTCAAGTAGCTAATTTTGGTTTAGAAGATATTCTTGTTATATGAATAAAGAAATAAATGAGAAAAGGAGAGAATTTTTTTTTATATGCTTATATATAGATATTTATATAAATATTTGTTAGAAAAAAATGTAGGTAGAATAAAATTCTTTAAAAAAAAATAAAAATTAAAAATATTAAAAATATTAAAAAGAAAAGTACACGGGATACGGCTATAGCTACGAATTATAATCCATAGCCATAGCCATTTGTTTGAAGAGGGGATCAACTGGGGATTCCGCAATCCATAGCCAAATCCTACAGTGACCTACGGTGGAATTGCGGAATCCTCCATTCATCGCCAATTCTTTTTATCTTTTTTTCATTTTTTCTTTTCTTTTTTTTTTAAAAAAATTTTTTTTGTTGCTTCTGTGGGTCCCACCATGAGGTCTGTGTTATATCCAAACCGTCCATCTATTTGGCGAGCTCATATTAAGGCTTGAGACGAAAAATAAGACAGATCTAACTATCAAGTGGACCACAATGTAAAAGGCAGTGGGGAATTAAATGTCTACCATTGAAACCCTTTAGGTTACAGAAGTTTTGGATCATTATGAAATTTGTTTTTCCTCTTCATCCAGACCTTTGTGACCTTATGAATAGATTGGATGGAAAATAAATGTTATGGCGGGCCCTACAAAATTTTTAACGGTGAAAATCAATTTCCCCGCTGCTCTGTGGTGTGGTCCAGTTGATTTTTGGATATGATTTTTTTTTCTTTTTTTTGGATAATGCTCCGAAATGATCTCGAAATATGGATGAACGTTGATATAATAAATATATTGACGCTCCTCGTCTTCGCAGTGAAAAGGAGGGGTAGTTTCGTCCTCAAAGTCGCTGTCCGCACGTGCTAGTCTAAGTTGGTAACTAAAGTTCGTATTCCTTCACAAAAACCGCTGGATAAAAGGTTTTGTCTACTTTGGTCATTTTCTCAATGCTGTTGATCACTGAAAAATAGGCCCCACTTCGTAAGTATGCAATTAATAACTAAATATAACTTAAGATCCACCGTCCAATTCCTTAAAACGTGTGCAAATAAGTCAAAATTAGTTTCATCGTAACAAAATACCCCCATGGTTAATTGACACGCATTGGTGGAGTATAAACCGTTGAATGCTTTCCATTTCAGCGGTCAATTAGATTTCCAATGATCTGTCATCTGCAAATTTTTTTAAAGAGTATTTTTAGTTCATAACCATCAGAAAGTGGTAAAATATTATTTGGACGGTCTAATATTATTGTTGTTCATATCCCTGGTACAATTTCCGAGTGCAGGTGTATGAACCATCAAGGTCTACGAGAGTATCAAAATCTTTTTTCTCCTCGTCTTCCTCCTCGTTCTGTGTTCTGGAAGTCGAACAAAGGAGAGAGAGAGAGAGATTATATGCTATTGTTACATTCAAGGGCTCCATCATTCTCTATTGCTGCTCTGTGATCCTTCTGTTGAGCGGTACATCGAACTCCCGATGCTCTAGACCGAACGGTTCTTCACCACCCAGAAGGAATTCCAAGATACCAAAATGTAAATCTTCTCAGAATCTCACCTTCTTTTATTTGATTTTGAATTTGGTGTGTTTGGGGGTTGTTTTGGCCTGTTATTGGATTTTTCTATCATAAATTCAAAGGCCAAAAGTAGTAGCCTTTTGTGGATTTTCCCATTGGTGTATCCTGTTTGTTGACATTCATTGTAGTGGATGATTTCCTTTTCCAACAATGTGGCTTCCCTTTTTTCTTTTTCTTTTTTCTTTTTCTTTTTTCTTTTTCATTTTGATTTTGTTTGCTTCATGGCATTGATAGATCCTGCTTTGAGCAGTGTGATTTCATTTTATATGGTTTTTGTTTTCATATCTGCATTTGCATTAGTTTATTATAAATATTATTATTATTCTTATTTGAATGCATATGCATTCGCTTTGATTTTGACAGTATTTGATGTTTTCCAATTAGGACTACTTGTTTCATTAATCCAGACGGTTGATTCCCAATGTGGATGGACTATGACCCCACGATGTCCTTTATGGGACAATCTTAAGATTTTGATTTGTGGCCCACCGAGAGATGGTTAAGAAGAGAAATACAAGACGTCCGCATTCAGATGAGAAAGGTCTCAAGATTGGTAGAGTTCAGTCCCGTAGTTGAAGGTCTCAATATTGGTTGCTGGAATCCTGTAATGTCGGGTATTTTTCGTTCATCTTCCATCTTCGCTGGTCACAACAGATCCATGGTCTGGATTTACCAACCATTGGCCTCATTTGTCAGAATTGAAAACCCACAGATTGGGTGGAGACGCATCTCAGGTATTGTATAATTCCTTTTTACTGTTTAATATATACCTGATTGGAATGAAAAATTAGGGCTGCTATACAATGCTTGTTGGCATTTTGTTGAGGTGGCCTACTTACCATTGATCTGAATTGTTTGTCTTCTGGGCCCCACCATTGATGGATTATATAAAAAAGATTTGCTCATCAATCAATCTCAAAAGTCGAGCAATGAATGAATATTTTCTGTTTTCCTACTACATAGATGGTTTGTTGTACTCTCTTTTAACCATCCATTTGCATGCCAACAATTTGATCGATTGGACCGTCCACTGGGGCTTTACACCCCATGGTTCTGAATATTGGTATATTGGCGTTGCATATTGGTGTTGTATATCAATATCAGCATGTATCGGTTCATATTAGTCGAATTTTTTTAGCCTAAGAATTGAGGAAAAATATTAGGAGAAAAGGGGGAAATGAGATATTCAAGAATCTATCACTTAAAAAAATAAAAAATAAGAAATTGGACATGCATATATAATGGTGTATCAAACTAGTCTTTAGTCAAAATGTTGTTTGTTAGTTTAACATGTTGTAAGTCAACCAATTGGTCCCAAATTAAACACAAATCAAGTATGATTTGGTGAATTAGGGCTCATTATATTGAAATACAAGGAAAAAAAAAAAAAGAGATGAAAACATTTTTTTAAAAAAAGGTGAAAGTTTACCCATCTTTCAAATTTTCCCATAGTGGGCCATTCCACTTTGATTTGTTGAATCCCACTGAAATCATTTATTTTGATCCTAAAGTAATTCTAAATGTAGACTAAAATAGCTTTCTAAGCTTCCTCCATGGTTTAAATGAAGAAAAGAATCAGAAAAATGAATGAGATTTTGATTAAAAAAATTAAAATTAAGCTTTTATAGGTGTGCCGGTCCGTATTGGACCTGTATCGTTGCCAATACACCTGTATTGGCTGCTACGGGCTGATACAAAACATTTTTTTAATAAGCTGAGCTGATTAGGTCCCATATCACGTAGCTGTATCCGCCAATATGACGTAAGGAAGGACGTGATGAAGTCGATCACCGTCTTCCTCAATTGATAACTACCTTGAATCCATAAGAGAAAATCTCGAATCCATTTGAAAAAAGAAGAAAACTTCCAAGGAATTGGTTTATTGAATGAATTGATGTGTAAAAACGACTTTAACACCCTTTAAATAATCCTAAACAAACCTTAAAACATAAGCATAGAGTTCTAATAAAATAAGGAAACAAATTCAGAAAAATATGCAGATTTCCGCCACCCATCGACTTGTCGTTGACCGGTCGAGTTGACAGGTCGAAACAGCCAAAAAGTGTCCAGAGACTTAAACCAGAAATTCTGTGATTTTCGACATGTCGACCCGATCTGTCAACCTGTCAAACTGGATTTCGACCTGTCGACAAGATCTATCAACCTGTCTAAACTGGCAGAAACCAGACAGCAAGTAATCTGGAATTTCTAGCGGAATTTCAACATGCCGACTTACCGAACTATGTTGAGTGTGTTTGATCCTTCTTGGCCTCTTTTATTTGGTCTCTCTTAACCATTAACGAGTCCGCAACCCGTTCTACATCATGATATGATACCAATGTTGAAAACTAATTACGTCATCACCAATTCAAAGCGGGGCCCATTGAATATACCACTTGGCTGACTGAAAGTGTGGGACCTAACTTTAACGAAAGCTGACCAGAGAAAATGCTGTTAATTCAGGCTGATTGTCATCAAGAAAAACCCTCTAAACCATTCTTGTGGAGTATGGTTTTTAATCACAAAAGGGCTTCCATCATTTACGTCTCAGGTAATTGGTGCATTGATTGCTGAAGCCAGTCATGCTTTGAAACAAACTAAACTGATTTTTATTTAATTTTTGATTCAATTTTCAGACTCGATGTTTAATCAGCAAGAGCTGCCAGCTTGCCAGCCAAAACTATACAATGGGTAAGCTCCAACAGGATTCTTAATCTCTTCGCTAATGTCGGATATGCGTTTTGTAACCTCATAATCTCATGAGTTTCTTGAGCACATTGGCAACATTTTATTGGGAATTCATTCAATTCGTAGCCCTGCTTCGAGAACTCGGAAATCAGATAATCACACCACAATTTCCGTGATTCTTTCAGGTGATCTCTGCGTTTGTGCACATCAGCATCATCTGTCCCCTTCGATGTTGCTTCCCAGGATGTATGTTTGTGATTAACCAGTCATGTCACTGTCTGAAATGGGAAATGCTCAGGCAATTCATGGAATGCATGCAGCAGGCATTTGTTATAGATCCTGGTTAATCATCAGGTGGATCCCACTTTGAACATGTCCTGGGCTAAAAATCAACATAGGCACTCATCAGGTCGGCCGTGTATGTGAATAGAGACCACTAATAAAACTCAAAACCATCTACACATGTGAACCACCTGATGATGCCCATATCTCTCACACTTGTGCCACTCTGGTACGTATGCTCGAATCGCGCTGTAGCACTTCTCATATGAAATTTAATGATTTTGGTTCTTGTCTGTCTTCTATGGTCTGTATTCTGCTGAATATTCAGTTTTCACTTTCAGGATGTTGAAATCATTGACCCGTATGAGAGACTGCATACCGGAGAGCTCAAGAGGCAATATGCTCGCATTTATAAAGGATCCGAAAACAGACAACCTGCAAAAGGATAGTAACAATAAGATCAGGTGAGATTGCAACTTTAAATGAGAATACTATCTTTTGCGTTCTCATGATGTGTTTAACCAGGGCCCACCAGAATTTAACCCATCACCCTCCAAATCTTAATCACAAATTGTAGTATATATGGTTTAGTGCTTAAAATGGGATCGGATTTCAAATAAGAAAACCCTCAGAAGTAAAACTGCAGTCACCATAGAATGCAGGAAGTGATGCAAGAAATGTCTCATGACTCTCGTCTACAACTTGTATAGTTGCAATACACAAATATGTGAACAGAGCCCAATGCTGCCATTTGATGCAGGTGCTGAAAAGCATGAAGCAGCCTATATATGTGTATTATCAGCTTGATACTTCTACCGAAATCATTGCAGGTATGCATTCCCCATTTTCACTTCTAGTAACTATTTGATTTTGATGTCTGCTTTATAGACCTCGTTCTAGGCACTATGGAACCGAACTCTGAACTCAGATGAGGACACATGTCTGGCTGTCTAAAACAGATACAAATGTCAGGATGCAGGGGACACAGGAAAACCAACATCGTCACATACCCTTACAGATATACAATGATATAAAAAAAAAAATAATAATAAATAAAAATTGTATTTTCATGTCATGTGTACTTTATAGTGGATAAGATAAAGAAAAAAATGCATCTAAATGACCTGAAATACATTAGATCTCTACAAGTAGTAAAGAAATACAGCTCAAGTACAAGAACAAAACATACATTAACATTGTCTCATAGGTGCATCTGACACATTCATGGGACTTGGCATGGAAATTCTTTAGAAAACAGTGTCCTTTTTACATGCTATTTACATCTTTGATCATACGAAATCGGGTAATTTTTCAAGCGGTTGGATTTGTTGGTGTTAATTTGACTTTGCATAATACCATTCCCTTCTGATTTCCATGGTATCAAAAGGTGGTAACATTACGGCTATAAAAACCTTTATGTGACGGAGACATTCACCCCTTTATGTGATATGGGTTGAATCAGTTTGTTATGGAAAAAGGAGGGGGCGGGGTCTGGTGTTGCATATTAGCTTTGCTTTGTTACAGGACTGATACACTGTTACAGGCTAATACGACCATTAAGGCCCATTTGAAAATTTTTATTTCCAACTATTCTCTCCTTTTCTGCTTCTTTATTCTTTTCAACCATGAAGGGAGCTTAAAAACTAATTTTGAATTAGATGCGGGACTATTTTAATCAAAACACAAAATTTGAGTATAATTCAATGAAGTGAAGCGGAGTGGGACGATTTGAGAAATATTGGAAGTCAAGGGTAAACTGTCTTCTTCTTTTTTTTCCTTCATCTTTCCATCTTCATTTTATTGTACTTAAGTGTAATGGGCCCTAATCCACCAAATCATGCCAGACTTGTATTTGATTGGGGCCTATTTGGTCAACTTTCAGCAGGACAAGTTAACACTGCTCAACAGACAACATCCTTACCAAAGAATGGTCTGTTGCAACATCAAACACATGTCCAAAACTAAAAACTATATATATATATATATATATATATATATATATATATATATATATATATATATATATAAAATAATAATAATAATAAAAAAAAAAAAAAGAAGAAAGAGAATACATATTTGGAAGCATCACATCTTTTTAGAAGTTTACCAATAATTTTTTTTTTTTTCCGAAAGAAGAAAGTTTTGGCTGTTAAGGGCCTATATTGGTTGGCCAGCAAGCTGGATGTTACAGTTTTGTTAGACCTTGGCAATTTCCTCAAAAACTGGTATATCATATTTGGAAGCCGAGGTCTATTCATCCACCCCAACTTTTATGACTTTGTAATTCAGGTATGTTAAGAGCAGAAGCGATGATCAGCTGCAGAAGCCCAGGAAACAGAATTCCGCTAGCACCTGTGAACCCAAAGACACCACGGCAGGTGGATCTCTGATTGTTCCCTGTGGTTTCATAGCTTGGAGTTTGTTCAACGACATACAGTTTGACTTGTGACAGCCAGGCATTGCTCTAAGCAAGAAGGATATTTCCTGGATATGTGACAGGGACAAAAGGCTTAATGATGATGTCTTTGCTAAGAACTTCCAAAATGGTACTCTGGTAGGTATGAAAAACTCAACGCAGCTTCCATTCGGTGTTTACACTGAAAGAGATAAAAACGACTCTGTCAAGACTCGAAGGGAACTCAAAATTAGTTAAAATGAAAAAAAAAAAAAAAAAAAAAAAAAAAAAAAAAAAAAGAAAGAAAGAAAGAAAGAAAGAGGAAAGTCAGTCAAGAAAAAAAAAAAAAAAATCAACTTGACATTTCTTTAAAAAATTCGATGAAATTTGATTAGATTCAACAATATTAACATATTTAAATAATAAATATTATTGAAAAGCTCGAAAAAATAAAAATAAAAATTGTTCCCTATGATATTGCCCACCTTAGCTATTTTTTTTGCCTGCGTTTTGGTAGGGCAGATTAACTTATTCATGGTTTAGATTGAACACACAACACTTGGGCACAAAAGCTCAAATGTATTGGAATTACCATACATTCAAACGAATGTGAACATTACCTAGAGACAAGTATGTGGAATGGCAAAGATGGAGTTAAGATTGAAGTTGCAGTGATGCAGATGAAAGAGACAAACTACAAAATTGAGTTCGTTTTCTCTGTTGTGACTCAGGATCCAATGTGTACATTTGGGATGCTTGTATTTGGCATTGGTGGACCAGAGCATCCATTTCATATGAAGAAATATTATTTTGAGGCTAAAATGTCATTTACTCACATAAGATCGCCCACTCCATTGGCTAACAAGGCATTCATCTGTGAAATGTAACGAATGAAAGCAGTTTGTCAAATTAAGGCAACTTAAGGAAATTTTGGATAAATTAGAGCGAGTGAGTATGAATTAGGGAAAATTGTGCAAATTTTAAGTAAACGAGGGGTTAATTAAGCTTGCTTGATCAATATTAATACGTTAATCCATGATAACAGGTCCACCCAAAACCACACACGTAATTCACAGATCTTGTCAGGCCTTTAGGCATCCTCTGACTCCTATACAACCCAATTAATTGTGGGGCTCCCTGTTGTAAACTTGAGCTCATGTCCAACCCAATTAGCTTTTGGGCTTAAAAGTTAGGACCTGTTTGGCAGACACCTAAAAATGAGTTAAATCTCATTTTAGTTAATAACAGATGTGTTTGTAGAGATTTAGATCTGTAATACATTACTTCTATTAACATGAACTCATTATATATGCACTAGAAACCAATACCTAATGTGAAATTAGAGCTTACTAAACTCGATTTGCTAGACTTCAAGCTCAACCTATATCCAATCCAAATGAACTTAGGGCCCGATTGGTCGAGGACAAGTTGCAAGATATGTTCTCTCTCTTTAAGGGAGTTATTTCATACGTTGGCATGTGTTGATCAATATACAGGCAGTAGAAAGTTGAACACATGGCATGTGTTAACTCTAGTTAAACCATCTAAATTGTGGACCCAAATTATAAAATAAACCGAAAGCCAAATTGGTTGAACATTCCCAACTTCTGGTCATTGGACTCTTGTTTGGTCAATTCAGGTCAATGTCGATTTCACGTTTCAACTGTTCATTGAATGTGGATGGTTCTAGTCCACAAAAAACCAGTTTTTGCTTTTCATGATAGAGATGGAATAACTGGAATATGGTAGAGCAAGGTGTGCATAGGGTGATGTGCCAATTAGGTCCATTATTAAAAGCCATACCTACTGGACTTCTGTCCATTCGTTTGGCAGACATCAAAGCAACGTTAGAAAACTAAAATAGATAATTGTTAAATCATCTTTGAAGTAAATTGTAAAGAAGTAATGAATATAACTATAAATAGATTTAATTTTTGAAGCGTGAGCCATCCACACTAGGGTCCAATAGTTGGATGGACCCAGTTGTATAATTCCCTGTGTTGCATGTAGGGTGAGAAGATCCCCACATGCTTTTACCTGGTCCTTGACCTGGGTCCAACCCAATGGACTCCAAATGCACCTCCAGCTGAGTGGGACCAGGTCTGCCACTAGTCAGGGGTGACTCAAAACTCGGCCTAGTCAACTGAGTCACTTGGTAACTTGAGGACACGAGGGACTCGGTTTTGATTACTCTAACTAAGCCACTCAGATGAGCAAAATAGCTTTTTAATAAAATCATGCAGAGAGAGACTTTGATTTCTTTTTAATCCATTCATTTTAGATTTATAAAATGTGTGGTTTTTGAGATATGTTCCATTCAATCTATGTACCTATTGCAACCCCCACACATTTAGGAATGCCAAGGGACTGAGCCAGATGATCTGACTTTCAGACCAGGCCCCACATGAGTCAGTCAGGAGTGAGCTTGGTTAATGAGAACATGGTTCGGGCTCAGGCCTAATCATGAAATCAACCCAATCTACCAAGTATAGGTCCCACAAGTGTGAAAGCATGTGATTTTGTGGGGCCCTACAAGGTGTAAGTAGTCAGGGCAAAAAATCGCCATTAATGTCTGAGGATATGTTAACGAGCCAAAGAGTTGGTCTAATTTCAATAACCATGATGGTGGGACCGCACATGACTAATTAGGTTTATTAATTTAGGAAGCTTCCACACGGTTTCTGTGCCATGACAACCAAAGATGTTGCCTAGCTACTGTGGCCCATATGGTGTGTGCATGAGATCCAGCCGGCCTGACTTGCACAACCCTACACGATGTGTGCCCAACACAAAAAGTAAGCCAATCCGCAAATCAGGTGGGCCACACCCATGGTGCTGGTGTTGATTGATCATAAAGAAATCAATCTCAAGGTTGTATTCTTGCCTAAGTTCACGAGAAATCCACCCCATCCATCCATTTCACCAGCTCACGTTAATGCATGACCCCGAAAATGAGAGAGATCCAAGGCTCAAAAGTGGGGCAGATGATAAGAATAGGTGGTGATGCAAATACGCCACCATTTGGGGGCCAGAAGGTTTTGTAAGGCTAATATTTGTTTTTTCAGTTTCCTAGTAGGAATGACCCTATAAACGGTTTGGATGGCATATAAACATCACAATGGACCCTGAAAGGTTTCAATAATAGGCATTTCCATTCCTACTGTTTCCTTTATCATAGCCCACTTGAGTTTTGGATCTTCCTCATATTTGGGCTCTTGACCTAACATGAGCTGGTGAAACAGATGGTGGATTTCTCACGAACATTGCAGTGGCCCACATAGCTTCTGCCTGTAGGAAGTTGTTGGATGAGAGAGAGAGAGAGAGAGAGAGAGAGAGAGAGAGAGAGAGAGATGCAAGGAAGATAATATAAATATGATGAAGTGGGCACTGGCCCATTGCCATCCCTAGATTTAGGTGGAGAGAGTTGGCTTTTGCTGACAGTAATGATGGGAAGGGAAACTTGGTTCCATTGCAAATGACATGTCAGGAGGTGAGCCCACAGCCTGTTGGTATCAATAGAAAGAAACATTCGAGAGAGATTCATAGCCCCAACTTTAAAGAAATTGATAATCAAAAAGTATTTTCCATGAAGATTTACTATATACAACGATAGCATTGAATGGTGTAAGAGGTGGGATGGGGGCATTTGGCACCATAGAGAATCAATGACACATTTTCTCATAGGTACAGAGAAACGGTAAGTATTGCCATGTATTTCAAGAAAGGTTTTGAATTTCCTGTATTCACCACTATCATGAGTTTGAATGCTTTTGATTATGCACTCAAAGATATTCTCAATATTCAATTTAAATCTTTAAAAAATACTATATAAATCTAATAACATTATCAATGAAATGTATCTTATAGTGAAACCTTGAATAGATGACGAGAGTATATCTGTCCCCAGTATCAGAAAATATTAATTACAAAGGTTAATTGGCTACAAATATAAATATTATAAAAGAAAGTTTTAAGGCTTTTGCCCATCTGGCATGAAGAACAAGAGTTCACAAAATTATTAATGGAGATAGCAAGTTAAAAGCAAGAAACCACATGATGAACTGTATACATTGTTTGATGATGGGTTGCCTCTAGATGATATAAATTGCCTTTGCTGGAGCTACTCAGATGAAATCTCTTGTATCTCTGGTCCTTCATAATGAAAGCATTTGGATTAAACGTAAAGTGAAACAAACACCAATTTATAACTATTGTACCAAACACCAAATATCCATTTTCAGCACAACTGTAATCATTTTAAAATAGACATACTGAACCAACTCTATCCACATTGTATTGTGCTGTGAATCAAATGGACCCAAAGAGAACGCCCCAAACCCAATTAATGGTAAATAAATAGGTTGTGCATCTACATATGAGGTGTATCATGGCATGCGTATGGCATGAAAATTGTCCTGTAGGGTCACATCCCCACTGTGAAATAGGATGCCTTAAAAGACAGACCAATCCAACACTAGGTGGGCCACACCATAGAGAACAATGGACAAGTGCCCAAAAAGTTCAAATTCATGTGAGGCCATTCAATAGCTGTACTGGCTAGATATTTAAAGGTGTCCTGTTTTAATGGTGGGGTAACCCACTCGAGGATGGGTCATAGTTGCAATCACTTCATTGACATTTCCCTCACCCATCCAAACTGTTCATCAGGGCTAGTGAACTCTTCAAGGCTTCCTTGAAAAATTAGACTAATTGATGATTGATGTAGAGCAAGTGACATAATTTCATGGATGACCATGATCAAAAGAAATCATGCAGGAAGCTGGATCTAAGGCAAAATTAGCCTAAACCTAAACCATGTATATAAAATGGTTGAAATGCTATCAACGAGCCTTAGGAAATGAGAACTGACAAAGTCAGCTGACTACAAAGAATTTTTAAAACTTGGTATTTCCCCAGCTTCATCAAATCCGATTCTATTAAATGAACACACGTGAGACTGTCCGTCTAGTAGGACCCATAAAACAAAATTGTTAGAGAAACCGAGCCTAAATTTCTTCTCCTCTTCTCCAAAATGTGGGCCATGAACCCTTTTTCTTCCACCATTGGTTTTTAATCTGCCATATAAGTATTTCTAACCATTGAGTCCCAATCCTCTGCTTGCCACAAATAATAGTTTTCTGTTTGTTGCAATGTAATTGGGTATATCATAATGCAAGGCTGACAATGTCAGGGATGATCTGGACCAATCACAATGCATGAATGCAGGAAATGCCTGTATGTGATAAGCAAAGGATCTGGATTCATGAATCATAGTAAAAATAAATAAATTGAAATATCATCTAACTTGTTACCACAATGAGGATTTTGATACGGTACTGTGGACCCCTACCACATTTACCATATAAGGGTGTTCCACCTCTAGATTGCATCTTAGATGATGATATGAACTGCTCAAGTTCTGAAGTTCTGCTACAAGTGCCATTTGAGGAAAAATTGCTTTGGATGATTGTGAATGAAGAGAAAAACGGGATATTGAAAAGTAAAATTTTTAACGAGTCATATTGAGTTTAAAATTCAAAGGTTATGTGATCAATGATGCATGAGCACAAGAAAGTAACATAGGTGTATATAGTAGTAGTAAAAATATGAACAGTTCAAATCAATCTAAAAAAGTATCATGACCATTGACACCACCTATAAAAATACACCCATCAAAACTATTTCTGTTAGTTTTATTATATGACTAAAAGCAGAACGGATGGGTGCACTTATCAAATCAGTTAGTGTATGCAAAAATGGTGATTTCGTATATGTGTGGACATACAAAACATGTGCGAAATCTGTGATATTCATGGAGCATTTAAGATGAGGTGAATGTTTTGGAGATAAAAATGTTGTGAAAAGAGCATGTGAGCAACAATTGAAAAAGAAAAAGGAAAAATACCTTCTTTTTCTTCTTCGGTGGCAGATGGAATTTCAGAGAGGATGGGACCACCATGTGCGTGTGAAATTAGCGAACCTCCTGACCACAGGACGTAGCATATGTCATCTTATTACAAGATTTGAGAATTTAAAAAATTAAAATTAAAATTGTAAGTGATTCATGAGAATGGGTAATTTGTGGCACACGTGAGAGAGATTTATGCCATTTGTTGGGTGAGGCATCCCATGAGAGGTCATTGACCCCAAAATGTTGGGGTCGTCCCCTGCTCATGTCAGTCACCCATGTATGAGAAAAAATGGGTGGTGCTCTATGGGCCCGCGATGATGTATGTGTCCATTTTGCCTGCCTATTTTAGGGTATGAGCCGGAAAAATGAGGCTGATTATGATAAATACAATTTTAGGCTTATTTTATTATCTGACCATTGGATTGGTCAAATTTACCAGCCAATTAAAATTAAATATAAATAAATTCAAATGATCCTATTTTAACAAACAAGTGTTGTTGAATTAGAGGTTAACATTGTTGGACCAATCTGGTTTTTGGTTATAACTTAGAGACACTGGTTCCACAAGTTATAGGTTAATTTTGAGTTATCAAATCACTCAATGACTAATATATTAGGGGATGCACTCCATGACAGAAAGTTCCTTTGATGAGAAGCTAAGTGGGGCCTACCATGTTGTTTGTGAGAAATTTACCATGTCCATCCATTTTAGCAGCTTATGTTAGGACATAAGTCCAAAAATCAACAGCTCCAAAACTTTAAGTAGGCTGCTTGATAGGAAAAAAGTGGGTAAGGAAATGCCTACAGTTAACCTTCCTGAGGTCCACCGTGATGTTTATATGCCATCCAAACCATTTATAAGGTCATTCCTACTAGCTTGATCCACAATTTATGTGGTGCCATGAATGTTTCAATCATGGACATGCCACAGTTTCCTTTCTTGGAGCCCCCTGAGTTTTGAATCTGCCTTGCTTTTGGGCTCATCTCCTAACATGAACACTCTGACCAGAAGAATCCGCCAATGAATAGGGGCATTCGAGTCATTCCTATGCTTTTCTAAATTATTTATTTATTTATTTTTCTAAATGTGGAGCCCACCTGATAAGTTACCCTACCTTCTTTTATTTTGGTCTCATATCCATATTATCATATGTACCATACATAAAGTGGGTGTACTTTGTGGGCATACCACTACAAAAGGAAATGTTAACAAAACAAGAAAAATTAATAAGGCAGAGCCATTAGAATCCGAATGTGGCAGTGCCATCTCTCTACTGCACATGGCTTATGGCCATGCATTAATGAGCCTGTCCATCTAGTACGACCCATCATAGATCATATATAGATAAAAGACAAAGGGAGCCTAAATTTCTTGTCCTCTTCTCACTAAATGTGAGCCATTAACCATTTCCTTCCATGCCAACCAGATGGCTAGGATCATTCAATTCGTATATTTCTAATCATTTTCCGTCCACAACAGGGGCAATTTAAACGAATACATTGAATTGACAAGTCACTCCTCTCGCGTGTACTATAGAGAGGTCTCCGTATCCTATTCTGGTTCCACCAGCTTTGCCATATCAACCACAGTAAAAGAAATGAAATATTGTCTAACTTGTTACTGCAGCAAGGATTTTGATAGGGTTCTGTGGCCCCTACTACAGTTACAATAGGGGGTTTTCCACAAATGAATTCCATCTTAGAGATGGTACGAACCAATCAAGTTCCAATGATATGCCAAAGGGCCATGTTCAAATTAAAGATTCAAAGGTTAGGATCATTAATGATGCATGATTACAAGACAGCAGCATATCCATGTGGTAGTTATAAGAACATGATCGGTTCACATCAATCTAAGAAATTACCTTGAGCATTCCAGGACCAATAAAAAATACATCCATAATGTCTATTTTCTATTAGTATTATTGAATGATTAAAAGCAGAAGGGATGGAGGTATTTATTGAATCAATGGGTGTATAAAAAATGGACACAAAAAATGGTGATTCCCTAAACATGTGGACATGCAAAAAAAAAAAAAAAAGGTGCATGTATTTGAGCCAAAAATGCTTTGCAAAGAGCATGTCAGAGAATTGAAGGGAAAAACAAAAAACAAAAAACAAAACAAAACTAACAAACAAACAAAAAACATACCTTCTCCTTCCTCTAGGGTGGCATGCGCAACTTCAAAGAGGATGGGAGCACTCCGTGCAAGTAGCATACCTCCTGACCATGATCATGTACATAACATGATCTTATTATAAGATTTGAGAATAAAAAATAAAAAAAATAAAATTGTAGAGATTCATCAAATGGGTAATTTGCAGCACACTTCTAATATGGCACAAATGTGAGAGATCTATGTTATTTCATTAGGTGAGGCACCTCGTGAGAGGACACCGAACTAAAATATTGGGTTTGTCCACTGCTCGAGTCAGTCACACATGTATGAGAAAAAAAATGAATGGGGCAATTACATACTGATACAGCTGCTAGGAGTGACTAGCTACTGGATGGTGCTCCATGGGCCCCACACAGCACTTGCAGCTTCAAAGAGAGAGACCACAGAGGTAGATAGAGGAGATGGAAGAGAGGTCAGAAACATCGTCAAAAGAATTTAGGGGTTGTTTAGCAATTAGGAATTTTGAAAATTATATCCATTTCTAATAATTAGATTCTTGAGAATTTCTAGTTTGTCAGTCTTGTAGCAACCTGACATTTGAATCCAAGCCTTATAATTTGAAAAGTAGGTTTTCAAAAGAATTATAAATGGCTTAAAATCAGGAATTGAATTATGACCATATTCTAAATTACCAAAAATGAAGGCTCTGGAATTAAATTTCAATTCAAAAGACAATGCTTTGAGAAAATCTTCAATACTTTGGCAGACTGTCATCATGAATAATCAGGCACTTAACTTATCTGTGATTATATATATATATATATATATATATATATATATATATATATATATATATATATATATATATATATATATATATATTATGTACTTATTGCAACAAACAAGTGTCCCTAAATTTGCTAGACCAATTTAATGTTTGAGCTATTACTTATAAGTTATAGAAACATTACTCTTACAATTTAGTTAGTATAATTTGAGGAAATGCCATGTGTATCATTTCTAAATACCTGTGTATCAAGTTTCAAATGTTGCTAGTGTATCAAATATGTAGGCCAGCAGAACATCAGTCCCATGTATAGTCTTTCAAAAGTGTTAGTCTGACAATGGAGGTTTGCTAATTCTATGTGTGTGGTTACATGAAACATGTGCAACATCTTTAGATCACTCACATGAAAGTAAGGCCAATTTTCAGAACTCAGATGGGCCTCAACGTATCAGAACAAATGAATGGTCAGAAGAAGAAGAAGAAAAAATTAACCATCAATTTCTTTTAGACAGAAAATCCAATAATTTTTTTTCCAATGAAAAACTCAGATCTCACACGTGTTTCAAATTTTCACGTGCACCAGCGTATTGGATGTGCACGGCTCTACATGCGCCTGAAATTAAACGCTCTGAAAATAAAAAATAAAAACAATAGCTACCGGACGTGCTCTGTGGGCCCTACCATGATGTATGTGTTTTATCCACACCGTTCATTCATTTTTTTCAGATCATTTTAGGACAAGGCTCCGTAAATGAGGCACATCAAAATATTACGTGGACCACATGACATGAAACAGTGGTGATTGAATGCATATGGTTAAAAATTTCTTGAGGGCATAAAATTTTTGGATGAAGTTGATATTTGTGTTTTCCCTTCAGTCAGGTATGTGTGACTTGATCAACTGGTTGGATAGTGAATAAACATTACAGTTGGACCTGGAAAGTTTTTAATGGTGCGTGTTCAATCACCCCTGTTTTTTGGTAGTGTGGTTCACTCGCGATTTGGATCTTTCTTATTTTTGTGCTCATGCCCTAAACTGGTATGGAAAAATAGATGAACAGCATGGATAAAACACATATCATGTTGGGCCCACAGAACAGAACACTGTTCAGTAGCCACCGGGCTACTGCCGGCGTCAATAGGCAATCCGCGTCCGTAATTTGCATCATACATGCGAGCACGTCACACGTGTGAGAGAGAAAAGTTTGCTGTGGCATTTGATGCGTGGTACCAACGGTGTAGGATTTAGAAAAAAGAATTATAAGTGAAGGTTACATATTAATTACACTACCCTCACCTTTTTCTTCTTCTTTCCTCCATATGCTCCAGTTTGCGTAATAATCTTCAAAGGTGTCATTCAATGGGAATGACTTGAGCTTCGGACAATTATAAACCTTGACGAGTCTTAAAGACGGCATTGCCCTTCGCATCCTCGTCCACTCTTCTTCCATCTCTTCAAAGTTTTGTAGCACCAAGACCTCCACTTTCCATACCCCATTCTCACTCTCCCAAAATCTGGGACCCATCTTCTTAATCCTTCCCCCACCAATGAGAAGAAATTGAAGATTGGGAAGGGAAATAGGACTGAGCCACGCAGGTGTGCTTTCTCCTGGGTAGTCCAAAAGATACAACTCTCTAAGGGATTTTAAAGGAGCAGAAAACTGACTGTCAATCTTCTTTACAATTCCTTCACTTTCAACAGAACTGCCCGCAAAGTTTAGTACTAGAAATTGCAGATTATAGAGCATTGATAACACATTCCATTCCCCTTCTATTTGTTTCTCTGACTTTATGTACATCGAAAGTCTTCTGAGTCTTGTGAACTTCTTCAGATTCGAAATATCGGATCCATTTTTACTACCCAAATTCATTGGCTTAAACCGAGATAACCTTTCAAGATTTGAAAGCTTTCCAAGCCCTTCCGGCATGCATTCTAAAGAGGGACAGTTAATGATTTTGACAGCTGTCAGTTTCTCCAATGTTGTGATTGACACGGGAAGCATTTCCAAATTCGGGCAGTCACTTAAATATAGAATCTGAAGATTTCGAAGATTTCTGATTGAATCGGGGAGTCTTCTTAACGCAGAATTCTCTATTCTAAGAAAAACGAGGTGCTGTAATGACCCTATCCCACTCAACCAATTCTTGGCCACAACATCGTTTTTCGTGTTTGACATTGAAAGATATAACACCCTCAACCACCTTACTTTGCAGAGTACTACTTTTACACTTGCAATGATCTCATTCCTCTCAATTCCCATTCCAACTAATGACCGCAGCTTGGTGGAACTGTTTCGGATGCTATCCACTGTCGTGTTCTTCGAAATTTCGAGGCGGCGAGACTGCATACTGAATCCGATCCTACCTCCACTCTCCAAGCTCACGAGAAAGCTCTCTTCTCTTGCAATTTTTATCACCATATCTCGAACCATATCATGCATTTTGCCACGAATGAAGCGACTTTCAAAGGCATCTTTATCCGTTCCAAGTATCAAAGATCGATTAAATAATTCTGCAAAGCATTCTTCTCCGATCTCAAATGCCGTTTTCTCATTTCTTCCCCAAACAAAACCTTCACCAATCCACAATTCAACAATGTACTCAACTGGTATTTCATAATCTTCAGGAAGCATGGCAAGACACAAGAAGCAAGGTTTTAAGTGTATTGGGAGATCTTCGTAGCTTAACTCTAGTGTCGAAATGATCATCTCATCTTTCTGACTGATTTCCAACTCCTCCTTTAGGTGCTTTGATATTTGCTTCCATTCATGGATGGAATCACCTTTCCCCAACATCATTCCGCCCACAACGTTGATTGCCAAAGGAAGCCCCCCACATCCCTTAACAATCTCCTTTCCCAATACCTCCAAATCTGGATTTGGGCACTTACCTCCATTTCTTGCAAAAGCTACCTTGCTAAATAAGGACCAACTATTTTTATCCGAAAGAACTTGCAGACGATGTATGCACTTGTCAGTAGCCCCCATTGATTGAACAACCTTCTCATTCCTTGACGTAACAATAGCACAGCTACCCTCCACTGAGGGCAAAGCAGACTTCAAGCTATCCCACCACCTCCCTTCATCTGTTCCCCACACGTCATCCAAAACTACCAAGTACTTCTCATCTAATATACTCTTAAGCCTTTCCAGTAGCTCATGGACGTCATCTCCCCTCAGCGATTTCTCTTCTACCTTTAGTTTCTTCAACATCTTTTTCAGCAATTCGTCGAATTTGAAATTTTGAGAAACAGTAACAAAAAATGAGTGCTTAAAAGAATTTTCCGCTCTCTCCCTGTTATATATCTTCTGAGCAAGCGTGGTTTTACCGATTCCCCCCAATCCAACTATTCCAATCATTGTTAATGGCCCATTAGCTTCGAAGATCCAATTTCTAATATTCACCGAGTCATCTTCTAATCCTACCATTTCATCTTCATCCATTAGGATTGGGTAGGTCAGCGGCATATTCCCACTATCTTCATATTTACCAGTTTGGCGAGGAGTCGTATCTAAGAAGGACTTCATCTTGTCCTTCACTTCTCTTATCTTTTTATTTATTTTACTCAACTGCTTTCCCAACTGACAACGGGTTTTCAAAAGGGCAGGAGAGCAATAACTCATAAAATTACGTGCACAACCTTGACGTTTTTTCTGGAATAGAAGCTGGTAATCTGCTATTACATCTTCAGCATCATATACCAACTCTCTTAAGTCGCTCATTACCATCTTGAGAATCTCATTCCTATCTCTTCTCCTCACCCGACCAGCTTCCTTGAGATATTTCTGCATGTACTGAAGCTCCTTCTTTGTTTCCTCAAACTGGTCATTAAACTCAAGTTGTTGACGACCTTCGCTTACAAGTAATGACACTAATTTATCCAACATAACACTGAGGACAGCGTCTGCCATTTTCCTGTAAGATATTATCATATACATTTGTGAAACAGGAATTCAAAACTAGAAGGTGAAGGGAAAGAGGAAAGAATGAAAACTTGCTAGAAAATATTGCAAATGAATTGGCTACAAGAAAGTATTTGCACAGGTATTCCTATAACAAACCCGCTTTATTTCATTCAATTTTCCTTAAACCTAATGCATTGTTTAGAAACTCATCAAGTCAACTTAGAACTCCACTATGTCAACTCGGATCAATGTGAAAATCTACCAAGTTCCTTAAACTCAGTTTGTTACCTTAAACTTGCCCAAGTTTTGCGCTAGCTCTAATGACCTCCCAAGTTTTTTGGTATTGGCTGAGTTTTAGAAAGTAACAAGGTTTGATAAAGAAAAATGTAGAGGTATGAACCTACCACTTCTAACATAAACAAAGACCTTGTTAGAGTTTTGTTACAAGGCTCATTAGGTTTTCTCTAAACTCACCCAAATTATGCACTAACTTGTTGGACTGCTTGAGTTTTATGCTACTACAATGAGTTTTGTAGAGTGAAAAGCTATGGTGGAAAGAAATTACTCAAGAACAAAGCCACTTAATCACAATGTTACTTCATAGTCCACCTAATGTACCCCAGTTGTTATAGGAACATACATTGTTAATATGGTTGGCTTTCATCCATATGCTAAATTCTATGGTGTTTGCTTACTATCTTAATCATAGATGGTGTTATGCCACCATTCTACCAAGGGCAAATAATGAGCCCAATTTTTTATCCATGCCCCATGAACTGAAACTATGCCTAGCTAAAATTGATGAAGTTCTTTTTCATGTTTTATTTTTTAAACGAGTTTAGTTCAACTATGATAATGGTTGGTTAAATCTCTTAACTATGGCTAAGTGGTAAAGATTGTAGTTATTTTTAATGTTCTAGTTTACTTTTACTCTAGTTATTTGGTTTGAGAGAGAGAGAGAGAGAGAGAGAGAGAGAGAGAGAGAGAGAGTAAGAGGTTGCGGAGCTTCTACAGAATCGTTTTTCTTTGCTAATCTTTCGATTTTAAGTTATTTTTCATGTTTTTTTTATAGTTTAATTCAATTATGACAATGGTTGGCTAAATATCTTAGCTAGGGCTAAGAGGTGAATTTGTAGTTATTTTTAATGTTCTAGTTTATTTTTATTTAAGTAACTTGGTATGAATGATGAATAATTGATTGATTTTAGTTTAAATAAAGCTTTGTTTTAGTTTACTTTGATTTATTGTTGATTCCATGCACTTTGAATGCTTAGGAAGGCTAGGATTGGTTGCTTATCTATTTTGTAAGGGATCTGTAAAATTCGTTGATTTATTATAGACTATGTGCACGATAGATACTTTGAATTTCTTGTGATCAATAACTTGGCGTTTCATCCAAGTTAAACAGATCCCATCAGAATTCAATTTGATCTCTCCAAACATTTTCCTTTTAAGAAAATCGATGAGTAGCTCGAACAATTGAATCACTGAGCTTGACCACTTATCAAATCTTCCAGATGATCACCTGCATTTATCAAGTTCCCAAGAAGATCCCTTCATGATTATTGCACGCAGGATCTTAGAGAAAATGCTTATCTTATCATGGAAACAATTCTCCTGTAATCCATCAGTAATTGAGAAGGGGGCTAATCAAGCTTTAAGGATAACATATTTATACATGATTCAGTGTGGAGTTAATTTAAATAATTTTAGTTTTAGTTTTCCAAATATGCTTTTTCCAAGTACATGGGAGGCATGCATGTGCCTTTTGAATGGGTCAGAAACAATTCTTATATTCTCTATTTTCTCTTGATTAGTGAAGAAAAAAACCTTTTCATTGCCACATGGTAGGCATTCTCGTCAAACAATGTAAATCCTTATATTGTCTCATTTTTTTTTTATGCTCTTTTCTTTCCTACCTTTATTTCATCTGCATTGATTGTGTGTAGGATTTTTGCAACAATTAGAATCTATATGTTGAGAGGCAGCTTCGCAACATCAGCGTTGGTGTTTATATTGTTGGAAACGGTGGTGGATTTGTGCAAATCCAAAACTGTGTGAGAATCATATGAGCTAGCTGTGCAAACCGTGTGAGCTAGCAGTGAGATTAGATTTTTTTTTTTTCTAAGTTTAGATTGCTAGCTGTGTTAAGATAAGCAGTAGATTTCTTTCTGGATTTTTTCTGTCTTTAGTTGCCCTTAGGAAGCATCTAGATAGGGATTCTTTTGTCTTTTCACGTAAGGGGAAAAGCCTATAAATGGCACCACTGTAATCGTTTCTAAGTATTCCAATACAGCAGTTCAAGGCTCTTCTTCTTTCAGTTTTTTTAAGTTCTCTATTTTTGTGGTGGCTGTAGCCACTCGTCAGCAAAGGTGGGGTTTACAACCCAACATATATTGCCTATGTTTTTGAAGAAAGGATCAAGTTTTCCTAGACTCAAAAGTATCAAACTTCAACAATTTGAGTTACACATTTCCCTAGTTAAAGTAAATGTAGTGTTGGTAAAGAAGGGCCGGGTTGCAAAATCACAATCAGAAGAAAGGAAAAGAAGCATGCATAGAATAAAGATGGAGTTTTTTAGGGGAAAAACTAATAGGGTATGGCATAACTGTTTCTTGCACTAGATTATTTAAATATATTTAATATATGTAATTAAACTACTAATAAAATTTTGTGGGACAAGTTACATAACGTGTACAAAAGGAAGTCTATATTGCATAAGACTTTTGTCTAATTGAAGTTGAACCTCTTGAATATGAAAGCTCATCTTTGTAAGAACATTTGAATGAGTTCATTACTTTGGTTAGTGGACTGGCAACAGGAGATTAAAAATTGATGATAAAGAAAACATAGCTCTTTTGCTTTGTTAGTTTGTTAGATGTCAGATTTGTTAGATAGTTTCATTATAGATCTTAGCAATGGTCTAGATCTCAATATAGAATCGGCTATATGCACATTGCTCAATGCCAAAGAATTTTATAAAAATAATCATGGGGTCCTCCGATGATGCAATGATGTTATAAAAAATAAAAATAATAAAAAAGATCTATTGCAAGAAGAACTAGTGGGAGAGATGAAAAAAGATCCAAAATGATTCACGAAAAATGGTACAAAAAAGAAGTGAAGCGTTAGAACCGAAGAAAGAGGATCCATTTACAAAATAATTATAGATTTAAAAAGACAAATGAGGAAAGTCCTAAGCTTAATTTCCATGATCAAGCAATAAATTTAAAAGGTTCCCAAGAAAATCTAGTGAAAATGATAGTTCATCCGATGATGGAAAAGTGTTGTGGGCAATTCAATGAGAGAATAGGAACCGTTAATGAATTTAGGATTCAAGCATTTTGTTTCATGTCATGCTGCATAGGGCTACTTTTACACATATTGGTTATGTGTTAATATCATAGTTTACATGATAACAAACACGTAAAATTTTGGGGATTAGAGGTATCATGGTCACAATGATGATATCATTAAACAATTTTAATGGACCACATGTGGAAATCCCACTACATCGAAATTTTTTAATGTAGATAAGTATAATTTTTTGGAGAAAATGTTTGATTGAAGATTGTTACTGAGCAATGGTAGTTGTAATAGGAGATTTGATGGGTAGTTTATCTCATTTGATCAAAAATACCATGATCGTCTATGTGATTGTTGCCAATATCAGGATGGAGTCCACTATGATTTAGCACAACAGGTTCATACTAACGTTACCGATTGATTAAAATTTATTTTGAGGTTTAAAATCTATTAATATTTAATTTAAGTGAGGATTTCTTATTTGCAAAGCTGCTCTATGTTTTTTCTCATCTACTATTAAAAGTAAGAAAGTCATAAATTTGATTCATTCTAAAACTCGAGATGTCTCAGTCAAGTCATGGAATGTTCGATGTATTTTATTTTTTGTTGATGATTTCTTTCGAAAGATATGGTTTCTATACTTAAAAGGAAGAATGATACGTTTCCCTATTTATGAAGTTTGAAGCGTTGTTTGAAAAATAAAAAGAAAAAAAAAAAAAAATTGTTTACTAGAAATAATAATGAAGGATAATAGACTTCTAATGAATTTAAAGACTTTACAATGAGCAAGTCATTAAGAGGAACTACACAATCCATGGTACTCCATGCTAGAACGGAATGGTTGAATGTATGAACTTATAAATCATGCCAAAAGCACAATGGATTCGACCGGGCTTAAGTATTGTTTTGGGGAGAAGCCATTTATTTGGATTCCTATTTGGTAAATTGATCTTGTCCTACAATCGAATTAGATTAAAAACTCTGAGAAGAGATGGTTTGAAAAATATGTTAATATTTATTCATTTGAACTTTTAGTTGTATGTTTATGTTAAATGTTTAAAAGGGTAAAAGATAAAGCTAAATGTAATGTCCAAACAGTATATTTTTCTTGGCTTTCCAAATAAATCTAGGGTGACAGATCATGGGACCCTATTGTCTGTAAGTTATTATAATAAATAGATGGGATGTCATTTTTAATGATGATTCAATGCAAAAGGAAATGTGCAACCTAGCTTAGAGAAATCTAAGTTTTAAATCTTCTACAAATGTTCAAAGTCAACTTGTTGGTCCAGAAAATTCACAAGATGAGAAGCTCGAAGACAACGTACCTAATAACAAGCGTGGAGAAGAAACACTGTTACTTGAATTCAACGTTATTAAGACTATCATAGGAAGGCCCCAAATTAACCTCCAACAGGCTCTAAGACTATGTGACTACTTACGCTTACATTATAAATGAGGCATCAAATCTCATGGTTGCTAGCTAATGGAGAATCTATGGAGAAGTACATAGTGGCTTTGCATATACAAAAGAGATGAGAATTAATTGAATAACCAATAGAGAAAAATTACAAAACAATTAATAATATTGATGGGAAGGTTGAAAGATACAAAGCCCTAATGGGAGTAAGAGAGCGTACTCATGAATAAGGTATCAACTTTCAAAAAGAAAGAAAAAAAAAAAAAAAAAATCTTCTCATGTTGCTATTTATATTATTTTAAGTATTATAATTGTCCTTGACCTAGAGTTTATGTGGTTAGATGTGGAATATGTGTTTAAAAATGGATATCTTATTAGGAAAAATATATATGACTCAACTCAAAGCTTCTTTTCCTTTTTTTTTTTTTTTTTCTTTTCTTTTCTTTTCTTTAAAAAAAAAAAAAAAAAAAAGATGAAGACTTAGTTTACTAGCTAAATAAATCATTGTATTGTTTAAGAGAGTTATCAGATGTTGGTACAAGCAAACTGATTCTTTCATTATGAACTTGTAATTTTCAAAATGCAAGGCCAATCACTATGCCTATGTTTGTGACTATGGTGTTGGAGTTGTCCTCAAAAATTAATGTTTTCTTATAAACTACTAGTCATGTGGATGTGACTGGGTTGATCTCAGCCGTAGATCATGATGACAATGTGTCCTTAGTAAACATTATGATGTGCCTTAGTTAATGTGGTGTGTAAAATATATGGAAATCTTGAGGGGTGTATAATTTATTTTTTTAAGTTTTAGTTGATCAAAATTCATCATTGAGTGGACCATTTGACCAATTTAAACCTAAATCTATGATAATCCGTTTGTTGAACAACCAATCCATACCCTAGATTATAGATCCAAACCCTTTAGACTAAAGATCGGCCCTTGGATTATCAAATCAACCGTTAAAAGTGCCCCAATTAATGGATAAATTGCTAAGATTACATAAAATGACTATTGGATCACATGATTTACCTAATAATCACCATTCAAGTTGTTCCATATTGCATTAATACTAATATGATATAATTTTCATAATTTGATTATGAGTAGAACTCCAGATCTAGTGCCAGAGAATGTGGATGGCCGTGATAAATTGATGATATAACATGATGTAATGGACCATCATTCAACTAAATGACTCTAATATGCTTATTATACTTAGATCTTATTATTCATGTGGTTAGATTTCTTTTTGTACATGTGAAATTATGAATTATCACGCGTACATCCATGGCCCATCATCATATTTCATTAATCATACATTTTTAACACTTAAGAGCATTTTTCCCTGACTCCTTGCGTCATGAGCATCGAAATGATATTCTCTGATTGAGTTAGATCAAACACATATAATTTACACATGTGTGGCACGCACACACTTGATAGTATACCTTCATAAATGAGAAAAGAGGAACACTTTATTAGATACACCTTACATCATATACATGGTCAAAAACCACATCTTCTTATCCCGTACATCATTCTTTAAAAAAATAAAAATAAAAATAAAAATAAAAATAAATTAACATGGACTCATCTTGGGTGCTAGTTGAACCATTTTAGATCTTACTATCAGTTTATGTAGGACTCAAAATGAAATGGTGTGTTTATAAATTATACATACTCCACAGAGTAGCTTTATTCTAAAATCTCTCTAAATCATGAAACGTTTCATCTGCCTAACATTACAAAAGAAGAGAGTTTTATAAAAAGGAGGGACGTGGGCCACCCTATGCCCTATCTGTGTACAAATACAGAGAGAAAGTGAGTGATTCATTTAAGTGAGCCCAGCCTCTGCATCACGAGATCTAAGCCTTCCATTCTCATCCATGTGCTCATCTTAGGCATTGTTCTATTTTTATTTTTATTTTTTGTTTAAAATCTAACGGTTAGAAATAGTTGAATGAGTTCCTATCAAAAGCTGCACTAGTGGGCCATACTGATCAACAAGCAACAGAAAAGGGCGGACCAAGCCGTCGGACGCGGATTGGCTACTAACAGGTTGAGTAGTGAGACTGCTACTGAAGTGACGTCACCAAGTTCTGTGGGCCCCACCATGATATATGTTTTGTATGATGCATCTGGAGAGATTATTTTAGGGTAAGATCCAAAGAATGAGTCAAATCCAAAGCTCCATTGGATCCTACTACAGAAAACAGTAGGGAGAGTGACGCTACCGTTAAAAACCTCTACAGGCCATAAAAGTTTTCGACCAAGCTATATTTGTGTTTTACCTTAAATCCAAACATCATGGTGGGCCTTAGGAAGGTTTCAATGGTCTTCCCACCCTTTTCTATGGCGGGTCCACTAAAGCTTTGGGTATGCCTCATTCTTCCACTCATGCCTTAAAATGATATCTCCAAATGGATGGGCATTGTGGATACAACACATGAATCATAGTCTGGTCTATAGAGCTTGGTGACGTCACCTCAGTAGCGAGTTCATACTAATCCGCATCCCAAGCCGTGCGGGACCATGCTTCGACGTGGACAGCAGCATGTATTCCCACACTGCCACGTCAGCGTGGTAGCCCTAGCCCCACGTGGGTTGAAGATCGATTACAGTTTGGTACGATTGTGGTTAGTAGGCCCCACTTGATGTATATATATGTACGTGGGTTGAAGATTAATGTTTGATGGTGATATTTTTGTGCTCCATCACGATTTATAGTGAAATCCTTGTAAATACACTTGGTACCTTTTAGATCGTTGATAGAATCAGGTCTAGATCACGTGATGTGAACACAAATTAGTGGTACGGATCAACCCTTAATCAAGTACAGGGGCGGCTCAAAGGGGTAGGCAGGTGAGGCGCCTAAGGCTCCCTAATTAGGAAGGCCCTGTATTATAGCAAAATTAAAAAATTTTAATTATAAAGGTCCTATATTATAGCAAAATTAAAATTAAGAAAAATAATTTTTAAAAAAAAGCCTAAAATTTTTGAAATAAAACTTATTGAAAGGCGTACCAAATAGAAATATTTAAAAATTAGTTTACAAATTTGAAATTGAAAATAAAAAATAAATCCTAGAAACTAGCATTATCAATAATAACAGTCTAACTCTATCATCTCTTTTCGAAATAATAGCATCATTCCCAATAAATTCTTCTCCTAAAACCTAGGACGACAACTACCTACTTTATTGCTAATTAAGTTCTTAAAAAATTAAATTCTAATGTTATTTTTTAAAATTAAATTCTAACTTCATTTTTCTAATGGTTTGGATTAATTTTCAAAATTAAAAGTTTTTAAAAAAGTTGTAAAAACAGAAATTAATACTCTAATTGAAATACTTAATCTAAAAAAAAAAAAAAAAAGAACTAAATTGTTTTCCAAATTGTTTTATTGCATATATAATACTACTTACCATACATGTTACAGTTACATTTACAGAAATAAGTTTTTCAAAACTAAAGATTATAAAAATTATTTACAAACAATTATGTCTCAAGATAGATTAAACGGTTTAACAATTTTATCTATCGAAACTGTTGGAAATTATACAAATTAATGTATTTTCTGTATAATATGGGAACCGAAAAATTACGATAATCAGAAATAAGGATAGGCTGAAGCACATCTGAAAACACTGTCCTTAAAGCGTTATTTGCCCTACTCAAGTAAATTGAGTATGCTGATAGGTTACAGGCAAATAACTTCTAGGATACGACGAGCCTGGTGTGAGTATGCGTTCAGCAAACATGAAGGCCCACCTATTGGAACTCAATTACACAATTTCTGGCAGTATTACAACATAGAGAAAAATTCCAAAAGAAAGAAAAGTAAAGAGAAAAAAGTTTCTTTGGATTAAGACCACTACATCTGTCAAGATTTCCACCACTAGTTCATTGAACTTTCTAAACCACACCGCTGGTCCTGTTATTCTAGTAAAGGTTTAACTCTTACTTGTCTTCTTTGGAACAATCAAGTATAGAAGAGGAGTAGTAGGTTTGTCTCAATTCGTATGGGTCTCTTTGGAGTGGGTTTTGAGATGGATTGAAACCCATCCAGGTCCTCCTTTATAGGCTATGGTGGTAGGGGTTATGGTCCAGGAAATAAATTCCATGACCGTTTTCTAGTTGTTGGAGAAAACTAGCCGTTTATGGCCGTTTTAAGGCATTGTGTGCATGGACCATTAAATCTGTCAGATGCCGATCATTGTGAGACAAGAAATATCCGTTTTCTAGGCATTGGGCTATGCAATGCAGCGATTCTGTTTGGACCCAGCACTAATAGCACAAATTAAGGTACATTCAGACTCGTCAGCAACAACTCTATTTTCCAACTCTCTATATAATCAGAGGGACTCTCATTCAGTCCTTTAGATTTTCGTCCAGAAGTGCAAAGTGTGCCTCTACAGCCACACTGTCTCACATGCCCATGCCCTCACACCGAGCCCGTGCCCGAGCATGCGCGCACTGGAACACGCAAGATCCATAGTCCACGGACTAGGTAGGCAAATATTATAATACTCCACTATTATCATTTAAACCAAAGATTTTTTTTCTTCCTTTTCCCATGTGGGACTATTCCCAAAAATCCATAAAACAGTATTTTTTCAAAACAACTTTTATATATTTTATATTATTATTTAATATATTTTATTAAAAATCAAAATTTTGCAACAAAAACTGATTTATTAGGTAAACTTGAATACAAAAGTTTAATTAGTAATTTTGCATCTAAAAAGGCAAGAAGCAAACTTATAGTTTAATTTTTTTTTATTTTTTTTTTTAAACTAAAAAATCTCATTTTTATGACTTGCCTAAGGCCCCCAAAAATGTTGAGCCGCCCTGATCAAGCGTAATGGGTTCCACGTGAAAGAATATGTAAAATACAATCCACCCAATGGATTAGATCTGTCCAAATTAGACTTAGATCATAAGAAATTCAAATGATATTATTAAAAAGTATCCCGTCACGAGAACAAGAGTTGGGATGAGCATGGAATTGTGAAGATATGAAGATATATAATTAATTTTGCTATTTCTAGAACTAGATGCATGATGATCATCTCCTATCGTGGACCCAGAAATATGTGATCATGACCACTGTAAGTGGGCCCCATCATATGATCGCAATCCAAATAATTTAAGTAATATTAAATTTTGGTAGAATCATGATTTAAAAATGTGATGATGCATATTGTGGCCAATCTTGCGTTTTTTTAGGGCCTCATGTGTAAGCGAATCTGATCTAGGTGGGCCCTACCTTGATATCTTGCTTTGGTAACTTGATAGAAGATCTAGAACTATAAAGAACTTTATATCATTTAGATGAAAGATCTAATGCAAATAATTAAAGTAGTGTAGCAGTAGGCCCTACCAACTTTAAAGGTATGGTAAACTGGGCCCGTGGCATACACTTAGATTAATCTAAGGGTGTATCTCAATCTTTAAGAGTAGATTTTCATCTAAGGCGTTAATTAACCATGATTTGGTCATGTTAGTCTCAATCCATAAGTTAATCTTGGATATATACCATAGAAGTTAGGGAAAAAGATTAAACTAATGATCTGGACCATTACATTTATGATTTATTCCAATCAAACTATTGATCAAAAGTCTAATCACCTAATTAAAAATTTTCACTTAAAGAAAGTAAAATCCACCCGACCAAACTATCCAATTAGATATCGATCTGGACCATTAGATCCAAAATGTGATATATTAAAAAATTTAACGGTCAGATTGAATGAGTCTTTATATCCAATTATTATAAAAGATAGTTCTTGGAAACTCCTATTTTCTTATCTATGGAATGGATGAGTCTAACACACACATTAAACAGATAGAAGTTCTACATCAAACTCCTATTTTCTTATCTCTGGAATGGAATGCGTGGTGTACAGCACAACAACCACCCATGTTTTGCCTAGGTTTGATTTCCGTGTGACTTGCAAAATCCTTTTGCAGGAGCTTCCCAAGCTAGGTGAGTACACCATAATGTTTGTAAGATATCCACCCCATTCATATGTTTTTCCGGATCATGTAAGGACAATGGCTAAAAAATGAGGCAGATCCAAAACTCAAGTAAGCGGCATGACAGGAAATAGTGAGGATTGAATGTCCTATTGAAACATTTGTGGGGCTATAGAAGTTTTGGGTTAGGCTAATATTTTTTTTTTTTTTCCATTCAACCTAGAAGGAATGAACTTATGTGCAGTGTGGATGGCATATAAAGATCAGAAATGAACTTACGAACTGTGTGGATGATATATAAACATCACAGTAGAGGCCAGGGATGTTTCAATGGTAGATATTTCCCTAACCACTCACCTGAGTTTTGGATATGTTTGTGCCATGTCCTAACATGATCGGGCAAAACTGTTGAATGGGTGGATTTGTCACAAACTTGGAGTGAACCCCACTAATTAACTTCCCGTGGCAGGAAGTTCTTTTGGAAAAGGCTCTATGCAAACCGGCATACATGGGAAAAGGGGCAGCTGATTTACTGCCAAAGCCTTTTGGTAAGAAGTGTATTGGGAATCTAGATGAGGCCCACTTTGATGTTTGTGAGAAATCCACTCTGTCCATCCATTTTTCAAACTCATTTTAGGACTTGCAACACAAAATAAGTTGGATCCAAGACCCAAGTGAGCCACACGAGATGAAACAGTAGGCCACCGTTGATACATTTGCATGGCTACAAAAGTTTTTTTATCAGGCTAAGAATATTTGTTTTCAATTTATCCCAATGGGATTGACCTTTTAAACGGTTTAGATGGCATATAAGAATCAAAGTGGATCCCAAGAATTGCAGTCATATCTTTTCCCAGTTTTCCCCTTTTGTGTGGCCCTCTTGAGTCTTAGATCCTGCTTGTTTTTATAGTCTATCCTAAAATGAGATTACAAACTGGATGAATATAATAAATTTCTCATAAATATCATTATATGCCCTACCTAAGTTCTCAACTAAAGAATTTAGTTGGAAAGCCAGCCTCCAAAGGAGAGCGGAAGTGAGACCCTGGACTCATGCAAGACAGAGCGGTCCTTACCGTGGGGTCAGGGTGAGGCCACCTTGAGGTATGTATTATGTATTCTTGCCGTCCATCCATTTTTCCATATAATTTTAGGGCATTATCTCAAAAATAAAACATATTCAATTATCAGGTGAACCATACCATAGGAAATAGTGTTTATTGACCATTAATGGAACACACGTCTTGTATTAAGCTGATTTTTTTATTTTTTTATTTTTTCCTTCGGACAGGGCCTATGTAACCTTATCATCATATTGGAGATTAAAAAAACACCACGGAAACATTAAAGTTTGCCCCACGAAGATTTTAATGGTAGAGCGTTCAACCACCACTCTTTCTTATAATAAGGTCCACGTAACAATTGAATCTACTTCATTTTCGGGATAATGTCCTAAAATGATCTGAAAAAAGGGTTGGACGGTGTGGATACATAAGCCATATATCAAGGTGGGCCATCTTGCGTGAGACCGGGTCTCACCTAATCCGCTCTCGTCCGAGGAGGGAACGGATTGGCTACTCTCCCTAACACCTGCCAATGGCCGGTGGTCAGTGCTCTGTGGGCCCCACCATGATGTATGTGTTTCATCCATGCTGTCCATCTATTTTCACAGAGAATTTTACAATATGACACCAAAAATGAGATATATCCCAATCTCAAGTGGACCACATTACAGGAAAAAGTGTTGAATGAGCCTCGACCATTAAAAACATTTTGGTGGCCATAAAAGTTTTGGATCAAGCTGATTTTTGTTTTTTTCCCTTCATCTAAGCCTGTATGGCCAAATCAACAGATTGGATGTCAAATAAACAGTACAGTGGACCTTAGGAGGATTTTAATGGTGGATATCCAATCACTATTGTTTTCATGTGGTGTGGACCACCTGAGATTTATATACCTCTAATTTTTGGGATATAGTCCTAAAATGATCTTTAAAAATAGATGAATGGAATGGATGAAAAACATACATTATGGTAGGGCCCACAGAGCACCGACCACCAGCCACGGGGCAGGTGGCAGGGGGAGTAGCCAATCCGTCTCCGTCCGAGGAGGGGCGTGGCTTCGGTGGATTTCTAATGTGATCCAGAAATTCCAGTGATGTTTCTAGTTGATGGGAACAACCAAGTTGTTTTCTTTTAAACGAGGATCGGACTAGTTTTTGTTTCATGTCAATCATATTTCTGGATTGGGAAATCTAGTCTATTGAAGTTGGATCTATCGGGAGCGTTCTTTTGGGATCTAATTTTTTGACGCTTGAGATCAAAAGTTTTGTGGTCCTTTTTCCTTAAATTTTCACATGGTGGTGTTGATGGACTTTGATGGGAGATCACACATTATGTACATCTCACATTGTATGTATGAGATATATGCCTTGATCTCTCACATGTCATTAGTAAGAGTATCATCATATATCTTGTAATGACTATGAGGTTCATCATGATGGGCCTGGATTGGTTACAAAGGCCATGATGTTAATTATGAGATCTTTGTTCATGCATTCTACACAATCCATATGAATCTATGCATCAGGATAGGTGGATGAGGAAACAAACTATGTTCTTGAATGTTACTAATATGGGGAGCAAGATGGGCAGAGTGGATTTTGGGTAAGAGGCTCTGTGTGGGGCCCACCATATGGACAATGTTCTTGAAGTTTTTGGAAGGCACAAAGGCTGTGTTTAAGACACCCATTTTCCTTGGTGGGTCAAGCACCTTGTGGTTTCCTTTTTCAACCTCTCATTCTTTCTCTCTCCCTTCGTAGTAATTTCGTAATTCTAAAACACCTAATTATATTCTAATTGGAAAAAAGTTCTTAATTCGTATATATCCTAGAACATTTCTCAAAATATGAGATTTTCTGGGACCCACTTGTAGAAATACATCTAATCCGTTGGTTCGCGCGCATGCATTCGTCTAGGAGTGGGCCCATCCTTGATAGGTGTGGGGCCCACTTGGCATGTGGGGTGCGTGAGATTGGAAGGCTTTAGTGTGGGATAATATGAGGTGCACCCTACACCCCTGGTCATCTTGAAAAATGCATGTGGGGCCCACTTGTTTAAATGTATATTGCTTACACATGAGACCTTGCTAGACTGTTTTGGACAGCCAGCTTGTGGCCCAGTTTTGACCTATTTTTCTATATCTGATGTGAAATATAAATTGTTAATCTTAAATTACTTGTTGATACCTTTGAAACAAGTAGTCACACCTCCTAAACGGACATCGGATGACTGAAATCTAACTGAAACAAGATTGGTTGTTCAGGTGCATGCGTTACCCAATATGACGTGACGCCCTTTGACTTGTGGACTTTTGGGCAATCTAATAGCCTCCTTTGGAGAATCTAATTTGATAAGAATGTTGTCCCGGGCATCAGCTTTAAAATGTGGGGGTTGTTTGCCCGATGGAGTATGGATTGCGAAGTTATTGGACCGATAAAATGGACTCTCCATTGATCAAGCAACGACCTACATTGGGTGGGCCATATCTCGTGATTTAGGGATCAGATTGAGTTGAATTTTTTTTTTCCTAAGTGATGTATTAAATGTGCATGTGAGATTATAAAGAACGAATTAGATATTGAGTATCTAGATCTACTTAGAAAAATCCTCAACCATTCATTGTTAAACGTTCCCTAGAAACGGACATTTTGATCAAATCTATTAGATTTGATTTTGGGTTGACCCAAAATTGACCCCTAGCCCAGTTTGCATGTTCTGAAAACATTTGTTGACTTAGATTGGTTCATGGAATGGTTGATCATAGAGATTCAGTCAATCATGTATAATTGATGACCATATGCATGATTGTTTGGATCCTTATTTGATTTGCGATTAGTAACCGCACATGTGACATATGTGAGACCCTCACATCTTTGGTGGATGATGGCACCAAATGTCCATAATGGTCGTGTGGGGCAATCATTTCGATGAGCCTGCCCACGCGATCATGAGAACCGCTTGTTTGGTTAGATTTCTATTTGATCGCTTGGTTACAGGCTTGGCCAAAGCTGGGTGGATTGATAGAATGATGATTTGACCCTATACACCAAGTGATGTGGTCATTGGATCACCCTACTTCTCTCTTTTGTGCGGACCTTGGATGTTAAATGGTTTTGATCGCTTGTGCTTAATTTGACCATGTCTTACCCACTGGTGGGCCATTTTACCATCTTATTTTAGTAAAAGAAAAATTATGAATTATATTAACTACGTATATGATATTATTTATTTCATTCTTCAAACTATGAGACCTATGATTGTGTAGCAACTTAAGAAATGCAATGATATACCATTACCAATGGTTAGGTAGATCTGATTAATTAGACATAAACAACACTGAATAACAATACAACCATACATTCTATTAAAAGTTTCTTATGTTTTAGGTATAATAGCTTCACCATTGAAATAAGGCATGTTTCAACATTGAGGTTTTGGGTTGTGCACCCATCTTAACTTTCAAGAATTAAAATAAGAAAGAGCTCCATTGTGGATGAGTGATGCCCAGGTGTTAAAACTCCCACATATCATAGCCGTCATATCACTGATCACTTTTACATGGAATATCACGTAATGGTGTATGCTTTTCTTAAGTTCTCTATTTTTTGATTTTCCATATGTTAGACTTTAGACATTATTGCAATCACCATTACTTATTTGAGGTTAGATTTACAAATCCATTTTTACCACCTTCATCCAATCTCTGTTAGGTCTTCCTTGTTGTAGTTAGTGCATTAGAAAACTGATATGCACCATAATCCACTAGCCATGTAAATGTGATTTGGTTGATCTCACTTGTTAATCTTAATGATTATGGGTCCTTTTAGGATGTGTTATATACCTTATATTTAATGTTACATTATTTTTACATTAATCTTATATCATTGAGTTGTGTGAGCACACAATACATTTTTTTTTGTCCTTAAGAACTTAAGATTGGACAAAGTGATCATTGACTGGAGAGAGTTGTGTTTTATGGATCTCAATGCCTAGATGAGTCATGACCACTACAAATGCTTAGAACACATTTATGGACATTGATCTTAGGGATGTATGGTCATCATATATGAGGGTTTTACTTAGGTCAAGATTGAAGATCTCCACCATTGAGAACCAACTTGATATTGGTTGTGCCTTTTGCCTTTACCCTCCAAATTAGGTGTACTAGTTAGATTATGATAAACAAAATATTAAGCTTATTCGATTATCTGAGTATTATATTGGTGGAATTCATTATAGGAATAAAAATAAAAATAAATAAATAAATGTTGCGGGACCACGAAAGCACACATAAATGAATCAGGCAAAGAACTCCAATCCCAACAACCAAATTCAAGAATAAATAAATTGAATTTAATGTGGAAAAACCCTTGAGGGAAAAAACTACAGCACCAAGCGACAGTAATGCACTATGAAAGCATAAAATTACAAGAGATAGAGATTACCCGATCTGAACAACGCTCGAATCACCCTTACAAACCCTTGAAACCCTTTAAAACGAATTAGAAATCTCTGAGATATACCCTATTCATGATTACACCCATATATATAGCCTCTATGAGAATCACAATAGAAATAGAAAACAAACCCTGCACTTATGCAATTTTACGTAACTCTGCGTTATCGTTCGATGGGATTTTGATGGCATCAACAGACTGTCGATGTCATTGAACCCCTTTGATGTCATCAAACCAAATACCAAAACGTTCCAACGACTAAACATATATTTTTCATATTTATTGATGGCACTTTGATGAGACTTCGATGGCATTGACGACCTATCGATTGCATCGAACAAGACACCTAAAGTGTCCAACAACCAATCGATGAACTTTTAGATTTTCTCGATGGCATCGAGTAACTGTCGATGGCATCGAACAACTCTCAATGGCATCGAATGGTCTCTCGATTGCATCGACAGACCCTGTTGTTGAACGATTTGAAACTTCAACAACAATAAATTCAAATGATCCTATTTCAACAAACAAGTATTGCCAAATTAGAGGTTAGGATTATTGGACCAATCCGATTTTGAGCTATAGCTTATAGACAATTGTCCACAATTTAATCAGTTTAATTTCAAGATTAATGCCGAGTTAATGTCACATGTACCATTTATGAGTGCAGATCATATGTCATGTGCCGATGCTTCTCATTGGGGTGGGTGGGTGTGTGTGTGTCTGTGTGTGTGTGTGTGTGTGTGTGTAATCATTTGTTGGACCTACCGAGATGTGGTTCACAAATCCAGCCCATACATTATGTGTGTCCCACTTGGATGAGGGGTTAGACAAAGTTTCAGATGCATCCGAATTTCAAGTGGGCTACACCAAGTACTTTTATATGTTTTAGGCACATCTTCACATGATTTTAAATGGTATGGCCCACCTAAGTTCCGTATACGACTGATTTGCATGGTGTTGATGGTCAACACGCATCACGATGGGGCCCACATAGCTCGACCTCATGAGAAGTTCCCATGAGCTCGACCGCATATATATATATATATATATATATATATATATATATATATATATATATATATATATATAGGAAAAGGTACTATGCGCTCGAGCGTAAAGCGGTCGTCCGTGAGGTCGAGTTGTGTGGGCCCCACCGTGATGCCTTTCGAACATCAACACCGTCCACCAGATGCACCATTCCATGGTGGGCCTGGACGGCCCAAAATCAAGTCAATCCGTGACTTTAGTGGGCCACACCACATACAGAAGTGCAGAGGGGCCGTGCACCATTAAAACATTCATAACCATTTTTGAGGGCCCACCGAGATGTGGTTTGCAAATCCAGCCCATCCATTATGTGTGTCCCACTTGAATGAGGGTTTAGACCAAGTTTCAGGTGCATGGAAAACTCAGGTGGGCCCCACCAAGTGCTTTTATATGTTTTTGGCATGTATACTTATGGTTTTAGATGGTGTGGCCCACCTGAGTCACGAATTGACCTGATTTTGGGCCGTCCAGGCCCACTATGGAATGGTGCATCTGGTGGACGGTGGTGATGTTTGAAAGGCATCACGGTGGGGCCCACACAGCTCGACCTCACGGACGACTACTTTACGCTTGAGCGCATAGTACCTTTTCCCATATATATATATATATATATATATATATATATATATATATATATATATATATATATATATATATATATATAGGGTAATATATGTATTTTCTTTTTCATACACTGCAATCATACTATAGATCCACACAATCAATCCATTTTTTCCATATTAGTTTAAGGCAATAGCCTAAAAATGAGGCACATCTAAAACTCAACTGGGCCACACTGCAGAAAGCAGCGGTGGGAATTGAATGACTACCATTGAAACCTTCCTAGGGCTCACCATGAAGTTTATTTCACACAAACTTGGATATATATATATATATATATATATATATATATATATATATATATATATATATATATATATATATATATATATATAATGGGAAAACACAAATATCAGCTTGATATGAGCCTCCTGTGGCCCAAGAAGTTTTCAATAGTTGGCTCCCAATTCCCATTAGGTGTAGTCCACTTGAGCTTTGGATATGTATCGTTTTTGGTGTCACGCTCTAAAATCATGTCTCAAAGTTAGTTAATGGATGGTACAGGTATAACACATATATTGTGATATAGGGCCCAGGGAAGTTCCCCACATCAAAAATCTGTTTTCTTGTCTCTGGAATGGAATGCCTAGTCTACGGCACAACAAGCACCCACGTTTTGCCTAGGTCGGATTTCTGTGTGACCCACACGATTGCTTGCAAAATCCTTTTGCAGGAGCTTCCCTGTGAATGCAAGCTAGGTGGGTCCACCATAATGTTTGTGAGATATCCACCAGATGAGAAATCCACCCCATCCATCTATTTTTCTGGATCAATGAGGGTAGACCCAAAACTCAAGCAAGCCGCATGACAGGGAAAAGGCATGAACTTATGAAGCTAATAAATTATTTTTTTTTTTCAAGTTCATCCTAAAAGGAATGAACTTATCAACAGTGTGGATGGTATATAAACATCAGAAATGAACTTATGAACAGTATGGATGATATATAAACATCACGGTAGAGGCCAGGGATGTTTCAATGGTAGGCATTTCCCTAACCATTTCTTCCTGTACGCGGCTCACCTGAGTTTTGGACATGTTTGTGCCATGTCCTAATCGGGTGAAACTGTTTAACGGTTAGATTTCTCATAAACATCGTAGTGGGACCCACCTAATTTCTGGTGGTTATAAGTTCCTGAGCTCTCTCGCAAACCGGCATAAATGGGAAAGAGGGGGCCTTGATTTTCTTATGATAAGGTGGGGGCCGATTAGATACTGACAAGTTGAGTAGCCAGACTGGCTATTGAAGTGACGTCACCAAGTTCTGTGGACTTACTATGATGTATATTTTGTATCCACCCCTTCCATCCACTCGGAGAGATCATTTTAGGGTAATAACCAAAACAATGAGTTAAATCCAAAGCTCCAGTGGACCCAGCACAAAAAACAATGGGACTGTGATGCCCCATTAAAAACTTCTAAAGGGCACAAAAGTTTTAGATCAAGCTGATATTTGTGTTATCCCCTTTTCATGTCTTTTGTAACTCTTGAACGGGTTGGATTTCAAATAAACATTATGGTGGACATTAGGATAGTTTCAACGGTGGGAATCACTCTCCCCATTGTTTTCTACGGTGGGTCCACTGCAGCTTTTTATTTACCTCATTCTTTGGCACATGCCCTAAAATGATATCTCAAAATGTATGGACAGTATGAATACAATACATGCATTATAGTGGGCCCATATAACTTGGTGACGTCACTTCAGTGGCCAACTCGCTTCTCAACCTGTCAGTATCGAATCCGCGTCAACCTAATAATTTTATCCGCTTCATTTTTTGGGATAATGCCCTAAAAAATCTAAAAAAATGGATAGACTGGGTGGATGCATAATAAATATATTAAGGTGGACCTTGCATGATGTTGGGTCTCACCTAATCCGCTCTCATCCGGAGGAGGGGTGCGGCTTCGGTGGATTAGGGGATCCACGGATGTCAGTGTATCCCTGTCCCTGTGCCCACCTTGATGCATATGATGCCGTCCAAACTGATGCATTTGCCTTACATCCGTTTCAGACGCGGTTCTAGCCACTCGGCTAGTAGTCGATGCTCCGTGGGCCTTATCATGATGTATGTGTTTGATCCAAGCGGTCTATTTGTTTTTCCAGATCATGTAAGGGCTTGATCTTAAAAAATGAGGCAGTTCCAAATATAAGGTGGGTCACACCGTCGGAAAATAATAATTACCATTGATTTTCTACCATTAAAAATCTCTTAGGGTTCACTGTAATTTTTATTTGACATCCAGCCGTTTGATTATGTCATGGAAAAAAGAAAAAAGAAAATATCAGCTTGATCTAAAAAATTTATTACCCGGAAGAAGTTTTTAATGGAGGGGGTTCAATCAACACTATTTATTATTATGTTATCCTCTTGAGATTTTGATCTACGTCAGTTTTGCGATTACATCATAAAATGATCTGGAAAAATGGATGGACGGCATGGATGAAATACATACATCATGATAGAGCCCACAGAGCACCTGCCAGAGTAAATCCGCGTCCGACTCCGGGGGGTGAGGGGTGGGTGGATCTCTGTTTCTGTGGCGCACCGTGATATATACGCAGTTGTATGATACAATGGGACAAAGAAGCGTACCGTAATGAATGGAGAGACAGCGAAAGAAAATGGCTTCTGCAATCAACGGGAGACAGGAGATGGGAAATGAGCGATGCAAGCTAAGGGTTGGATATGGTCCGCCTATGAGGGTTGGATATTATATTTCAAGTGGATCAGAGCTAGGAGCTTTACCTTTATTATTGAGAAAATGACCACTGTAGACAAAACCTTTTACCCAGCGGTTTCTATGAAAGAATACAAACTTTAGTTACCAATCTAGACTATCACGTGCGGACAACGACTTTGAGGACGAAACTACCCCTCCTTTCACGGAAACGGATTGGGTACTCCCCCTGCCACCAGCCAATGGCGGATGGTCGGTGGTCTGTGGGCCCCACCATGATGTATTCTATTCATCCATGCCGTCCATATATTTTTCCATATCATTTTATGGTATACGACCAAAAATTAGGTATATGCAAATCTCAAGTGTACCACATTACAGGAAACAGTGTTGAATGAGCGTCGACCATTAAAAACTTTTTGGGGGTCCACTGTGATGTTTGTGAGAAATCCTCCCCGTCTAAGTTCATTCATAGGTCACAAAGTCCTGGATGAAGAAGAAAAACAAATTTCATAATGATCCAAAACTTCTATAACCCCTCAAAGGGTTTCAATGGTAGACGTTCAATTCCCCATTGCTTTTTACAGTGTGGTCTACTTGATAGTTAAATCTATCTTATTTTTAGTCTCAAGCCTGAATATGAGCTCGCCAAATAGATGGACGGTTTGGATATAACACATAACTCATAATAGGACCCACAAAAAGCAGTGGGATTACAACAGCAAAAAAAAAAAAAAACCGTCAATATACCAGTCGATATATCGAAAATGGTCCGGAACTGTCCGGTGAGTTTTTCTCAAAAATCTTACAATTTTCGATATATCAACGGTCTGTCGATATATCGAAAAAGGTGTTTTACCTTCAGCTACGGATTATAACCGTAGCCATAACTGTAGTCTGTGCCAGTCTATGAAATTTTTTATTTATTTTATTTATTTTTTCTTTTTTACATGGAGAAATTTATTCTGCCTATAATTTTCTTTAATACATATTTATATAAATAGGTATATATAAGCATATAAATTTTTTTTCCCTCTTTTTCTTCATTTATTTCTTTAATCATTTAACAAGAATATCTTCTAAACCAAAATTAGTTACTTGACGTACCACATATGATTTTGGGGTAAGAGAAGCTATTTTAGCCAACCAACCTAGTTATTTTCCAAGATTCCATCAGGTCGATGGTTGAAAATACATTTCATTCACTTTCATTTGTCAATTTCAAATCACTTCTACACAAACTAGAAATTGAGGCGGGACAAATATGAAATTGAGTAGGCAAATTGAAAATTGAGTGAGGCAAGGTAGGAATTGAGCGAGGGAACCTAGAAATTGAGAGAGGCAAGGTAGGAGTTCAACGAGGGAATCTAGAAATTGAGCGAGGTAAGCTAGAAATTGAGCAAGACAACGTAGAAAATGAGCGAGGGAACCTACGATTTGAGCTAGGCAACCTAGGAATTGAGCGAGGGAAGTTAGAAATTGAGCGAGGGAAGCTAGAATTTGAGCGAGGGAAGCTACAAATTGTGCGAGGAAACCTAGGATTTGAGCGAGGCAACATAGGAATTAAGCGAGGCAATGTAGAAATTCAGCGAAGAATCCTAGGAATTAAGCGAGGGAAGCTAGAAATTAAGCGAGGGAACCTAGAAATTCAGCGAGACAACCTAGGATTTGAGCGAGGGAAGCTAGAAATTGAGCGAGGGAACCTAGAAATTGAGTGAGGCAAGGTAAAAATTTAGCGAGGAAACCAAGGATTTGAGCGAGGCAACTTAGGAATTGAGTGAGGGAAGTTAGAAATTTAGCGAGGGAAGCTAGAATTTGACGAGGGAACTTAGAAATTCAGCGAGGCAACATAGGATTTGAGCGAGGGAAGCTACAAATTGTGCGAGGGAACCTAGAAATTGAGAGCGAGGCAACGTAGGAATTGAGCGAGGGAACCTAGAAAATGAACGAGGCAACGTAGAAATTCAGCGAGGAATCCTAGGAGTTAAGCGAGGGAAGTTAGAAATTAAGCGAGGGAACCTAGAAATTCAGCGAGACAACCTAGGATTTGAGCGAGGGAAGCTAGAAATTGAGCGAGGGAACCTAGAAATTGAGTGAGGCAAGGTAGAAATTCAAATGAGGAAAGCTAGGATTTGAGCGAGGCAACCTAGGAATTGAGTGAGGAAGTTAGAAATTGAGCGAGGGAAGCTAGAATTTGACGAGGGAACTTAGAAATTCAGCGAGGCAACATAGGATTTGAGCGAGGGAAGCTACAAATTGTGCGAGGGAACCTAGAAATTGAGCGAAGCAACCTAGGAATTGAGCGAGGGAACCTAGAAAATGAACGAGGCAACGTAGAAATTCAAATGAGAATCCCAGGAATTAAGCGAGGGAAGCTAGAAATTAAGCGAGGGAACCTACAAATTCAGCGAGACAACCTAGGATTTGAGAGAGGGAAGCTAGAAATTGAGCAAGGGAACCTATAAATTGAGTGAGGCAAGGTAAGAATTCAGCGAGGCAACATAGGAATTGAGCAAGGGAAGCTAGAAATTGAGCGAGGCAACCTATGAATTAAGCGAGGCAACCTAGCAATTGAGTGAGGGAACTTAGGAATTGAGTAAGGCAACCTAGGATTTGAGCGAGACAACCAGGATCTTTCTTCTCTGAGGGCTTTGGATCAATGATTTTTAAGAGCAAGAGAGAAAAAAGTAGCGTTGAGATAATACCTTTCGTCATAATCTCATCTACTGGAAAAGGGGGCCCTCTTGATCACCTAAAGAGATTTATAGGTTCCGTCGCTCAATTTATAGGTTCCTTCACTCAATTCCTATGTTGGCTCGCTCCAATTTCTACGTTACCTCATTCAATTCCTAGGTTGCCTCGCTCAATTCTTAGCTTTCCTCGCTTAATTCCTACGTTGCCTCGCTCAATTTCTAGGTTCCCTCGCTCAATTTGTAGCTTTCCTCGTCAATTCCTACATTCCCTCGGTTGCCTCGCTCAAATCCTACGTTGCCTCACTCAATTCCTAAGATTCTTCGCTGAATTTATACGTTGCCTCGCTCAATTCCTAGTTTCCCTCACTCAATCCCTACGTTGCCTTGCTCAATTTTTAGGTTGCCTTGCTCAAATCCTAGGTTCCCTTGCTCAATTTCTAGCTTCTCTCACTCGATTCATAGGATTCCTCGCTGAATTTCTACACTGCCTAACTCAATTCGTAGGTTCCCTTGCTCAATCCCTATGTTGCCTCGCTCAATTCCTAGGTTACCTCGTTCAAATCCTAGGTTACCTCGCTCAATTTTTAGGTTCCCTCGCTCAATTCATAGCTTCCCTCGCACAAATTCTAGGTTGTCTCGCTGAATTTCTAGGTTCCCTCACTAAATTTCTACGTTGCCTCGCTCAATTTCTAGGTTCTCTCGCTTAAATCCTAGGTTGCCTCGCTGAATTTCTAGCTTCCCTTGCTTAATTTCTACCTTCCCTCGCTGAATTCTTACATTGTCTTGCTCAATTTCTAGGATCCTTCTAGCTTCTCTCGTTCAATTCCTAGGTTACTTCGCTAAATCCCTACGTTGCCTCGCTCAATTTCTAGCTTCCCTCGATCAATTCCTACGTTGCCTCGCTCAATTTCTAGCTTCCCTCGCTCAATTTCTAGCTTCCCTTGCTCAATTCCTATGTTGCCTCGCTCAATTCCTAGGTTCCCTCTTTCAATTTCTAGCTTCCCTCGCTCATTTCCTAGGTTGCCTCGCTCAATTGATAGGTAGCCGCGTTCAAATTCTAGGTTGCAATGTCGGGTGGGTCACAGGTTGGTCGGGTTGAACCCGCCCAACTTTCAGCCCTAAAATCATATATGGTACGTCAAGTAACTAATTTTGGTTTAGAAGATATTCTTGTTATATGAATAAAGAAAGGGTTCGAGTACCCACCGGTGGTGAAATCCCACGGCGTGCGTGTGTAAGCATGTGTGTGTGCGTGTAAAAAAAATAATAATAATAAAGAAAGAAATGAAAAAAGGAGAGAAATTTGTTTTTATATACTTATATATATATATATATATATTTATATAAAGAGAAATTTGCGAGTGTACGACCCATTTATGGCCCAGTTAGGAAACTAAGCCCACCTCATTTTCCTTTGCGAGAATACGCCCCAGCTGTACGGACGCCTTGCCAAAGGTCAAAAATGCCCCTGCCTTTTCCTTCAAGCGGGAAGACGAGCGCTGACGCTCCTCGAACTCCGAGTTGTATGAACGGTTCAAAAGTGATCAACGTTACATGGGCCCCACAGTTATGTATTTATTATATCCACAACGTTCATCCATATTTCGAGATCATTTCGGACCTTTATCTATAAAAAAAAATTCATATCCAAAGATCAACTGGACCACACCACAAAGAACATCAGAAAATTGATTTTCACTGTTAAAAATTTTGTAGGGCCCACTGTAACATTTATTTTCCATCCAATCTATTCATAAGGTCACAAAGACCAGGATGAAGAGGAAAAACAAGTTTCATAATGATCCAAAACTTTTGTGACCCCTAAAAGGGTTTCAATGGTAGACGTTCAATCATCCACAACCTTTAACAGTGTGGTCCACTTGATAGCTAGATCTGTCTTATTTTTTATCTCAAACCTTAATACGAGTTCGCCAAAAATATGGACGGTTTGGATATAACACATACCTCATAATAGGACCCACAAAAAGCGGTGGGATTACAACAGCAAAAAAAAAAAAAAAAAAAAAAAAAAAACGTTGATATATCGACGGCCCATCGATATATCGAAAATGGTCCAGAACTGTCCAGTTAGTTTTCCTCAAAAATCTTACAATTTTCGATATATCGACGGTCTGTCGATATATCGAAAAAGGTGTTTTACCTTTAGCTACGGATATAACCGTAGCCATAATTGTAGTCTGTGCCAGTCTATGAAATTTTTTATTTTTTTAAATTTTTTTTAAAATTTTTTTACATGGAGAAATTTATTCTACCTACAATTTTCTTTAATACATATTTATATAAATAGGTATATATAAGCATATAAATTTTTTTTCCCTCTTTTTTTTCATTTATTTCTTTAATCATTTAACAAGAATATCTTCTAAACCAAAATTAGTTACTTGACGTACCATATATGATTTTGGGGTAGGAGAAGCTACTTTAGCCAACTAACCTTGCTATTTTCCAAGATTCCATCAGGTCGATGGTAAAAAATACATTTCATTCAATCCATGATCATTCCCATGCATTTCGCGGTCAATTCGCTTCAAACCATGATCATTCCCATGCATTTCACGGTCATCCCAAACAATTCCGTGTTAATTCACAGTCATTTCGAGGCATTTCACGGTCAATTCCCTTCACTTCACGGTCATTTGCATGCATTTCGCAGTTAATTCGCTTCAAACCATGATCATTCCCATGCATTTCATGGTCATCCCAAATAATTCTGTGTTGATTCACGGTCATTTCGAGGCATTTCACGGTCAATTCCCTTCACTTCACGGTCATTTGGATGCATTTCGCGGTCAATTCACTTCAAACCATGATCATTCACATGCATTTCACGGTCATACTAAACAATTCCGTGTTGATTCACGGTCATTTCGAGGTATTTCACGGTCAATTCCCTTCACTTCACGGTCAGTTGCATGCATTTCGCGGTCAATTCGCTTCAAACCATGATCATTCCCATGCATTTCACGGTCATCCTAAACAATTCCGTGTTGATTCACGGTCATTTCGAGGCATTTCACGGTCAATTCCCTTCACTTCACGGTCATTTGCATGCATTTCGCGGTCAATTCCCTTCAAACCATGATCATTCCCATGCATTTCGCGGTCAATTCCTACGTTGCCTCGCTCAATTCCTAGGTTGCCTCGCTCAATTTCTAGGTTCCCTCGCACAATTTGTAGCTTCCCTCGCTCAAATCCTATGTTGCCTCGCTGAATTTCTAAGTTCCCTCGTCAAATTCTAGCTTCCCTCTCTCAATTTCTAACTTCCCTCGCTCAATTCCTAGGTTGCCTCACTCAAATCCTTGGTTTCCTCACTGAATTTCTACCTTGCCTCACTCAATTTCTAGGTTCCCTCGCTCAATTTCTAGCTTCCCTCGCTCAAATCCTAGGTTGTCTCGCTGAATTTCTAGGTTCCCTCGCTTAATTTCTAGCTTCCCTCGCTTAATTCCTAGGATTCCTCGCTGAATTTCTACGTTGCCTCGTTCATTTTCTAGGTTCCCTCGCTCAATTCCTACGTTGCCTCGCTCAAATCCTAGGTTGTCTCGCTCAATTTCTAGGTTCCTCGCACAATTTGTAGCTTCCTCGCTCAAATCCTATGTTGCCTCACCGAATTTCTAAGTTCCTCACAAATTCTAGCTTCCTCGCTCAATTTCTAACTTCCTCGCTCAAATCCTAGGTTGCCTTGCTCAAATCCTAGCTTTCTCGCCGAATTTCTACCTTGCCTCACTCAATTTCTGGTTCCTCGCTCAATCTCTAGCTTCCTCGCTCAAATCCTAGGTTGTCTCGTGAATTTCTAGGTTCCTACCTTAATTTCTAGCTTCCTCGCTTAATTCCTGGATTCCTCGCCGAATTTCTACGTTGCCTCGTTCATTTTCTAGGTTCCTCGCTCAATTCCTACGTTGCCTCGCTCAAATCCTAGGTTGCCTCGCTCAATTTCTAGGTTCCTCGCACAATTTGTAGCTTCCTCGCTCAAATCCTATGTTGCCTCATTTGAATTTCTAAGTTCCTCAAATTCTAGCTTCCTCAAGCTAAATTCTAACTTCCTCGCTCAATTCCTAGGTTGCCTCGCTCAAATCCTTGGTTTCCTCGCTGAATTTTTACCTTACCTCACTCATTTTCTAGGTTCCCTCGCTCAATTTCTAGCTTCCCTCGCTCAAATCCTAGGTTGTCTCGCTGAATTTCTAGGTTCCCTCGCTTAATTTCTAGCTTCCTCGCTTAATTCCTGGATTCCTCGTGAATTTCTACGTTGCCTCATTCATTTTCTAGGTTCCTCGCTCAATTCCTACGTTGCCTCGCTCAAATCCTAGGTTGCCTCGCTCAATTTCTAGGTTCCTCGCACAATTTGTAGCTTCCTCGCTCAAATCCTATGTTGCCTCACTGAATTTCTAAGTTCCTCGTCAAATTCTAGCTTCCTCGCTAAATTTCTAACTTCCCTCGCTCAATTCCTAGGTTGCCTCGCTCAAATCCTTGGTTTCCTCGCTGAATTTTTACCTTACCTCACTCATTTTCTAGGTTCCCTCGCTCAATTTCTAGCTTCCCTCGCTCAAATCCTAGGTTGTCTCATTGAATTTCTAGGTTCCTCAGCAATTTCTAGCTTCCTCGCTTAATTCCTAGGATTCCTCGTTGATTTCTACGTTGCCTCGTTCATTTTCTAGGTTCCTCGCTCAATTCCTACGTTGCCTCGCTCAAATCCTAGGTTGCCTCGCTCAATTTCTAGGTTCCTCGCACAATTTGTAGCTTCCTCGCTCAAATCCTATGTTGCCTCACAATTTCTAAGTTCCTCGTCAAATTCTAGCTTCCTCGCTCAATTTCTAACTTCCTCGCTCAATCCTAGGTTGCCTTGCTCAAATCCTAGCTTTCCTCGGCGAATTTCTACCTTGCCTCACTCAATTTCTAGGTTCCTTGCTCAATCTCTAGCTTCCTCGCTCAAATCCTAGGTTGTCTCACAATTTCTAGGTTCCTCGCTTAATTTCTAGCTTCCTCGCTTAATTCCTAGGATTCTCGGCCGAATTTCTACGTTGCCTCGTTCATTTTCTAGGTTCCTCGCTCAATTCCTACGTTGCCTCGCTCAAATCCTAGGTTGCCTCGCTCAATTTCTAGGTTCCTCGCACAATTCTAGCTTCCTCGCTCAAATCCTATGTTGCCTCAATTTCTAAGTTCCTCACAAATTCTAGCTTCCTCGCTAAATTTCTAACTTCCCTCGCTCAATTCCTAGGTTGCCTCGCTCAAATCCTTGGTTTCCTCGCTGAATTTTTACCTTACCTCACTCATTTTCTAGGTTCCCTCGCTCAATTTCTAGCTTCCCTCGCTCAAATCCTAGGTTGTCTCGCCTGAATTTCTAGGTTCCTCGCTTAATTTCTAGCTTCCTCAATTCCTAAGATTCCTCGCTGAATTTCTACGTTGCCTCGTTCATTTTCTAGGTTCCCTCGCTCAATTCCTACGTTGCCTCGCTCAAATCCTAGGTTGCCTCGCTCAATTTCTAGGTTCCCTCGCACAATTTGTAGCTTCCCTCGCTCAAATCCTATGTTGCCTCAATTTCTAAGTTCCTCAAATTCTAGCTTCCTCAAAATTTCTAACTTCCTCGCTCAATTCCTAGGTTGCCTCGCTCAAATCCTTGGTTTCCTCAATGAATTTTACCTTACCTCACTCATTTTCTAGGTTCCTCGCTCAATTTCTAGCTTCCTCGCTCAAATCCTAGGTTGTCTCACAATTTCTAGGTTCCTCGCTTAATTTCTAGCTTCCTCGCTCAATTCCTAGGATTCCTCATTTAATTTCTACGTTGCCTCGTTCATTTTCTAGGTTCCCTCGCTCAATTCCTACGTTGCCTCGCTCAAATCCTAGGTTGCCTCGCTCAATTTCTAGGTTCCCTCGCACAATTTGTAGCTTCCTCGCTCAAATCCTATGTTGCCTCGTGAATTTCTAAGTTCCCTCTCAATTCTGGCTTCCTCGCTCAATTTCTAACTTCCTCGCTCAAATCCTAGGTTGCCTTGCTCAAATCCTAGCTTTCCTCGCTGAATTTCTACCTTGCCTCACTCAATTTCTAGGTTCCTCGCTCAATCTCTAGCTTCCCTCGCTCAAATCCTAGGTTGTCTCGAATTTCTAGGTTCCTCGCTTAATTTCTAGCTTCCTCGCTTAATTCCTAGGATTCCTCACAATTTCTACGTTGCCTCGTTCATTTTCTGGGTTCCTCGCTCAATTCCTACGTTGCCTCGCTCAAATCCTAGGTTGCCTCGCTCAATTTCTAGGTTCCTCGCACAATTTGTAGCTTCCTCGCTCAAATCCTATGTTGCCTCATTGAATTTCTAAGTTCCTCGTCAAATTCTAGCTTCCTCGCTAAATTTCTAACTTCCTCGCTCAATTCCTAGGTTGCCTCGCTCAAATCCTTGGTTTCCTCATTGAATTTTACCTTACCTCACTCATTTTCTAGGTTCCTCGCTCATTTCTAGCTTCCTCGCTCAAATCCTAGGTTGTCTCGCCGAATTTCTAGGTTCCTCGCTTAATTTCTAGCTTCCTCAATTCTGGGATTCCTCATTGACAATTTCTACGTTGCCTCGTTCATTTTCTAGGTTCCTCTTTCAATTCCTTTGCCTCGCTCAATTTTTAGGTTCCTCGCACAATTTGTTTGTAGCTTCCTCAAATCCTATGTTGCCTCGAATTTCTAAGTTCCTCAAAATTCTAGCTTCCTCGCTCAATTTCTAACTTCCTCGCTCAATTCCTGGTTGCCTCGCTTAAATCCTTGGTTTCCTCGTTGCCGAATTTCTACCTTGCCTCACTCATTTCTAGGTTCCTCGCTCAATTTCTAGCTTCCTCGCTCAAATCCTAGGCTGTTTCGCTAAATTTCTAGGTTCCCTCGCTTAATTTCTAGCTTCCCTCGCTTAATTCCTAGGATTCCTCGCTGAATTTCTACGTTGCCTCGTTCATTTTCTAGGTTCCCTCGCTTAATTCCTACGTTGCCTCGCTCAAATCCTAGGTTGCCTCGCTCAATTTCTAGGTTCCTCGCACAATTTGTAGCTTCCTCGCTCAAATCCTATGTTGCCTGTTGAATTTCTAAGTTCCTCGTCAAATTCTAGCTTCCCTCGCTAAATTTCTAACTTCCCTCGCTCAATTCCTAGGTTACTTCGCTCAAATCCTTGGTTTCCTCGCTGAATTTTTACCTTGCCTCACTCATTTTCTAGGTTCCCTCGCTCAATTTCTAGCTTCCCTCGCTCAAATCCTAGGTTGTCTCACTGAATTTCTAGGTTCCCTCGCTTAATTTCTAACTTCCCTCACTTAGTTCCTAGGATTCCTCGCTGAATTTCTACGTTGCCTCGTTCATTTTCTAGGTTGCCTCGCTCAATTCCTAGGTTGCCTCGCTCAATTTCTAGGTTACCTCGCACAATTTGTGGCTTCCCTCGTTCAAATCCTATGTTGCCTCGCTGAATTTATAAGTTCCCTCGTCAAATTCTAGCTTCCCTCGCTAAATTTCTAACTTCCCTCGCTCAATTCCTAGGTTGCCTCGCTCAAATCCTTAGTTTCCTCGCTGAATTTTTACCTTGCCTCACTCATTTTCTAGGTTCCCTCGCTCAATTTCTAGCTTCCCTCGCTCAAATCCTAGGTTGTCTCGCTGAATTTCTAGATTCCCTCGCTTAATTTCTAACTTCCCTCGCTCATTTCTTAGGTTCCCTCGCTCAATTCCTATGTTGCCTCGCTCAAATCCTAGGTTACCTCACTCAATTTCTAGATTCCCTCGCACAATTTGTAGCTTCCCTCGCTCAAATCCTAGTTGTCTCGCTGAATTTCTAGGTTCCCTCGCTCAAATTCTAGCTTCCCTCGCTCAATTTCTAACTTCCCTCGCTCAATTCCTGGGTTGCCTAGCTCAAATCGTAGGTTCCCTCGCTCATTTTCTATGTTGCCTCGCTCAATTTCTAGCTTACCTACACTCAATTTCTAGATTCCTCGCTTGAACTCCTACCTTGCCTCTCTCAATTTCTAGGTTCCTCGCTCAATTCCTACCTTACCTCACTCAATTTTCAATTTGCCTACTCAATTTCATATTTGTCCCGCCGATTTCTAATTTGTGTGAAGTGGTTGAAATTGACAAATGTGAATGAAATGTATTTTCAACCATCGACCTGATGGAATCTTGGAAAATAACTAGGTTGGTTGGCTAAAGTAGCTTCTCTTACCCCAAAATCATATGTGGTACGTCAAGTAACTAATTTTGGTTTAGAAGATATTCTTGTTAAATGATTAAAGAAATAAATGAAAAAAAAGAGGGAAAAAAAAATTTATATGCTTATATATACCTATTTATATAAATATGTATTAAAGAAAATTGTAGGCAAAATAAATTTCTCCATGTAAAAAATAAAACAAAATAAATAAATAAAAAATTTCATAGACTGGCACGGACTACAGTTATGGCTACGGTTATAATCCGTAGCTAAAGGTAAAACACCTTTTTCGATATATCGACAGACCGTAGATATATCGAAAATTGTAAGATTTTTGAGGAAAACTTACTGGACAGTTCTGGACCATTTTCGATATATCGACTGGTATATCGACGGTTTTTTTTTTTTTTTTTGTTGTAATCCCACCGCTTTTTGTGGGTCCTATTATGAGGTATGTGTTATATCCAAACCGTCCATCTATTTGGCGAGCTCATATTCAGGCTTGAGACTAAAAATAAGATAGATCTAACTATCAAGTAGACCACACTGTAAAAAGTAATGGGGAATTGAACGTCTACCATTGAAACCCTTTTAGGGGTTATAGAAGTTTTGGATCATTATGAAATTTGTTTTTCTTCTTCATCCAGGTCTTTGTGACCTATGAATGAACTTAGACAGGGAGGATTTCTCACAAACATCACAGTGGACCCCCAAAAAGTTTTTAATGGTCGACACTCATTCAACACTGTTTCCTGTAATGTGGTACACTTGAGATTTGCATATACCTCATTTTTGGTCGTACACCATAAAATGATATGGAAAAATATATGGACGGCATGGATGAATAGCATACATCATGGTGGGGCCCGACCATCCGCCATTGGCTGGTGGCAGGGGAGTACCCAATCCGTTTCCGTGAAAGGAGGGGTAGTTTCGTCTTCAAAGTCGCTGTCCGCACGTGATAGTCTAGATTGGTAACTAAAGTTTGAATTCTTTTATAGAAACCGCTGGGTAAAAGGTTTTGTCTACAGTGGTCATTTTCTCTTTATTATTGGAAGCTGATTGTGTCCGACCCCCGGTCGTACATTAAACCGTCCAAGCAGATCTGTATGAGGGCCACCGTGATGTCTCTGTTTAATCATGCCGTCCATCTCTTTTTCTTAGATTATGTTAAGGTACGGGCTTAAAAATGAGACAGATCCAACGCTCCAGTGATACATACCAGAGTTGATCTTGCATTTAATGCAACTTGAATTAATGTTCGTGCATTTAATGCAACCAAGCCCACTATTTGGTGTAGTCCACTAGACCGTTGGATCTGCCTCATTTTTTAGTCCATACCTTAACATTATTTGTATAAACAGATGAATGGCGTGGATAAACAGATACGTCATAGTGGCCTTCATACAGATAAGTCGGACGGCCTGTTGTCCGAGAGAGGTCGGACGCAATCCGCTTCATTTACTATTCCCATTCAACTTTGGCAGCTGAGATGCTGTCGGCATCTCCTATTGGATTCGCATTCGGTACTGACCCTCCAGTACCACGTAGGTGGTGGTCAGTGCTTGAAAGGGTCTGTGGGCCCACCATAATGTATGTGTTTCATCCATGCCGTCTAGCTGCGTGTGAGATGTTTCCCGTATGATCGATATCCTTTCCCTTGACAAGTCATAATAAAGTAGTAGAAAGAAGCATACTTAAACCAATGGAAAGCTTGTAAAAAGAGGCAGAAGATGGATGGCTTTTGCAACGGAGGGAGACTCAAATAGATTGAAATGGCCAAGCCAGCGTATAAAGCACATTTTAAAGGGACCCCAGATTTTAAAGGCTGGGATTTTACCTAAGGTGTACGCAGGAAATCTACCCATCTTAAGTTGGACTGGAGACTTTGTAATTAAATAAGAACCACTTGACCTGACAAATTGACATTCTACTTAAATAATAAGTGGTGTCAAGTCCAATCACTTGGACTATAAGTTATGTCCACAAGCAGGTAAACTTCAACCTTTTATGTTTGTGCCACATCCAACTCATTCAGTAGGTTAGTCTTATCATGGATATCATTTGTCACAAAAAAATCAGTAATATTCACTTATCCATTGGACCATATTTTTATTTTTCTATTTATTAATGGTGTAGCCCATCTGATGAGTATACAGGGCTACTTTTTTCACTAGGTGATCTTAAGGGCGGGGCCAACCTATTGGTATGGATGGATGTAAAATGCATTTAATAAATTGGAATTTATAGGCTGGGTGGATTGTAGCATGTGGTCAACCAGTTGGACTTTAGAACATCCTTAATTAATATGGTTGATCCAATGACATTCCAGTTTACAATTCAACTTTGGTGGCTAACAGGCTGTTCACATCTGCACCACACACGTGGCTATATGATTACATCTTTATATATCATTGGCATAGATTGGATGATAACCATATGATCGGTAACCTGCAAACAGACAAGTAGAATCGGGACACGGCCATTGATTCATACACAATGAAAATACTTTGATGGATGCATATCATTATTTGGGCTATGCCCATTTACGTTTGGACCGTTCAGATGGATTCTCTGGAACCTGTGTGAGGTCTGGAAGGTGGAGGATTTCCCACTGTGGCATAAAATCAGGATGGTTCATTCATCAAGTGCACTGTATGTGGGATATTTTTCTTTTTTAATCGGTCGCTTTTCTCATACAGACGTGTGGTCCATCTAATGAGTAGAGCAGGCTGATTTTTAGGCCACAGGATATATTGAAGGCGGTCCCTACTACTACATTTGCTTTGTGAGTTGGATTCAAATATCACAAGTCTAGGTTTTATGACAAGGGGGTTATCTCTGTCTTTGAGTCTATCTCTTCGTAGATTCTTAATCAAGTGTATTACCAAATGCACGCTCAGGCAACCATGCAGCTGTTGAACAGGACCTGAAGCAGAAATTCTGCCATGCCCAGTTGCCCCAAGCAATCGATTATAGAAGTTTCATCCACATTCAATTGACAGAAATCAAATATAAGAGAGGTTTGCCAGCAAGGCTGGTCCCTGGTCGTTGTTTTTCAGCTAATAGGTAGAAGGACATGGTTGTAAGAATAAGAGAGTGTAGATTTTGGGTTCTTTTACTGAAAAGAGTGGAGATTATATAGGGTCAGGTTGTCAATGCATGGGAAAGATGTGAGATTAGCTTCAACTAGTAGTTTGGACTATATATGTAAGGCTTATTCAAAATTTTGATTTTACTAGGTTAGGATTAAGTTCATTGACAACCTTAATAGAGTTTTATATAAAAGGTTGAGAGGCAATATAAACTTCAAAAAAAAAAAAAAAAAAAAAAAAAAAAAAAAAACAATGCTACTTTAAAACACGTTTTAAATGTTTAATATAGAATTTGAAATGACAGTCCAACTTAACCTAAACACGGTTATTACAAGGGAATGTGTATTAAACGTGTATTATTCACAAAGCATTAAACCTACACATTAAAATGATTTTGTGAATTTTACGTTGGTCGAGACTTATCTAAATTATGGTGGATACATGTATAATATTCGTAGTATATATTTCCATGTATTTGTTAATTATGATAAAAGAATCTTAGTTTCCGTATGAACATGAAGCAGAGAATGCTCTGTTAGAATGATGGTTTTTATGTAACTTGGTGTGGACAAGAAGATATCTAACAGATGAAAACTTTCACTTATGGACCCTCAACAGAGTAACTGCTTATATTAATAGCCTAAACTCGATTTGCTAGACTTCAAGCTCAACCTATATCCAATCCAATTGAACTTAGGGCCAGATTGGTTAAGGACAAATTGCAAGATATGCTCTCTCTCTCTCTCTCTCTCTCTCTCTCTCTCTCTCTCTCTCTCTCTCTCTCTCTCTCTCTCTCTCTCTCTCTCTCTCTCTCTCTCTCTCTCTCTCTCTCTCTCTCTCTCTCTCTCTCTAATAGGGAGTTATTTCATACGTTGGCATGTGTTGGTCAATATACAGACAATAGAAAGTTGAACGCGTGGCATGTGTTAACTCTAGTTAAACCATCTAAATTGTGGACCCAAATATTAAAATAAACCAGAAGCCAGATTGGTTGATCATTCCCAACTTCTAGTCATTGGACACTTGTTTGGTCAATCCAGGTCAATGTCTATTTCACATTTCAACTGTTCATTAAACATAGATGGTTTTAGTCCACAAAAAACCAGATTTTTCTTTTCATTGTAGAGACGGAATAACTGGAATATGGTAGAGCAAGGTGTGCATTGTAGGGTGATGTGCCAATTGGGTCCATTATTAAAAGCCAAACCTACTAAATTTCTGTCCATTCGTTTGGTGGACATCAAAGCAATGGTAAAAAACTAAAATATTTAATTGTTAAATCATCTTTGGAGTAAATTGTAAAGAAGTAATGAATATAACTATCAATAGGTTTAATTTTTGTAGCATGAGCCAGCGACATTAGGATCCAGTAGTTGGATGGACTCAGTTGTATAATTCCCTGTGTTGCATGTAGGGTGAGAAGATCCCCACATGCTTTTACCTGGTCCTTGACCTGGGTCCAACCCAATGGACCCCAAATGCACCTCCAGCTGAGTGGGGCTAGATCTTCCACTGGTCAGTGGATCACTCAAAACTTGGTCTAATCAACTGAGTCACTTGGTAACCGGAGGACATGAAAGATCGGTGTTCATTACTCGAACTGGGCCACTCAGATGAGTGAAATAGTTATTTTTTAATAAATTCATGTGGAGAGCGACTTTGATTTCCTTTTAATCCATTCATTTTAGATTTATAAAACGTGTGGTTTTTGAGATATTCTCCATTCAATCTATGTACCTGTTGCAACCACCACACATTTAGGAATGCCAAGGGACTGAGCCAGATGATCTGGCTTTCAGATTAGGCCTGACAAGAGTCAGGAGTGAGCTTGGTTAATGAGATCACATGGTTCAGGCTCAGGCCTGATCATGAAATCAACCCAATCTGCCCAGTATAGGTTCCACAAGTGTGAAAGCATGTGATTTTGTCAATTAGTCAGGTCAAAAAATCACCATTGATGTCGGAGGATATGTTAATGAGCCAAAGAGCTGGTCTAGTTTCGATGACCATGATGGTGGGGCCACACATGGCTAATTAGGTTTATTTGGGAAGCTTCCACACGGTTTCAGTGCCATGACAACCAGGCATGTTCCCTAGCTACTGTGGCCCATATGATGTATGAGATCCAGCCCGCCCGACTGGCACATCCCTACATGATGTGTACATCCAGCACAAAATTAGGTAAGCCAATCCGCTAATCAGGTGGGCCAGACCAATGGTGCAGGTGTTGATTGATCATATAGAAATCAATCTCAAGGTTGGTTGGTACATGTATGATGTATTCTCGCCTGAGTGCATTTTCATGTCTGACGTAATGATGGGAAGGGAAACATGGTTCCATTGCAAATGACATGATCAGGAGGTGCGCTCACAGCCTGTTGGTATCAATAGAAAGAAACATTCAAGAGAGATTCATAGCCCCAACCTGATAATCAAAAAAGTATTGAAGATTTACTATATACAGTTAATGAAAAAAAAAAAACAATAGCATTGAATGGTGAAAGAGGTGGGATAATGGGGGCATTTGCCACCATAGAGAATCAACAAGACCATTTACTCATGAGGACAGAGAAACGGTGAGTATTGCCATGTGTTTCAAGAAAGGCTATGAATTTCCTGTGTTCACCACTATCATGAGTTTGAAAACTTTTGATTATGCACTCGAAGATATTCTCAATGTTCAATTTAAATATTTAAAACATACTATATAAATCAACTAACATCATCAATGAAATGTATCTTATAGTGAAACCTTGAATAGATGACAAGGGAGTATGTCTCTCCCCACATATCAGAAAATATTAATTACAAAGGTCAATTGGCTACAAATATAAATATTATAAAAGAAAGTTTTAAGGCTTTTGCCCATCTGGCAGGAAGAACAAGAGTTCACAAATTTATTAATGGAGATAGCAAGTTAAAAGCAAGAAACCACATGAACTGTATACATTGTTGGATGATGGGTTGCCACTAGATGATATAAATTGCCTTTGCTGGAGCTACTCAGATGAAATCTCTTGTATCTCTGGTCCTTCATAATGAAAGCATTTGGATTAAACTCAAAGTGAAACAAACACCAATTTATAACTATTGTACCACCAAATATCCATTTTCAGCACAACTGTAATCATTATAAACCCAATTAATGGTAAATAAATAGGTTGTGCATCTACATATGAGGTGTATCATGGCATGTGTATGGCATGAAAACTGTCCTGTAGGGTCACATCCCCAGTGTGAAATAGGATGCCTTCAAAGACAGACCAATCTAATCAGCCACACCATAGAGAACAATGGACAACTGCCCAAAAACTTTCAAATTCATGTGGGGCCATTCAATAGTTGTACTGGCCAGGTATTTAAAGGTGTCCTGTTATGGTTGGGTAACCCAATGGAGGATGGGTTATAGTTGCAAGCACCTCATTGGCATTTCCATCACCCATCCAAACTGTTCATCAGGGCTAGTAAACTCTTCAAGGCTTCGTTGAAAATTTAGACTAATTGATGATTGATGTACAGCAGGTGACTTAACTTCATGGATGACCATGATCAAAAGAAATCATGCAAGAAAGCTGGATCTAAGGCAAAATTAGCCTAAACCTGAACTGTAACCTTTACAAATTGATTATCGGATTCATGTATATAAAATGGTTGAAATGCTATCAACGAGCCTTAGGAAATGAGAACTGACAAAGTCAGCTGACTACAAAGAATTTTTAAAACTTGGTATTTCCCCAGCTTCATCAAATCCGATTCTATTAAATGAACACACGTGAGACTGTCCATCTAGTGGGACCCATCAAAAAATTGTTAGACAAACCGAGCCTAAATTTCTTCTCCTCTTCTCCAAAATGTGGGCCATGAACCCTTTTTCTTCCACCATTGGTTTGGAATCTGCCATTTAAGTATTTCTAACCATTGTGTCCCAATCCTCTGCTTGCCACCAATAATAGTTTTCTGTTTGTTGCAATGTAATTGGGTATATCATAAAGCAATGCTGACAATGTCAGGGATGATTTGGACCAATCACAATGCATAAATGCAGGAAATGCCTGTATATGATAAGCAAAGGATCTGGATTCATAAATCATAGTAAAAATAAAAAATTTTGAAATATCATCTAACTTGTTACCACAATGAGGATTTTGATACGGTACTGTGGACCCCTACCACATTTACCATATAAGGGTGTTCCACCTCTAGATTGCATCTTAGATGATGATATGAACTGATCAAGTTCTGAAGTTCTGCTACAAGTGCCATTTGAGAAAAAAATTGCTTTGGGTGATTGTGAATGAAGAGAAAAACGAGATATTGAAAAGTAAAATTTTTAACGAGTCATATTCAATTTAAAATTCAATGGTTAGATGATCAATGATGCATGAGTACAAGGAAGTAACATAGGTGTATATAGTAGTAGTAAGAATATGAACAGTTCAAATCAATCTAAAAAAGTATCATGACCATTGACACCACCTATAAAAATACACCCATCAAAACTATTTCTATTAGTTTTATTATATGACTAAAAGCAGAACGGATGGGTGCACTTATCAAATCAGTGAGTGTATACAAAAATGGTGATTTCGTATACGTGTGGACATACAAAACATGTGCGAAATCTGTGATATTCATGAAGCATTTAAGATGAGGTGAATGTTTTGGAGATAAAAATGTTGTGAAAAGAGCATGTGAGCAACAATTGAAAAAGAAAAAGGAAAAATACCTTCTTTTTCTTCTTCGGTGGCAGATGGAATTTCAGAGAGAATGGGACCACCATGTGCGTGTGAAATTATCGAACCTCCTGACCACAGGACGTGGCATATGTCATCTTATTACAAGATTTGAGAATTTAAAAAATTAAAATTAAAATTGTAAGTGATTCATGAGAATGGGTAATTTGTGGCACACGTGAGAGAGATTTATGCCATTTGTTGGGTGAGGCATCCCATGAGAGGTCATTGACCCCAAAATGTTGGGGTCGTCCCCTGCTCATGTCAGTCACCCGTGTATGAGAAAAAATGGGTGGTGCACTATGGGCCCGCGATGATGTATGTGTCCATTTTGCCTGCCTATTTTAGGGTATGAGCCGGAAAAATGAGGCTGATTTTGATAAATACAATTTTAGGCTTATTTTATTATCTGACCATCGGATTGGTGAAATTTACCGGCCAATTAAAATTAAATATAAATAAATTCAAATGATCCTATTTTAACAAACAAGTGTTGTTGAATTAGAGGTTAACATTGTTGGACCAATCTGGTTTTTGGCTATAACTTAGAGACACTGGTTCCACAAGTTATAGGTTAATTTTGAGTTATCAAATCACTCAATGACTAATATATTAGGGGATGCACTCCATGACAGAAAGTTCCTTTGATGAGAAGCTAAGTGGGGCCTACCATGTTGTTTGTGAGAAATTTACCATGTCCATCCGTTTTAGCAGCTTATGTTAGGACATAAGTCCAAAAATCAACAGCTCCAAAACTTAAGTAGGCTGCTTGACAGGAAAAAAAGCGGGTAAGGAAATGCCTACAGTTAACCTTCCTGAGGTCCACCGTGATGTTTATATGCCATCCAAACCATTTATAAGGTCATTCCTATTAGCCTGATCCACAATTTATGTGGTGCCATGAATGTTTCAATCATGGACGTGCCACAGTTTCCTTTCTTGGAGCCCCTTGAGTTTTGAATCTGCCTTGCTTTTGGGCTCATCTCCTAACATGAACACTCTGACCAGAAGAATCCGCCAATGAATAGGGCATTCGAGTCATTCCTATGCTTTTCTAAATTATTTATTTATTTATTTTTCTAAATGTGGAGCCCACCTGATAAGTTACCCTACCTTCTTTTATTTTGGTCACATATCCATATTATCATATGTACCATACATAAAGTGGGTGTACTTTGTGGGCATACCACTACAAAAGGAAATGTTAACAAAACAAGAAAATTGATAAGGCAGAGCCATTAGAATCCGAATGTGGCAGTGCCGTCTCTCTACTGCACATGGCTTATGGCCATGCATTAATGAGCCTGTCCATCTAGTACGACCCATCACAGATCATATATATAGATAAAAGACAAAGGGAGCCTAAATTTCTTGTCCTCTTCTCACTAAATGTGAGCCATTAACCATTTCCTTCCATGCCAACCAGATGGCTAGGATCATTCAATTTGTGTATTTCTAATCATTTTCCATCCACAACAGGGGCAATTTAAACGAATACATTGAATTGACAAGTCACTCCTCTCGCGTGTACTATGGAGAGGTCTCTGTATCCTATTCTGGTTCCACCAGCTTTGCCATATCAACCACAGAAAAAGAAATGAAATATCGTCTAACTTGTTACTGCAGCAAAGATTTTGATAGGGTACTGTGGCCCCTACTACAGTTACAATAGGGGGTTTTCCACAAATGAATTCCATCTTAGAGATGGTACGAACCAATCAAGTTCCAATGATATGCCAAAGGGCCATGTTCAAATTAAAGATTCAAAGGTTAGGATCATTAATGATGCATGATTACAAGACAGCAGCATATCCATGTGGTAGTTATAAGAACATGATCGGTTCACATCAATCTAAGAAATTACCTTGAGCATTCCAGGACCAATAAAAAATACATCCATAATGTCTATTTTCTATTAGTATTATTGAATGATTAAAAGCAGAAGGGATGGAGGTATTTATTGAATCAATGGGTGTATAAAAAATGGACACAAAAAATGGTGATTCCCTAAACATGTGGACATTTAAAAAAAAAAAAAAAAAAAAAAAAAAGACATACAAACAAAAAAAAACATACCTTCTCCTTCGTCTAGGGTGGCATGCGCAGCTTCAAAGACGATGGGAGCACTCCGTGCACGTAGCATACCTCCTGACCATGAGCATGTACATAACATGATCTTATTATAAGATTTGAGAATAAAATAAAAAATAAAAATTGTGAGAGATTCATCAAATGGGTAATTTGCAGCACACTTCTAATATGGCACAAATGTGAGAGATCGACGCTATTTCATTAGGTGAGGCACCTCGTGAGAGGACACCGAACTAAATATTGGGTTTGTCCACTGCTCAAGTCAGTCACACATGTATGAGAAAAAAATGAATGGGGCAATTACATACTGATACAGCTGCTAGGAATGACTAGCTACTGGATGGTGCTCCATGGGCCCCACACAGCACTTGCAGCTTCAAAGAGAGAGGGACCACAGAGGTAGATAGAGCGAGATGGAAGAGAGGTTAGAAACCTCGTCAAAAAAAAAAAAAAGAGTTGTTTAGTAATTAGGAATTTTGAAAATTATATCCATTTCTAGTAATTAGATTCTTGAGAATTTCCAGTGTGTCAGTGTTGTAGCAACCTGACATTTGAATCCAATCCTTTATAATTTGAAAAGTAGGTTTTCAAAAGAATTATAAATGGCTTAAAATCAGGAATTGAATTATGACCATATTCTAAATTACCAAAAATGAAGGCTCTGGAATTAAATTTCAATTCAAAAGACAATGCTTTGAGAAAATCTTCAATACTTTGGCAGACTGTCATCATGAATAATCAGGCACTTAACTTATCTGATATATATATATATATATATATATATATATATATATATATATATATATATATATATATATATATATATTGCAACAAACAAGTGTCCCTAAATTTGCTAGACCAATTTAATGTTTGAGCTATTACTTATAGTTATAGAAACATTACTCTTACAATTTAGTCAGTATAATTTGAGGAAATGCCATGTGTATCATTTCTAAATACCTGTGTATCAAGTTTCAAATGTGGCTAGTGTATCAAATATGTAGGCCAGCAGAACATCAGTCCCATGTATAGTCTTTCGAAAGTGTTAGTCTGACAATGGAGGTTTGCTAATTCTACGTGTGTGGTTACATGAAACATGTGCGACATCTTTAGATCGCTCACATGAAGGTAAGGCCAATTTTCAGAACTCAGATGGGCCTCAACGTATCAGTACAAATGAATGGTCAGAAGAAGAAGAAAAAATTAACCATCAATTTCTTTTAGACAGAAAATCCAATAATTTTTTTCCAATGAAAAACTCAGATCTCACACGTGTTTCAAATTTTCACGTGCACCAGCGTATTGGATGTGCACGGCTCTACATGCGCCTGAAATTAAACGCTCTGAAAATAAAAAATGAAAACAATAGCTACCGGACGTGCTCTGTGGGCCCTACCATGATATGTATGTATTTTATCCACACCGTTCGTTCATTTTTTTCAGATCATTTTAGGACAAGGCTCCGTAAATGAGGCACATCAAAATATTACGTGGACCACATGACATGAAACAGTGGTGATCGAATGCATATGGTTAAAAATTTCTTGAGGGCATAAAATTTTTGGATGAAGTTGATATTTGTGTTTTCCCTTCAGTCAGGTATGTGTGACTTGATCAACTGGTTGGATAGTGAATAAACATTACAGTTGGACTTGGAAAGGTTTTAATGGTGCGTGTTCAATCACCCCTGTTTTTTGGTAGTGTGGTTCACTTGAGATTTTGATCTTTCTTATTTTTATGCTCATGCCCTAAACTGATATGGAAAAATAGATGAAGGGCATGGATAAAACACATATCATGTTGGGGCCCACAGAACAGAACACTGTTCAGTAGCCACCTGGCTACTGCCGGCGTCAATAGGCAATCCGCGTCCGTAATTTGCATCATACATGCGAGCACGTCACACGTGTGAGAGAGAAAAGTGTGCTGTGGCATTTGATGCGTGGTACGAACGGTGTAGGATTTAGAAAAAAGACTTATAAGTGAAGGTTACATATTAATTACACTACCCTTACCTTTTTCTTCTTGTTTCCTCCATATGCTCCAGTATGCGAAAGAATCTTTAAAGGTGTCATTCAATGGGAATGACTTAAACTTCGGACAGTTATCAACCTTGACGAGTCTTAAAGACGGCATTGCCCTTCGCATCCTCGTCCACTCTTCTTCCATCTGTTCCAACTTGTGTAGCACCAAGACCTCCGCTTTCCATACCCCATTCTCACTGTCCCAAAATCTGGGACCCATCTTCTTAATCCTTCCCCTACCAATGCAAAGAAACTGAAGATTGGGAAGGGAAATAGGATTGAGCCACGCAGGTGTGCTTTCTCCTGGGTAGTCGTAAAGATACAACTCTCTAAGTGATTTTAAAGGAGCAGAAAACTGAATGTCAATCTTCTTTACAATTCCTTCACTTTCAAGAGAACTGCCCTCAAAGGCTAGGGATAGAAATTGCAGATGATAGAGCATTGATAACACATTCCATTCCCCTTCTATTTGTTTCTCTGACTTTATGTCCATCGAAAGTTTTCTGAGTCTTGTCAACTTCTTCAGATCCAAAATATCGGATCCATTTTTACTACCCAAATTCATTGGTCTAAACCCACTTAACCTTTCAAGATTTGATAGCTTTCCAATCCCTTCCGGCATGCATTCTAAAGAGGGACAATCAACGATTATGACAGCTGTCAGCTTCTCCAATGTTGTGATTGACACGGGAAGCATTTCCAAATTCGGGCAGTCTCTTAAATATAGAATCTGAAGATTTCGAAGATTTCTGATTGAATTGGGGAGTCTTCTTAACGCAGAATGCTCTATTCTAAGAAGAACGAGGTGCTGTAATGACCCTATCCCACTCAACCAATTCTTGGCCACAACATCGATTTTTGTGTTTGACAATGAAAGATCTAACACCCTCAACCACCTTACTTTCCAGAGTACTACTTTTACACTTGCAATGATCTCATTCCTCTCAATTCCGATTCCAAATAATGACCGCAGCTTGGTGGAACTGTTTCGGATGCTCTCCACTGTTGCGTTCTTTGAAATTCCCAGGCGGCAAGACTGCACACTGAATCCGATCCTACCTCCACTCTCCAAACTCACAAAAAAGCTCTCTTCTTTTGCAATTTTTATAACCATATCTCGAACCATATCATGCATTTTGCAATAAACGAAGCGACTTTCAAAGACATCTTTATCCACTCCAAGTATCAAGGATCGATTAAATAATTCTGCAAAGCATTCTTCTCCGATCTCAAATGCAGTTTTCTCATTTCTTCCCCAAACAAAACCTTCACCAATCCACAATTCAACAATGTATTCAACTGCCAATTCATAATCTTCAGGAAGAATGGCAAGACACAAGAAGCAAGGTTTTAAGTGTATTGGGAGCTCTTCGTAGCTTAACTCTAGTGTCGAAATGATCATCTCATCTTTCTGACTGATTTCCAACTCCTCCTTTAGGTGCTTTGATATTTGCTTCCATTCATGGATGGAATCGCCTTTCCCCAACATCATTCCGCCCACAATGTTGATTGCCAAAGGAAGCCCCCCACATCCCTTAACAATCTCCCTTCCCAAGACCTCCAAATCTTGATTTGTGCACTTACCCCCATTTCTTGCAAAAGCTACCTTGCTAAACAAGGACCAACTATCTTCATCTGAAAGAACTTGCTGACGATGTATGCACTTGTCAGTAGCCCCCATTGATTGAGCAACCTTCTCATTCCTTGATGTAACAATAACATAGCTACCCTCCACTGAGGGCAAAGCGGACTTCAAGCTATCCCACCACCTCCCTTCATCTGTTCCCCACACGTCATCCAAAACTATCAATTGATGGGTTTTTTTTTTTGACCCGTTCAAATGGACTCGGATCGCCTCAGAAAGTCCTTTCGTTTCTTCAACATCTTTTCAGCAGGATGCGAAGTCCTTTCGCAACTAATGCTTAAAGTCCTTTCGCAACTAGGATCTTTGAAAGGAGTTTCCTAAAACTATAAAAATGGTCCATTAGCTTCTAAGGATTTTTCTATGGATATTGTGTTGATGAGAAAAATACAAGAGGGCTATCAAAGGTGAGAGAGAGGGAGAAAAGAGAGAGGAAGCTTATAGAAGGAGGTTCTCCCTCCTTCAGGTTTTTCTACTTTGCAATTTATATCTCAACAGCTTCTAAAGTCCTCATAATCTTAGATTCTTCTGGAATTTCTCTATTTCTCTTATTGTTCATCCACTCCTGCGTGAGTGAAGAAGGTTGTAAACGTTTCTACTTCATAGTGGATTGTTGATCTGGACGAGGTCCCGTGGTTTTTACCTCTTTGAGGGTTTTCCACGTAAAAATCTCTTGTGTGGTGTGTGATTGATGCGTTGATTATTTTCATTGCTTTATTATCCATAATTCTGGTTTGTTCTGGAGGGCTAGATCCTAAGGTTTTGTGCAAGGCCCCCAACATCAATTACTTCTCATCTAATATACTCTTAAGCCTTTCCAGTAGCTCATGGACGTCATCTCCCCTTAGCGATTTCTCTTCTACCTTTAGTTTCTTCAACATCTTTTTCAGCAATTCATCGAATTTGAAATTTTGAGAAACAGTAACAAAACATGAGTGCTTAAAAGATTTTTCCTGAACTCACCTAAATTATGCACTCTCCTGTTATATATCTTCTGAGCAAGCGTGGTTTTACCGATTCCCCCCAATCCAACTATTCCAATCATTGTTAATGGTCCATTAGCTTCTAAGATTCAATTTCTAATCTTCACTGAGTCATCTTCTAATCCTACCATTTCATCTTCATCCATTAGGATAGGGTAGGTCAGTGGCATATTCCCACCATCTTCATATTTACCAGTTTGGCGAGGAGTTGTATCTAAGAAGGACTTCATCCTGTCCTTCACTTCTCTTATCTTTTTATTTATTTTACTCAACTGCTTTCCCAACTGACAACGGGTTTTCGAAAGGGCAGGAGAGCAATTACTCATATAACTGAGTGCAAAACCTTGACGTTTTTTATGGAATAGAAGCTGGCAATCTGCTATTACATCTTCAGCATCGTATACCAACTCTCTTAAGTCGCTCATTACCATCTTGAGAATCTCATTCCTATCTTTTCTCCTCACCCGACCAGCTTCCTTGAGATATTTCTGCATGTACTGAAGCTCCTTCTTTGTTTCCTCAAACTGGTCATTAAACTCAAGTTGTTGACGACCTTCGCTTACAAGTAATGACACCAATTTATCCAACATAACACTGAGGACAGCGTCTGCCATTTTCCTGTAAGATATTATCATATACATTTGTGAAACAGGAATTCAAAACTAGAAGGTGAAGGGAAAGAGGAAAGAACGAAAACTTGCTAGAAAATATTGCAAATGAATTGGCTACAAGAAAGTATTTGCACAAGTATTCCTATAACAAACCCACTTTATTTCATTCATTTTTCCTTAAACCTAATGCATTGTTTAGAAACTCATCGAGCCACTATGTCAACTCGGATCAATGTGAAAATCTACCAAGTTCCTTAAACTCAGTTTGTTACCTTAAACTTGCCCAAGTTTTGCGCTAACTCTAATGACCTACCAAGTTTTTGGGTATTGGCTGAGTTTTAGAAAGTAACAAGGTTTGATAAAGAAAAATGTAGAGGTATGAACCTACCACTTCTAACATAAACAAAGACCTTGTTAGAGTTTTGTTACAAGGCTCATTAGGTTTTCTCTAAACTCACCCAAATTATGCACTAACTTGTTGGACTGCTTGAGTTTTATGCTAATACAACGAATTTTGTAGAGTGAAAAGCTATGGTGGAAAGAAATTACTCAAGAACAAAGCCACTTAATCACAATGTTACTTCATAGTCCACCAAATGTACCCCAGTTGTTATAGGAACATACATTGTTAATATGGTTGGCTTTCATCCATATGCTAAATTCTATGGTGTTTGCTTACTATCTTAGTCATAGATGGTGTTATGCCACCATTCTACCAAGGGTAAATAATAAGCCCAATTTTTTATCCATGCCCCATGAACTGAAGCTATACCTAGTTAAAATTGATGAAGTCCTTTTTCATGTTTTTTTTTTTTTTTTAAATTATTATTTAAAGAGTTTAGTTCAACTATGGAAATGGTTGGTTAAATCTCTTAACTATGGCTAAGTGATAAATATTGTAGTTATTTTTAATGTTCTAGTTTAATTTTACTCTAGTTATTTGGTTTGAGAGAGAGAGAGAGAGAGAGAGAGAGAGAGAGAGAGAGAGTAAGAGGTTGTGGAGCTTCTACAAAATCGTTCTTCTTCTCTAATCTTTCGATTTTAAGTTCTTTTTCATGTTTTTTTTTTTTTTTTTTTAAATTTAATTCAATTATGACAATGGTTGGCTCGATATCTTAGCTAGGGCTAAGAGGTGAATTTGTACTTATTTTTAATGTTCTAGTTTATTTTTATTTAAGTAAATTAGTATGAATGATGAATAAATATTGATTGATTTTAGTTTAAATAAAGCTTTAGTTTTAGTTTACTTTGATTTATTGTTAACTCTATGCACTTTGAATGCTTAGGAAGGCTAAGATTGGTTGCTTATCTATTTTGTAAGGGATCTGTAAAATTCATTGATTTATCATAGACTATGCACACGATAGATACTTTGAATTTCTTGTGATCAATAACTTGGCACTTCATCCAAGTCAAACAGAGATCCCATTAGAATTCGATTTGATCTCTCCAATTCCTTTTAAGAAAATTGATGAGTATCTCGAACAATTGAATCACTGAGCTCGACCACTGATCAAATCTTCCAGACAATCACCTACGTTTATCGAGTTCCTGAGAAGACCCCTTCATGATTATTGCATGCAGGATCTTAGAGAAAATGCTTATCTTATCATGGAAACAATTCTCCTGTGATCCTTCAGTAATTGAGAAGGGGGCTAATCAAGCTTTAAGGACAACGTATTTATATGTGATTCAGTGTGGTGTTAATTTAAATAATTTTAGTATTAGTTTTCCAAATATACTTTTTCCAAGTACATGGGAGGCATGCATGTGCCTTTTTGAATGGGTGAGAAACAATTCTTATATTCTCTATTTTCGCTTGATTAGTGAAGAAAAAAGCCTTTCATTGCCACATGGTAGGCATTCTCGTCAAACAATGTAAATCCTTCTATTGTCTCATTTTTTTTATGCTCTTTTCTTTCCTACCTTTATTTCATCTGCATTGATTGTGTGCAGGATTTTTGCAACAATTAGTATCTATATGTTGAGAGGCAGCTTCGCAACATCAGCATTGGTGTTTATATTGCCTATGTTTTTGATGAAAGGATCAAGTTTTCCTAGACTCAAAAGTATCAAACTTCAACAATTTGAGTTACGCATTTCCCAAGTTAAAGTAAATGTAGTGTTGGTAAAGAAGGGTTGCAAAATCACAATCTGAAGAAAGGAAAAGAAGCATGCCTACAATAAAGATGGAGTTTTTTAGGGGAAAAACTAATAGGGTATGGCATATCTGTTTCTTGCACTAGATTATTTAAATATATTTAATATATGTAATTAAACTACTAATAAAATTTTGTGGGACAACTTACATAACGTGTACAAAAGGAAGTCTATATTGCATAAGACTTTTGTCTAATTGAAGTTGAACCTCTTGAACATGAAAGCTCATCTTTGTAAGAACATTTGAATGAGTTCAATACTTTGGTTAGTGGACTGGCAACAGGAGATTAAAAATTGATGATAAAGAAAACATAGCTCTTTTGCTTTGTTAGTTTGTTAGATGTCAGATTTGTTAGATAGTTTCATTATGGATCTTAGCAATGGTCTAAATCTCAATATAGAATGGTTATATGCACATTGCTTATTGCAAAGAATTTTATAAAAATAATCATGGGGTCCTCCGATGATGCAATGATGTTAAAAAATAAAAATAAATAAATAAATAAATAAAAAGAGATCTATTGCAAGAACTAGTGGGAGAGATGAAAAAAGATTCAATATGATTCACGAAAAATGGTACAAAAAAGAAGTGAAGTGTTAGAACCGAAGAAAGAGGATCCATTTACAAAATAATTATAGATTTAAAAAGACAAATGAGGAAAGTCCTAAGCTTAATTTCCATGATCAATCAATACAAGTTTCCCAAGAAAATCTAGTGAAAATGATAGTTCATCCGATGATGGAAAAGTGTTGTGGGCAATTCAATGAGAGAATATGAACCGTTAATGAATTTAGGATTCAAGCGTTTTGTTTCATGTCATGCTGCATAGGACTACTTTTACACATATTGGTTATGTGTTAATATCATAGTTTACATGATAACAAACACGTAAAATTTTGGGGATTAGGGGTATCATGGTTACAATGAAGATATCATTAAACAATTTTAATGGACCACATGTGGAAATCCCATGGAAGAAACTTCTACATCGAAATTTTTTAATGTAGATAAGTATAATTTTTTGGAGAAAATGTTTGATTGAAGATTGTAACGGAGCAATGGTAGTTGTAATAGGAGATTTGATGGGTAGTTTATCTCATTTGATCAAAAATATCATGATCGGCTATGTGATTGTTGCCAATATCAGGAAGGGTCCACTATGATTTAGCACAACAGGTTCATACTAACGTTACCGATTGATTAAAATTTATTTTGAGGTTTAAAATCTATTAATATTTAATTTATGTGAGGATTGCTTATTTGCAAAGCTGCTCTATGTTTTTTCTCATCTACTATTAAAAGTAAGAAAGTCATAAATTTGATTCATTCTAAAACTCGAGATGTCTCAGTCAAGTCATGGAATGTTCGATGTATTTTATTTTTTGTTGATGATTTCTTTCGAAAGATATGGTTTCTATACTTAAAAGGAAGAATGATACGTTTCCCTGTTTATGAAGTTTGAAGCGTTGTTTGAAAAAAAAAATAAATTTGTTTACTAGAAATAATAATGAAGGATAATAGACTTCTAATGAATTTAAAGTCTTTACAATGAGCAAGTCATTAAGAGGAACTACACAATCCATGGTACTCCATGCTAGAACGGAATGGTTGAATGCATGAACTTATAAATCATGCCAAAAGCACAATGGATTCGACCGGGCTTAAGTATTGTTTTGGGGAGAAGCCATTTATATGGATTCCTATTTGGTAAATTGATCTTCTCCTACAATCGAATTAGATTAAAAACTCTGAGAAGAGATGGTTTGAAAAATATGTTAATATTTATTCATTTGAACTTTTAGTTGTATTTTTTTGTTAAATGTTTAAAAGGGTAAAAGATAAAGCTAAATGTAATGTCCAAACATTATATTTTTCTTGGCTTTCCAAATAAATCTAGGGTGACAGATCATGGGACCCTATTGTTTGTAAGTTATTATAATAAATAGATGTGATGTCATTAAATGATTCAATGCAAAAAGGAAATGTGCAACCTAGCTTAGAGAAATCTAAGATTTAAATCTCCTAAAAATGTTCAAAGTCAACTTGTTGGTCCAGAAAATTCACAAGATGATAGGCTCGAAGACAACTTACCTAATAACAAGCGTGGAGAAGAAACACTGTTACTTGAATTCAAAGTTATTAAGACTATCATAGGAAGGCCCCAAATTAACCTCCAACAGGCTCTATGTGACTACCTATGCTTACATTATAAATGAGGATGAGCCTCTGCATTCTAAGAGGCATGATCAAATCTCATGGATGCTAGCTAGTGGAGAATCTATGGAGAAGTAACTAGTGGCTTTGCATAAAAATAAGAGATGAGAATTAATTGAATAACCAATAGAGAAAAATTACAAGACAATTGATAATATTGACGGGAAGGTTGAAAGATACAAAGCCCTAATGGGAGTAAAAGAGCATACTCAAGAATAAGGTATCAACTTTCAAAAAGAAAAAAAAAAAAAAAAAAAAAAAAAATCTCATGTTGCTATTTATATTATTTTAAGTATTATAAATGTCCTTGACCTAGAGTTTAAGTGGTTAGATGTGGAATATGTGTTTAAAAATGGATAACTTATTAGGAAAAATATACGTGACTCAACTCAAAGCTTCTTTTCCTTTTCTTTTTCTTTTTTCTTTATATATATATATATATATATATATATATATATATATATTAAAAAAAAAAAATTTAAAAAGAAAAAAAAGAAGAAGATGAAGACTTAGTTTACTAGCTAAATAAATCATTTTATTGTTTAAGAGAGTCATCAGATATTGGTACAAGCAAACTGATTCTTTCATTATGAACTTGTAAATTTCAAAATGCAAGGCCAATCACTATGCCTATGTTTGTGACTATGGTGTTGGAGTTGTCCTCAAAAATTAATGTTTTCTTATAAACTACTAGTCATGTGGATGTGACTGGGTTGATCTCAGCTGTAGATCATGATGACAATGTGTCCTTAGTGAACATTATGATGTGCCTTAGTTAATGTGGTGTGTAAAATATATGGAAATTTTGAGGGGTATAATTTTATTTTATTTTTAAGTTTTAGTTGATCAAAATTCATCATTGAGTGGACCATATGACCAATTTAAACCTAAATCTATGACAATCCATTTGTTGAACAACCAATCCATACCCTAGATTATAGATCCAAACCCTTTAGACTAAAGATCGGCCCTTGGATCATCAAATCAACCGTTAAAAGTGCCCAATTAATGGATAAATTGCTAAGATTACATAAAATGACTATTGGATCACATGATTTACCTAATAATCACCATTCATGTTGTTCCATATTGCATTAATACTAATATGATATAATTTTCATAATTTGATTATGAATAGAACTCCAGATCTAGTGCCAGGAATGTGGATGGCCGTGATAAATTGATGATATAACATGATGTAATGGACCATCATTCAACTAAATGACTCTAATATGCTTATTATACTTAGATCTTATTATTCATGTGGTTAGATTTCTTTTTGTACATGTGAAATTAGGAATTATCATGCGTACATCCATGGCCCATCATCATATTTCATTAATCATACATTTTTAACACTTAAGAGCATTTTTCCCTGACTCCTTGCGTCATGAGCATCGAAATGATACTCTCTGATTGAGTTAGATCAAACACATATAATTTACACATGTGTGGCACGCACACACTGACACTTGATAGTATACCTTCATAAATGAGAAAAGAGGAACACTTTATTGGATACACCTTAGATTCTATACATGGTCAAGAACCACATCTTCTTATCCGTACATCATTCTTTAAAAAAAATAAAAATAAATTAACATGGACTCATCTAAACCATGAAACGTTTTAGATCTTACTATCAGTTTACGTGGGACTCAAAATGAAATGGTGTGTTTATAAATTATACATACTCCACAGAGTAGCTTTATTCTAAAATCTCTCTAAACCATGAAACGTTTCATCTGCCTAACATTACAAAAGAGAGTTTCATAAAAAGGAGGGACGTGGGCCACCCTATGCCCTATCTGTGTACAAATACAGAGAGAAAGTGAGTGATTTGTTTAAGTGAGCCCAGCCTCTGCATCACGAGATCTAAGCCATCCACTCTCATCCATGTGCTCATCTTAGGCATTGTTGTATTTTTATTTTTATTTTTTGTTTAAAATCTAACGGTTAGAAACCGTTGAATGAGTTCCTATCAAAAGCGACACTAGTGGGCCATACTGATCAACAAACAACAGAAAAGAGCGGACCAAGCCGTGGGACGCGGATTGGCTACTGACACGTTGAGTAGCGAGACTGCTACTGAAGTGACGTCACCAAGTTCTGTGGGCCCACCATGATGTATGTTTTGTATCCACGCCGTCCATCCATCTGGAGAGATTATTTTAGGGTAAGATCCAAAGACTGAGTCACATCCAAAGCTCCAGTGGATCCCACCACAGAAAACAGAGGGGAAAGTGACACTACCATTAAAAACCTCTAAAGGCCACAAAAGTTTTCGAACAAGATGATATTTGTGTTTTACCTTCTTTAATGTCTTTGTTAACTTTTGAACGGGCTGGATTTCGAAAAAACATCATGGTGGGCCTTAGGAAGGTTTCAACGGTCTTCCTGCCGTTTTCTGTGGTGGGGTCCACTAAAGCTTTGGATCTGCCTCATTCTTCGACTCATGCCTTAAAATGATATCTCCAAATAGATGGATGTTGTGGATACAACACATACATCATAGTGTGGTCCACAACTAGGTGACGTCACTTCAGCAGCGAGTCTCACTACTCAACCTGTAAGTATCTAATCCGCGTCCCGAGCCGTGCGGGACCCATGCTTCCACGTGGACAGCAGCAACACTGCCACGTCAGCGTAGTAAGCCCCACGTGGGTTGAAGATCGATTACAGTTTGGTACGATTGTGGTTAGTGGGCCCCACTTGATGTATGTGTATGTTTGTGTAAGATTTCTTTTTTATTGATTTAGAATCTTGTAAATACATCTCTTAGATGTGTAGTGGACCTAACCAGATCCATGATCATGGAAAGTAGGCCCCACCACACTAACTTGGGATAAAGATTTAGATTTGATCATATATGTATGGTAACTTAAATATTAGTGTTTGATGGTGATATTTTTGTGCTCCATTGCGATATATAGTGAAATCCTTGTAAATACACTTGGTACCTTTTAGATCATTGATAAAATCAGGTAGATCACGTGATGTGAACACAAATCAGAGGTATGGATCAACCCTTGATCGAGCGTAATGGGTTCCACATGAAAGAATATGTAAAATACAATCCACCCTATGGATTAGGTCTGTCCACATTAAACTAGATCATAAGAAATTCAAATGATATTATTAAAAAGTAGCCCATCACGGGATCAAGAGTTGGGATGAGTGTGGAATTGTGAAGATACGAAGATATATAATTAATTTTTCTATTTCTAGAGCTAGATGCATGATGATCATCTCCTATGGTGGACCCACAAATATGTGATCATGACCACTCTAAGCGGGCCCCATCATATGATCGCAATCCAAATAATTTAAGTAATATTAAATTTTGGTAGAATCATGATTTTAAAATGTGATGATGCATACCGTGGCCAATCTTGCATTTTTTTTTAGGGCCTCATGTGTAAGAGAATCTAATCTAGGTGGCTTGCTTTGGTAACTTAATAGAAGATCTAGAACTATAAATAACTTTATATCATTTGGATGAAAAATCTAATGCAAATAATTAAAGTAGTGTAGCAGTAGGCCCTGCCAACTTTAAAGTTATTGAAAAACGAGCCCGTGGCATGCACTTAGATTTAAGGGTGTATGTCAATATTTAAGAGTAGATTTTCATATAAGGTGTTAATTAACCATGATTTGGTTATGTTAATCTCAATCCATAAGCTGATCTTGGATATGGACCATAGAAGTTAGGGAAAAAGATTAAACTAATGATTTGGACCATTAAATTTATGATCTATTCCAATCAAACTATTGATCAAAAGTTTAATCACCTAATTAAAAAATTTTACTTAAAGAAAGTAAAATCCACCCGACCAAACTACTTAGTTAGATATCGATCTGGACCATTAGATCCAAAATTGTGATATATTAAGAAAATTAACGGTCAGATTGGATGAGTCTTAACATCCAATCATTATAAAAGATAGGTCTTAGAAACTCCTATTTTCTTATCTATGAAATGGATGAGTCTCAACATGTACATTATGATACAGAGCCCATCGAAGTTCCCCCACATCAAAATTCCTATTTTCTTATCCCTCGCATGGCATGCGTGGTTTACAGCATAACAACCACCCATGTTTTGCTTAGGTTTGATTTTCGTATGACCAAATTTTATTTTTATTTTTTATTTTTTTATTTTTTTTAGTACACACGCCTATCAGTACACACACTCCATGTTAGCCACCCCCACTAGGGATTGATACCAAGACCTCGAGTGTTGAAACGAGGTATCTACACTTAGTCCGCAAGTTGAGCTATGGATATGGGTGTATTTAGGTGTGACCAATTTCTTGCAAAATCATTTTGCGGGAGCTTCCCAAGTTAGGAGTGTGCATCGTGATGTTTGTGAGATATCCACCCCTTTCATCTGTTTTTCTGGATCATGTTAGGATCATTCATCTATTTTTCTCGATCATGTTAGGACAAAGGCTAAAAAATGAGAGACATCCAAAACTCAAGTGAGCCGCATGACAAGAAATAGTAAGGATTGAACGTCCTATTGAAACATTTGTGGGGCCATAGAAGATTTGGGTTAAGCTAATGTTTTTTTATTTATTTATTTATTTTTTTCTAGTTTAACCTAGAATGAATGAACTTATGAACAGTGTGGGTGGCATATAAACATCAGAAATGAACTTACAAACAATGTAGATGATATATAAATATCATAGTAGAGGCCAGGGATGTTTCAATGGTAGGCATTTTCCTAACCATTTCTTCCCGTGTGCCGCTCACTTGAGTTTTGGATATGTTTGTACCATGCCATAACATGATCGGCAAAACTGTTGAATGGGTAGATTTATCACAAACATCCAAGTTCCTTTGGAAAAGGCAAACCGGCATACATGGAAAAGGGCAGCTGATTTCCTGCAAAGCCTTTTAGCAAGAAGTGCACTGAGAATCTAGATGAGGCGTACTTTGATGTTTGTGAGAAATCCACTCTGTACATCCATTTTTCAAACTCATTTTAAGACATTTAACTAAAAATGAACTGGATCTAAGACCCAAGTGAGCCACACGAGATGAAACAGTAGGCCGCCGTTGAAACATTTGCATGGCTACAAAAGGTTTTGATCATTGTAAGAATTTTTGTTTTCAATTTATCCCGGTCAGAATGAGCTTAATTATAAATGGTTTGGATGGCATATAAGAATCAAAGTGGATCCCAAGAATTGCAGTCATTTCTTGAGTCTGGGATCCGGCTTGATATGAACAAAATAAATTTCTCATAAACAACATGATAGGCGTTATTTAAATTCTCAACTAAAGAATTTAGTGGGAAAGCCATCATCTGAAGGAGAGTGGATTAGGTGAGATAGACTCGTGCAATAGCAAGATAGTGCGGCGCCCCTTATTGTGGGGTTAGGGTGAGGCCACCTTGAGGTATGTATTATGTATCCTTGCCGTCCATCCATTTTTTCCAGATAATTTTAGGGCAATATCAAAAATGAAACAGATTCAATTATCAGTATGAACTATACCATAGGAAACAGTGTTAATTGACCATTAATGGGACACACGATTTGTATTAGGCTGATATTTTGTTCCTTCGAACAAACCTATGCAACCTTGTTAACAAACTAGAAAGTAAAAATAAATAAATAAATAAATAAAAACACTGCGGACACGTTAAACTGTGCCCTACTACGGAGATTTTAATGGTAGAGCGGTCAAAAACCACTCTTTTTTATAATAAGGTCCATCTAATAATTGGATATGCTTATTTTTGAAATAATTCCTAAAATTGGATATGCTTATTTTTGGGATTATTCCTAAAAATGATCTGAAAAAATGGACGGAGGGTGTAGATAGATAAGACATATATCAAGGTTGGCCATCTTGCGTGAGACTGGGTCTCACTTAATCCGCTCTCATCCGAGGGGCTTGGCTTCGGTGGATTAGGGGGTCCACAAAGGTCCGTGTATCCCCGTTTTTGGCCCACCTTGATGTATATGCCTTACATCCACGCGTTCATCCGTTTTTTCAGCTCATTTTAGGACGCAATGAAAACCAATGAATATGCCTTAAATCCGTTTCAGATGCGGCTTGGCTGTTAACGTTGACTCTAGTCACTTGGGTAGTGATCGGTGTTCCGTGGGCCTTATCATGATATATGTGTTTGATCGGCGCTGTCCATCTATTTTTACATATTATTTTATGATCCAAAAGGTGAGGTAGCTCTAAATCTCAGGTGGACCACACCGTAGGAAAACAATAATTATGATTAACTATCTACCAGTAAAAACCTCTCAGGGTTATGTCATACAGACATGGAAGAAGGGAAAAGGCAAGAAAAGCTTATCCAGGACTTATATAGACTCCAAGAAGTTTTTAATGGCGTGCATTCAATCAACACTGTTTACTATGATGTTATCCTCTTAGGATTTGGATCTACGTCAGTTTTTGGCTCACACAATAAAATGATATGGAAAAATGGATGGATGGTGTGGATGAAACACATACATTATGAGCACCCTCGAAGGTCACTAGCTAATGGGGATCCCTCCCCAGGACGAGGGCGCGGCCACCACAGTGGGTGGATCCCTGTTTCTAGGGAGCACTGTATATGCATACCGTTGTATAATTAAAATGACATAAAGAAGCGTACCGGATTGAATAGAGAGACAGAGAAAGAAAATGGCTTCTGCAATCAGCGGGAGACAGAGATTGGAAATGATCAATGCAAGCTGAGGGTTGGATATGCTCTGTATGAGGGTTGGATATTATGTTTCAAGTGGTCAAGAGCCAGGACGTCGCCCTTTACCATTGGAAGCTGTCCGACCCAGCTCGTACAATAAGCTGTCCGCGTACAATAAGCTGTCCGAGCAGATCTATGTAGGGGCCACCTTGTTGTATCTGTTTATCTATGCCATTCTTCTCTTTTCTTAGATCATGTCAAGGGATGGGTTCAAAAATGAGTCAGATCCAACGCTCCAGTGAATCATTCAAGAGTTGACTCTTGCATTTAATGCAACTTGAATTAATGTCTTTGCATTTAATGCAGCCAAGCTCGGTGTGGTCCATCGGAGCATTGGATCTGCCTCATTTTTGAACCCAAACTTAACATGATCTGTGTAAAGAGACTGATGGCGTAGATAAACAAACAGATACATCATGGTGGACTCCATACATGTCTCGTCAAACGGCTTATTGTCCAACAGGGGTCGGACGCAATCCCCTTCATTTACTATTCTCATTCAACCTTGGAGGCTGAGAGGCTGTCGGCATCTTCCGCTTGATTCGCATTCGGTTGTGACCATCCAGTAGGGGTGTACACGAACCGACTCGCTCGACTCGGTTCGAAGCCGAGTTGAGCTGATTTTTATTAGCTCGAAAATGAATTCGAGCTGAGTTCGAGCAAGCCCCAGCTCGACTCGACTCAGATCAAATCCAGCTCGAATCAAACTCGGATCGAACCAGATTGGTGACTCGGTTACTTTGCCATTGATGTTGCTCACCAAGTGTCTGATAAAATGACTCAACGAAGTATGGCTGGTGGCAAGGAAGGCATGTCCATGAAATAAAAACCCTTTTTTTTTCTTGGTTTTTCTTTGTTTTTATGTTGCTTAAAAGGTGTTTAATAAAACCCCCGTAAAACCATTGCTTCTGTTTCACAGACAGAGGGATTTTGAAGGTGCAGTCCAGGTATTTGTGGAAATACCTCAATGGCGAACTCGGCTCAATCTTGGCTCAAACTCGGCCCGAGTTGGACCAAGCTGCTGACCAAACAGAGCTAAGCTGGCCAGTTAGGCTCGAGGACCGAGCCAAGCCGAGTTCAAGCTAAGGTCAGCCAATGGTCGAGCCGAGTCGAGCTGAGGCCAGCTCGACTCGGTTCGACTTGATGTACACCCCTACCCTCCAGTACCACGTCCGTGATGGTTAGTGAAAAGTGCAGTAGGTGCTTTTAGTCACACATCGGAAATGGTAGAAAAGTCTTTGGGGTTTATGTGTGAATTTATGGGTAGTATTCTTACTTAGATGTTTTGGAGATGGAGATGCTCGGTGGCGTGTTCCAGTGCGTAGTATGGAACACACGCACGCACGCACATGCCCGTGCTCGGGCACTAGCATGGGCACGGGTGAGAGCGAAGGCATTGTGACTATATTGGCGCTAGTTGGCACACGTTGCACTTCGTACGTGCGCATCGTGTTGCAGAGTAGTCACTCCGTCGCGAGACAGTGCGATTGCGGTGCGAGAGGTCTGGTAAGAGCCTAGGTGCGGTGGGTCTGAAATGAGTCAGGGCTTTATAGGCGACTAAGAACAGTCGGATCATAAATCCAAAACGTTCAGCAGCCTGGTGCCTATATAAACTTGGGCACGGACGTGGGCAGTGTGGCTGTAGTGATGCTAGTTGGCGCACTTTGCACTTCGCATGATCACATTGTGTCGTAGAGTAGTCGTTCTCTCACAACCTTACGCGAACCATCGTGAGACGGTCCGATTGCGGTGCGAGAAGTCTGGTAAGAGCCTAGATGCGATGGGTCTGAAATGAGCCAGGGCTATATAGGCGACTGAGAACGGCCAGATCATAAATCTAAAACATTTAGCAGTTTTTAAAAACGGCTAACTACCTTGAAAGCCACAATGGTCTGAAAACGGACGGGCCATGTTGATACAAAGGTCATATCTTGTGATCCGACGACCAGAAACGGCTGGAATTAATGCTCAACGGTCATAAACATTTTTCAAACATTCTGAACCATTGATAGCCACCTAGCAATGGTCCACTACCTGGTGCCTATATAAACTGAACCATTCAGGTCCAAAATCAATCATCTCAACACTATCTCTCCTACCAGATACTTCATATCTCCTTTTTAGGATACTGTGAATATTTCCACTATCTGATTCTGCCAGAACAGATCTACTATGTTAAAATATTCCAAAGTGGACCTATCGTGATTGATGCACACCGAATCCAGACAGGCTTATCTTATCCTGAAAGCAATTCACTCGCCTGTAACCCATCAGCAATTGATAAGGGGGCGAATCACGCCTTAAGGACAGTGTATCATTTTACATGATTTAGCCTAGTGAAACGAAATTCATATTTTATTTTATTTTCGGTATATCCAACAGATTATTTTCTAACATAAGGTAAATCCATGTCTTAGGTGGTGCACACTATAAAAAACAGAGTCGACCGAATGCTCACTGTTAAAAACTTCTTAAAGGCCACCAAAAGTTTTGGATATTTTTTATTTCTCTTCATCGAGGACCTTGTGACCTAATCCATAGGTTAGATGGAAAATAATAAATATTACAGTGGGGTTAAGAAGTTAATGGCGGACATTCAATTACTCCTCTTCCTGTGATGTGGTCCACCTGAGACTAGTAAAATGGATGGATGGAATCCATGAAACACATTAATCATGCTGGGTCCACAGCAATAAGGGGTCCCTACTGAGTGATAGTCCGTGGCTATCTATGAATTTTGACTATTCACATAAATTGGATTCAAACCAAATGATTGGTGGGAGCGGATTGGATTTAGTGCGCCACTCATGCAGGACAGTGCTGTCCTTACTAATGGGGCCCACCTTGATGTACATATTCTAAATCCATGCTAACTATACATTTTTTTCAATTTATTTTAGGGCATGAACACATAAATGAAGTAGATCCAAACCTAAGGTGGACAATACCGGACAATACCCTACAGAACTATGGTGATTGACCATTAAAAACTTCTTGTTCACTACAATGGTTTTCTATCAAGCTTACATTTGTTTTTTTCCTTCATCCATTTTTTTCACCTTATCAACAATTTGGATGGAAAATAAACATTATAGAAACAATAAGGTGGGCCTAGGAAGTTTTTAATGGTGAAGCATTCAATCACCACTATTTCTTATGGTATGGTCTAATTAAGATTTATATCTGCTAGATTTTTTGGCTCATGCTCTAAAATGATCTGTAAAATTAAATGGACGGCATGTATGTAAAATAGATACGTCAATGTGGGCCCCACGCTAAGGCCTGTATCATTTACGGTAACACGGGGCGATGCATCTAATCCGCTCCCATGATTGGTAATCTGCAAGCGGAGACAATACTCAGCTAGGAACGGAGATTCCCTGTAAGAAGGCGGAAGGATGTTTCCAGCTGGAAGCGACTTAGTTACCAGGGGATCTTTGTGATAAATATGTCCTATCCACACCAAATGACATGGATCCAAAAGTCAGGTGGGCCACAAGAGAATAAACACTGGCAAAGAAATATCTACCCTAAAAACTTTCCTAGGTTCTACTTGATGTTTATATGTCATCCTATGAATGTTACTCGCATTACAACGAATTGAAAACACAAATAGCTTAGCCTAATGCAAAACTTTCGTAGCCATGTGAATGTTTTAATCTTGTTATTCAATATTTACTGCTATTGCACATTTATTTGTGTATTTATTTGTCAATCACGTGTGCTAGTTAGGGGTGTACACAAACCAAAGGCTACCATTAGCTCTTCGACCCGGCCCGAAAAAGCTCGATTTCATCAATTTGAACCGAGTTCCGGTCGGTTCGGGTCAATTTTCAAAGCCCGTTTTGAGTTCAAGCCGAGTTCGGATCTCGACCTGGCCACTCTCGACTCGGCCCGACTCACCAATTGACCTGACTTCCGGCCTCGACCCGACCCGGCCAAAAATTTGCATTATTGCATGCATTGAGTAGTCTTTTTCCACACATACAAACTTGACTTTAGAAGTTCTTAAAAATGCGAATTGTATAGTCATAACTCAATTTAAAAAAAGTGGACAAGCTAGATGGGCACTAAAATTACCATATGAATTTTTTTTTTGAATATTTCCTCATTTAGGATATTCATGCATATCTTTTGGAAATAGATCCATCTAAGCTTAATTAAAATTTCAATGAAGAAGTAAAAAAAGACTTTAGAAAAATTCAAGGAAGAAGACTTGATTGCAAGCACATCTATATTGACCTTTATATAAGAAGATTTCATTAAGATCTTTGAAGGTTATAAAACCTCTAAGGAAATAATAGAGAATTACTTAGGCCAAGGATTTTAGTAGTTAATGACAATGAAATTCTTGAGCACATGCAAGTGTCATTTATTTTGAATAGTTTACAACTTCGTAAAAAATAGTTGTGATAGTCCTAGGTTGAAAGCAAAATTCTTAAACCTAACCAACCTTTCTCTTCAACTAGCTTTGGCAAGGAGTTTATTATCGTGGAACATGTATGACATCCGAACTATCCAACAGGTGCATCCTACAACCATGATTAGACGACTCAAAAGTGAGGTCTATCCAATTATATGGTACACACCTTAGAAATTTGTGTAGATCACTCAAAAGTAAGGTTCGAAACTGGCCCGAACTCAGGTTCGAAACTGGCCCAAACTTGAAGGTTCGAAACTGGCCCGAACTCGGCCCGAACTCGCCTCGGGCCCGGCTCGAATCGAGATGTTGGCCAGTGACAGTCCGGTCCGGCTCGGACTGGTGCGGCGTTGAACGGCCTGACGGCCGAGGCCGGTCGACTCGGCCCGACCCGTGTACACCCCTAGTGCTAGTATGTCAGTATTTCGATTAAGCCCTTAGAAGCTAAAGATTGAAGATACACGAAACTTGGCACATCAAGGAATTAGAGAAATATGTAAATCGAGGTGCTTTGCTGACCCTAACCTTAGACTCAAAATAACCTAACATTTATATGATAATAACCTTAATAGGTAAATATTATTTGATCGTCACATAACCTTAAGGGCTATAGAAAACTATGATTAGAAAGACTGTAGAGGTCCCAAGCTATTGGAAACTAAACTGCCCAAAACTAACAGTCTTTGGGTGTAATGCCCATATTTTTCAGTACTCGGGTATCACTGTGGGAACTCATCTAGGGTACTTACATGAGTAAGTTATCTTAACCATCAATCTACCACTCATTCCCACTTAAACAAGCCTTGGGACACTAGGAACCACTTACAATCAGATTAAGACCGATATGACAGTCGGATTGTCAGAATTTAATGTTAAAATTTAAAGATTCACTTGGTATGGACCACGTGTGTTATAGATTTGCATCATTCATGGACTGTGGTCCTACCTTGACCGGATGAAATCGATGAACGATGCAGATTGTGCTCAACCCATCAAAGTGGACCCCACATGTCAGTTGCAAGCGCATAGCTTGCATGATCCCGCGGTGCACCGAGTCAAGCCCGTGGTCATACAGGGTTTGACCCGATACCACTTGCCCGAAGGGGACAACTCTTCCGCGGGGATTAGATTTCCTTAAACAGAGTAAGGAAGCCCCCACATGCAGATAATTGTACGGTATTCTCATATACATCCAACTTTGTGTGAGATGTTACCTATATAATCTCCCTTCCCTTACAAGTCATAATTGTTATAAAACTGATATTCTCAAATTACATATAACTTCTGTAAATTTTATTTTTTAAAAAATAAATAAATAATAAAATAAGGACAGGCTAAAGCACGTGTAATTACGCTGTCCTTAAAGCGTTATTTGCCCATTCTCAAAATAATTAAGACTGTTGACAGGTTACAGGCAAATAGCTTCTAGGATACAACGAGCTTGTATGTGGTCTACGTTCAGCAAACACAAAAAAATCACTAATGGAACTTTGTGCACACAGTTTGCTGACAGATAAAAATTTAAAGAAAAATCTCATATTAGAGGGAAGATTAGAAATGATGTAGCTAGCTTAGACCACTACGTTGGTCTATTTCTTGAGGACTTGTTGGCTAAGATCAAATTTGTATTGAACCTTGTTGACTTGATCAAAAATCACTTGAGCTTTTCTATTGGGTTGTAAGAGAGAGTGATTCGAGTGGTTGGTGATATTCCAGTGAACCACCCAAGCACATAGGCTAGGATTGATGGACGTTTTGGTCCAAGGTCATAACTTCACATGACCATTTCTGGCTATTGGTGAGAAACTAATCGTTATTTGGTAGTTTCTAACCGTTTTACATGTGGAAAAAACATATGCATGCTAGCCATTTAAACTCAGTGGCTAGTCATTTACGATTGTTACGATAACCATATGCAGCGATTTCTGCATGCTTTAGTTTAATAATGCATGAGCAGTTACACCACCTCTTAAACGAACAGTTCCAACATCTATATAAGACGAACGGTCTCTTTCAGACCTCTTACCCACAATACTCCAATCACTTAACCCATAACCACTGTCACACCATGACTTGCACGGGTTTGCATAAGGTCGCAAGGGAGTGACCCAAATGCGACACGATGCTCACGTGTGAAGTATAAAGTGTGTCATTAGCTCCTCTACAACCACATTGCCTCACATGCCCACGCCCTCGTATCATGACCGTGACTGTGACCGTGCCCATGCTTGTGCCTGAGCCCTTGCGCATAACACACAAGTCTTTGTACTCCACGTTTCGCCAAGCAAATAGTAGGTTACTCAACACCCTACTTATAAATACAAGTTTTTCTTTTCTCCTTTTCGATATGGGACTATTCCCAAAGCATTAAAAAACTAAGGTTTTTTAACAAACATTATATATATATATATAATTTAAAATATTTTTTAATCAAGTATTTACCACAACAATCCCCCATTTGATTGAAAATTATTTTCAAAGAAAAACATCTATCAAACTAGACACTGCTTATATATATAAAGAAAGATATCATTCGATTTGAATCTTTTCCTTAGTGTAAGTATCTCAAAATTTTATCGAAATGTGGTGGTTGTAACTTTGAACCAGTTATTCTTAGATAATAGAATTGAAGAAACCACACACATATTCACTTTGTATTATTAGAGTTTTCATAAATCTTGCTCAGCACAATTAATGTCCATATGCTTATCTTATTTCATGAACGATCCCGAGTGAAACTCCAACTCTTATGAGAGACGATACCATTTTTATATTCATATAGGTGAAATCCTTTCAGTGTCTCCATTACTATTAAGACACTTATCATTTTAAACTGGATTTCATTAAGAGTTCCAAGACTCAGCCCTTTATCTATAACACAACACTATCTATTATGGATGAGGTTTTATATAAATTTAGTTCCGAAACTTTTCACACATCAGTAACTTATTTTTACCTATTGAACCTGAACTTAAAGATTTTTTTAATTTTATATTGGGTTTCCATCACTGGTGAAACATTTGTTGAAGAGTTTCATCTTCATCCCTCTAGATGTTACCTTTACTACCTCTATCAGTAGAGGTTTAGTAAAAGAATCAGCCAAGTTATTACTTGATTTCACATAGAAAATTGCAATGATTCCATCTTGAATCAATTGTCTCACATAATCATGTCATAACTTATATGTCTTGACTTTCCATTATAAGTGTCATTGTAAGCTCTAACTAATGTGGCTTCACTATCACAATGAAGTGACACAGCTGATATATAGTTCACACAAAAAAAAATTTTTAATAAAAGATTCATAAGTCACTCAGCCTCTTTATCTGTCACAGCCAAGGCTATGAACTCAGACTTTATAATTAAGTGAGTTGTGTAGGTTTGTTTCCTTTATCCCTAAGACAGTTGTACCTCCTAGGGTGAATACTCACCTTTTAGTAGACTTGTTATCCCATGTACTCGATATCCAACTTGAATCAGTATATATTTTCAATATGGCAGGAAACTCTTAGTAAAATAATCATAAGTCTTTAATTACTTTTAAGTAACCGAAAACGCTATTGATAGCATTCTAGTGTTCCACACTAGGGTTGCTAGTAAACCTACTGAGTTTACTTCTGATCTAATGCATTATATAACATACATTAGACTGTATATAGTACTTGCATACTCAAGTTGTGTAACTGCTCTTCCGTTATTCTTAGACAGCTTGATACTTGGATCAAATGTGGCTTTTGCTTCTTTTATTTTTATAAGGTTAAACTTATTTAATATTTTCTCAACATAATGAGATTGACACAGCACATAACCCCACCATCTTTTTTAAACTTTGATACCTATGATGGTATCCACCTATTCAAGATCATTCATTTTAAATACAAAATACATAAACTTCTTTGTTTCATTTATACCTTTCATTTTATTACTTATCATCAATATGTCATCAACATACAGACAAATAATAGTTACACAATTACCATTAATTTTAGAATATATGCATTTGTCAGCTACATTATGCATAAAACTATGAGATAATACTTTTTAATCAAATTTCTCATGCCACTTTTTTAGTGCTTGTTTTTATCCATACAAAGATTTAATCAGTTTACAAACTTTCTTTTCATTTCTTAGTAGAAGGAACCCTTCGGGTTGTTCCATGTATACCTCCTCATTAAGGTTATTGTTTAGGAAATCTATCTTTAAATTCATTTGGTGGATGTAAAGATGATGTATGGATGCTAGTGCAAATACAATCCTATTGGATGTTATCCTGGCCATTGGAGAATATGTGTCAAAATAATCTACCCCTTCGATGCATTTAGATGGTATAGTCCAATGTTACAGACAGTGGAAGTTGAAGAAATAAAAGATGACAAAATCGTAAATACTTAATGTCATTAATATATACCCTTGAATTGTAGATCACATGGTTTTCATGATCCATGTAAAATTTTATACCATGCCTATTTATCATAAATTAATCATACACGTCGAATGTCAGCCCTTAAATCATTGTAAAAGTGGCCCAATTGACAAATTAACCCCTTAACCGTTAATTTGGGTGTCCATTGAGTGAAGAATGATTGTGGGTAGTTGTAGTAGGATATTTCCTTTTATACGAATAACTTGAATTTTTCATCATATAGACCAATTGTGAAATATGAGAACCCCATCTTGGTAGGTTTTTTTCTTAACCATGAAGTTATTTGTTTTAAGCTTACCAACTCTTTTTAAATCTGGAGCTTTCGATTAACCTACTTTACACCATCAATCGCAATTCGAATTTGGACCATACTTTGGCCTCATATACTATGATATCATACAAAATTTAGACCCCAATGTATGATTCTATACCGTTGAATGATGACCGCTTGACTCCAATTTCTTCCTTTTAGCGAAAAAGGTGAAATTTTGGATTTATGCATTTTTCACCATTGATCAACCACTAACTTTTGTCCAACCATTTGCCTATTCTGACTACACATTTCTCTTAAAATTGGGCCTTGATTATTAAGTGTGGACCGTTAATTGAGATCAGGTTCGTTTTGACACCCGTTAGGAGAATTTTTAAGATAGGCCAATTTAAATTTCGGATCACCAAGAAAATCATATACCTCGGATCCATTCGACGACCCCAATACACTACATGAATTAGATATAAAGAAATATCGTCAAGAAAAGGTCAAATTGGAGAAACCCAATCTAAGTGGGATGTGAAACACCCCTCACATGCCCAATCAAAGGAATATGCGTCTTCTTCTCCACTCACACCCCCCTCTAACTAACTGGATGACAAGTTATGATCTACCTGGTTGATAAATTTGAATATTTTATGTGTGCCACATCTGGCTCATCTAGTAGGTTTTTCCAACAAGGAGGATCACCTTCCGTAAAAAATCACATCCGGCTCGTCTAGTAGGTTTTTCCTACCAGGATGATCACCTTTCTGCAAAAAACAGAAATATCCACTCAATGAAATGTTTTTTTTTTTTTCCGAGGCATAACCATAACCCATTTGATGAGTATATAAGGCTGATTTTTACCTTACATCATGCTTATGGTAGGCCATGCCATTGGAACGGTTTTATGTCTCGTCACTTAATAGATTGGAATTTATCCACTGGGTGAAACTTACCTTGTGGTCTAGAGACATTCTACTTAAATAAGAACCAGTTGATGACCTGATACAACTTATCCACTGGGTGGAACTTCTTCTTCTCTTTTTTTTTTTTTTTTTTTTTTTTTTTTTAAGGTTAGCTTGTTTTTACACACCCATGTCAGTACACACACTCCCACTAGGTGGAACTTACCTTGTGCTCACCCACAACTAGTTGGACACTGCATTTTGGTCCAACTAGCAGGCATTTAATGATACAAGTTCAAGTACTTATTAAAAAATTTCTCTTAAGTACAATACAAGTTCTCATTAATTAATGCTAATTAATGTTTAGAGAGAGGGTGTTTGCTCCACATAGCTTTTCGTGAGCTCTTTTGAAAATAATCCCCAGTTGGGTGGGCCCTGCTTTGGTGTTAATGTAAAAATTCATCCTGACCATCAACTGTGTCACCCATGTTAGATGTAGGAACCTAAAATTAATTCCATCTATGGTTCAAATAGACTGCACAGTTGGAAATAGTGTGCAAAAATAAGCTCACCTTCCAAAATGATTCCTTTGATGAGGTGCACTTAAATGAAGTATGGCCCTGATTTTTGAGCTCTATGCATAACCTTTGGTATGACATTCAATGATTGGAGTGGATTTCACTTACTCATAACTGTGGGTCCTGTAAAAATCAAAGGTAGATGTCGCCACCTCTATTGTTTTATTGGTGTGGCCTACCTGAATCAAAAGCCAGTATGATATTTTGTCTCGAGAAATAGAATGAGATGACACATCCAACGGTCGTAGTGGATCTCACATGCACATCACTGCATCACTGATGGGCTGATAAAAATAAGGTTAGGCGTCCTCTTCTGCTGTTAAATTTCTTGGGCTCCATTACAAGAGAAAAGGGCCTTATTAGCCAAAAAAAAAAAAAAACTTGAGGATTAAGTGCGGCCCCTTCCTCATGCAACACAGTTCGTTGCTAGTCATGCCGCCCACCTTGATGTAGGTATTATATATCCAGGCTGTCTATTGGTTTTTTCAGCTCATTTTAGAACATTAATATATATATAAAAAAATGAAGCAGTACTTAGAAATCTAAGTGGTCCACATCATAGGAAATAGTGGATATTGAACTCTTGCCATTAAAATTTTCCTAGGGCCCACCATAATTTTTACTTGGCACCCAACTTATTGAAAAGGTCACAAAGACCTTGATGAAGTAAAATAAAAATAAAAAATAAATTTTAACTTGATCCAAAACTTGTGAACCACAAAAAATTTTTAATGCCCACTAACCACAGTTTCTGTATTGTGGTTCACCGGAGAATTTTATCTACATTATTTTTAGAATAATGTCCTATTGTGGGCTGAAAATATGGATGTAGGGCATGGATACACAATACGTATGTCAAGGTAAGCCCAGGGTCAGAGATGCACAGTAATGCTTGAGAACAAGTTACACCTTTTTTTTTTTTTGAAAAACGCACTTTTTCTCTCGGAATTGAAAGAAGTTTAACAGCGTAAGTTAAGGCCAACCTTGATTTTTGATATGGCCCACCATGTCATGTATGTAAAATCCACTCTCACCATCAGATGTGCAATCTCATTATAAGTCTAGAGCCAAAATATAAGGCAGACTTGTAATTTAGGTAAGCCACACCAATATAATAGTTGAAGCAGAGATGTCCACCTTTGATTTTTACAGGACTCCAATCATGATTGTGTGGATTGTAACATGTGGTCAACTAGTTGGACTTGAGAACATCCTTAATTAATAACAGGCTGTTCGCATCTGCACCACACACGTGGCTATATGAATACATCTTTATAGACCATTGACATAGATTGGATGATAACCATATGATTGGTAATCTGCAAACAGACAAGTAGACTCGGGACACGGCCATTGATTCATACACAACGAAAATACTTTGATGGATACATATCATTATTTGGACTATGCCCATTTACGTTTGGACCGTTCAGATGGATTCTCTGGAACCTGTGTGAGATCTGGAAAATTCCTAAGGTGGAGGATTTCCCACTGGGGGCATAAAATCAGGATGGTTCATTCATCAAGTGCTCTGTATGTGGGATTTTTTTCTTTTTAATCGGTCACTTTTCTCATACAGACGTGTGGTCCATCTAATGAGTGGAGCAGGCTGATTTTTAAGCCAGGATATGTTGAGGGTGGCCCCTACTACTACTACATTTTCTTGGTGAGTTGGATTCAAATATCACATGTCTAGGTTTTATGATTATTGAAGTGTATCTCCTTGTAGACTCTTAAACCAAGTGTAGTACTGAAATTATTATAACATTTTAAGATGTTGTGAAGTGCTCAGAGGTTCCTTCTCAAGGCTTTTGTTGGTGTTTGAGTTGTGGGGGATTTGGCGGGGTTTCTAGTAGGGCTGTACACGAACCGAGTTAGCTCGGTTAGCTCGCTTGACTTGGCTCAAAAAAGCCCGATTTGACTTAGTTTGAAACTGAGTTCGAGCCGAGTTGAGATGATTTTTTAGCTCAAAAAAATTTCACTTGCCCTAGCTCGACTTGACTCAGATCGAACTCCAACTCAAATTGAACCAATTCGGTGACCTGGTTACTTTGATGTTGATGTTGCTCACCAAGTGTTTCATGAAATGACTCAACAAAGTGTCAGCTGGTGGCAAGGAATGTAAGTACATGAACCAAAAATCATTTTTTTTCTTGATTTTGATATTGCCTACGAGGTGTTTGATAAACTAATTGAAACGGCTGTTGCTGTTTTACATACAGTAAGAAATTGAAAGTGCACTCCATGTGTTTGTGAAAATGCTACACAGGATCGATCTTGGCTCGATCTGGTCGAAATATTGACCGAACCGAGTTGAACTAGCCAGTTAGGCTCGAGGACCGAGTTGAGTCGAATTCGAGTTAGGGTCAACTAGTGGGCGAGCTGTGCCAAGCTCGACTCGGTTTGACTCGTGTACACCTCCGGTTTCTAGTATGGCAGAGCTGCTATGTAGCTTCCTAGCTATTGGACCAGTTAATATCAGGTATGGTGTAAGCACACACGACTAGATCAAAGCCACGTGTTACACAACCCTCTCTTTAAAATACCCTTTGTGAACCCAACTTAATAGCCATAATGAAAGATCTCGGTAGAATTCTAAGTTGAAGAATTTGGAGTGACATTATCAGTTTTTCCTACAATATTGGAAATGTCTCACTAAAAAAATGAAACTAAAAAAAAGAAGTATTTATTATAATTATTAAATAATTATAAAAATTTCAATATATAATTTGTTAAAATTTAAATAATTTTAACATTAATATGAAAATAATTTTACAGGATAACCACATACGACAAAAGCTACCAATATTTAAAAAATCTTGCAACATTATCATGATAATTAATTTACTTAATTTTTTTTTTACTAAAATACGATGAGATATTCAAAATCTAGGCAACATTTGTCATACATATCACGGAGATGCAGCTATAAAAGGTTGAGATTAGAGCTGGGCATCGGTCCTGTTCGGATCAGATCCGGGCCAACCCGATCCTACCCGAAAGAACCTTGGTCTGACCCGAATCCAAACCGATCCGTTACCAGATCTAGATTACCTGAGTCGAATAGATCCGAAAGGTTGATTGTCTGATCTGATCCGTGCCCGACTGGGTTTTCCAATTAGGCTAGGTTCTGAACGGTCCAGATGTGACTTATTATATATCAACGATGCAATCTTGGAGTGGCTGTGTATCAAGTGTCATATGGAGCCGGAGTACCATACGAAAACAGTTGTAAAGCAAGAAACCTTTCCAGCGTCTCTCTCTCTCCCCCGTTTCCTTTCCAGCGTCTCTCTCTCTCCTTCGTTTTCAATCTCTCTCCTCCGTATCCTTTCCAGCGTCTCTCTCTCTCTCTCCTCCGTTTTCAATCTCTCTCCTCCTTTCCAGCGTCTCTCTCTCTCCTCCGTTTTCAATCTCTCCCCTCCATTTTCAATCTCTCTCCTCCGTTTTCAATCTCTCTCTCTCCTCCATTCCAGGGTCTTTTTTTCTTATGCTTTCTGCCCAAAATGAAGAAAGGAAACCTTAGGTACGACGCTCTCTCTCTCTCTCTCAGCTATTGCTGTTGATGGATGGGAGTATTGTTTCGTTACAACCGCTGTTTGGGTTCTTTGTATATTTGATTTGTATTTTTAAAAAAAAAAAAAAATTCTACTATGAAGGAATGAAAGATTAATTGCTGATTTTATTTTTTTTTTTGGATATTATTTTGGATCGGATCTGGTCGGATTAGGCCTAATCCGAATCCGAGCCGAAAAGAATTTGGATCTGGATGGAGCTACCCGATCCGCACCGATCCACCCCGTCGGTTCAATTCAAATCGGGTCGAATCGGGTCGGAACGGGTCGGATCCACCGGATCGGATCTGAAATGCCAGCTCTAGTTGAGAACCTTAACTAATATTAATTTGCCACGTATAAGAAGATACTGCCCAAGTAAATTCTAGCCACTAAAATTAAGGCCCGTTAGGTTACCATTAAAGATGTATTCATATTAAATTTTTAAGCGCTTCTTCCAAGTCAAAAGGTTTCCAATGGCTCACTTGTATATCTTAAACAACCGAGTACATGTTTGCCAGCATGGCATATTGATACTAGATCCAATCCACTCATCACAGTGTAGATATTCTTAGCCAACTATCAGGTGTGCTTACAAAACAAATGGATGGTTGAATAAACTTAGATTTTGTCCGTGGAACTATTTTAAACATTGTGGCCCACATGCTAAACGTACGATGTTAATTTTTCACTGAGAAAATGTAAAAGATAAAATTTACCTGATCATGGACGGCTTGGATGTTGCACCTGTCATCCATCACAGAGCTCTTGATACCGCATATATGATCTGTCTTGTACACGCGCGTTGGTTCCTTTTTATTTGTGGTACACACCACTCCAGCTATGCCTCAAGATCACCTAAATTGAAAAGATAACTGCCAAGAAAAGCCTTGTTCGAATTTATGCTGTCGTCCGTCCATTTTCATGAAAAAAATATTAAAGGGTCAGGATTTTCATATCAAGCTAGCTTTTGGAATGTGCTCATCGTCTGTGAGAACCAACAGATAAATAATGGTGTTGATCACTGAAAAATAGGCCCCGCTTCGTAAGTATGCAATTAATAACTAAATATAACTTAAGATCCACCGTCCAATTCCTTAAAACCAGTGCAAATAAGTCAAAATTAGTTTCATCATAACAAAATACCCCCATGGTTAATGGACACGCATTGGCGGAGTATAAACCGTTGAATACTTTCCATTTCAGCAGTCAATTAGATTTCCAATGATCTGTCATCTACAAATTTTTTTTAAAGAGTATTTTTAGTCCATAACCATCAGAAAGTGGTAACATAATATTTGGACGGTCTAATATTATTTTTGTTCATATCACTGGTACAATTTCCGAGTGCAGGTGTATGAACCATCAGGGTCTGCGAGAGTATCCTCTCCTCGTCTTCCTCCCGAGAAAATGACCACTGTAAACAAAACCTTTTATGCAGCGGTTTTTACGAAGCAATACAAACTTAAGTTACCAACTTAGACTAGCACGTGCGGACAGCGACTTTGATGACGAAACTACCCCTCCTTTTCACTGCGAAGACGAGCGCTGACGCTCCTCCATCTGAGAGTTGTACTAACGGCTTAAAAGAGATCAAAGTTACATGGCCCACAGCTATATATTTATTATATCCACAACGTTCATCCATATTTCGAGATAATTTCGGAGCATTATCCTAAAAAAAAAAAATCATATCCAAAGATCAACTGGACCACACCACAAAGAGCAGCGGAAATTTGATTTTCACCGTTAAAAATTTTGTAGGGCCCACCATAACATTTATTTTCCATCTAATCTATTCATAAGGTCACAAAAGGCATGGATGAAGAGGAAAAACAAATTTCATAATGATCCAAAACTTCTGTAACCCCTAAAAGGGTTTCAATGGTAGACGTTCAATTCCCTACTGTCTTTTACAGTGTGGTCCACTTGATAGTTAGCTCTGTCTTATTTTTCGTCTCAAGCCTTAATATGAGCTCGCCAAATAGATGGACGGTTTGGATATAACACAGACCTCATGGTGGGGCCCACAGAAGCAATGAAAATTTCAAAAAACGAAAAAACAAAATGGGGGATCAATCGCGGATTCTGCGATTCCACCGCAACTCGCTGTAGGATTCGGGGATGGATCGCAGAATCCGCGATTGATCCCCGATTCAAACAAAAGGCTATGGCTATGGATTATAACTGTAGCTATAGCCGTATCTTGTGTAGTTTTCTTTTTAAATTTTTTTATTTTTTATTTATTTTTATTTTTACATTTAGAATTTTATTTTACATACATTTTTCTCTAACACATATTTATATAAATATATATATATATATATATATAAGTATATAAAAAAAAATTCTCTCCTTTTTTCATTTCTTTATTATTATTATTTTTTTACACATGCACACACACCCCACACACACACGCTTACACACGCACGCCGTGAGATTTTACCACTGGTGGGTACTCGAACCCTTTCTTTATTCATATGATAAGAATATCTTCTAAACCAAAATTAGTTACTGACGTACCATATATGATTTTAGGGCTGAAAGTTGGGCGGGTTCAACCCGACCAACCTATGACCCACCCGACATTGGGTTAGCTTGGGCAGGATGTATCGGATTTGGTCTTGGGGTTGGGCCATACAAACACCAACCCGATAAAACTTGGAAACGGAATCACCAGGATTGACCGTCAAATGCATGGAAATGACCATGGCACTCTGCCAAGTATCATGCATCTCTAATCCACCCTTCACCGTGTCGAACCACCATCTTAATGAACACATAGAAGATGGGTTTGGGAATTGAGAACAAGAATCGTCACCTACAAACATGTAATTAAAAATATATTAATAGCAAATTTCATTACTTAAAGAATCATAACGCAAAAATTAAACATAGTTGAAATCGAGCGAAGCAAACTAAAAATTGAGTGAGACAAATTACAAAATGAGTGAGGGAAACTTGAAATTTAGCAAGGCAAACATTAAATTTAGCGAGGCAAGATGAAACCGAGCTAGGCAACCTAAAAAATTGAGTGAGGGAAGCTAGAAATTGAGCGAGGCAACGTAGGAATTGAGCGAGGGAAGCTAGAAATTGAGCGAGGCAACGTAAGGATTCAGCGAAGTAACCTAGGAATTGAGCGAGGAAAGCTAGAAGGATCCTAGAAATTGAGTGAGGCAATGTAAGAATTCAGTGAGGGAAGGTAGAAATTAAGCAAGGGAAGCTAGAAATTCAGCGAGGCAACGTAAGATTTGAGCGAGGGAACCTAGAAATTGAGCGAGGCAACGTAGAAATTTAGTGAGGGATGTTCACTCCCCAAGTATAGGGTTGTGATGTAGTAATAAACTCAGTAAGACCGAGGTCAAATTTACAATGACTGAAACTTATACGTTATCTGAAAGCAACCAGAACTAGAACTAGAAAAAGATGAAATCTAAGCTAAAAGAATATGAGGGAATAATGGTGAAATATTACTCTAAAACTTATGGAAATCAAAGGCAGGAAACTAGGGTGCCAAGGATCCACTTATAGAGATCAGGGAGATCTTATGCTTGATTCAAGAACTCAACTAGACTTAGAGTCTCATCTTCATCCAGTTGGAAGATATAACCTGAAAATCAAATCTGAACGTCTTTTGATCTAGTTTTCAAGAGATAAGAAGGATGTAAGTTAGAATAGGTTCCATCACAAAACCATACTCATGAGACAAAGTAAACAACAGAATCAAACCAATCAACAACCAATTATACAGATGTATGAATGTTAGGAAGGATTCTATCATCCAACTATACCCAGGAGACGATGGTGAACAACAGGGTTCCCAAATTCACCAACCCTATAATGCTAAGAACATGCTCGAAGCTCTCGCAGATCTATTGTAATTTAAGTTACAACAAACCATTAAAAACTGAAAGCATTCCTATTAATCAAACTATAACCAAAGAAAGTTCAAGTAACATGAATCAAAGTAGTAAAACCAATCCCATCACACTACAGGCTTCACCTCTTAGCCCTAGCTAAGAGGTTCAGCCCAACATGAATGGGTTGGATCCCTTAAACAAATAAAATAAAATAAAAAGAAAACAACTCTCTACTCTCTCAGCCGTAAATTGAATGAATCCTCTCTCTCCCTTTCTTCTCTCTCTTTATAGGAAACAAAGGCCTGTGGAGAGCTAAAGTCGGCGTGCGTGGAAGGATTTAACGCAATCTATGCGGCAGTTTTGTGAACCGTCTTGCGTCGAATCAGCTTTGCGACCCGCCATTCACCTTCCGATCAATTCCACCAGCATAGCAGTGACCAAATATCCCCTCTCTATCAAGTAGATGGTTCAGATCACAGCTACGATTCAAACCACGGACGCACAACTGCCCGAAAAGTCCGTGTTTCTCGGACGCGCACAACAGAGCCTTCTTTCTTACGCTGTGTTGATGGTGGGGCCCATGATCAGTGTCTACGGAGAAATCCACTCCGTCCATTAGATGTGTGGCGAGATTTCAGTGCGGGAGGAGTGGCTTTTTAATTGTAGTTAATGCAGCTCCATGGAGTAATCACGTTGCAACTATTTTGAACGCTGCAGAACAGCCTTCCTGTGTATGTATGGGTGCCAAAGGTCAGCATGGTTTTGATGGTTGCGAAACCCTCTACAATATGTACGGCTTGGATCATCCGTACGGACCATGAGGGTGACCCACTGACTTCCACAAAACGGACGCGGTCCGTCCGTTTCGCTGCAGCTGGAACGGCAGTTGCCGTTTTTGGAGAAGGCACGGTCAAGAGTCGGTTTGACCGACTCTTTGTTTCCGTGCACGGCTGGAGAAATAGTGCACTATGCACACTTTGTTCGGGTGGGGTCCATTACGATGTTTCTACGAAATTCAATCCATCCATTCATTTTTACTCCCCATTTAAGGCGTTGAGACCAAAGTTGAGGCATATCCAGATTGTAGGTGGGCCCAGAATCAACAGTTTATGGGCTGATCTGTCAATTGGGGTACTTCCATAGTGATCCGAGGGCTGAAATTTTACGTGTACGGTTAATTTGTGACCCTTAGGACATATATACAGTTTCAAGACAATCGGATGGCAGGAACCCTGTGATCTTGCATTTTGGACGTTTTTCAAGCCTGTTTGAAGTGAGTGGCTGGAATCTCTCTGATCTCTGGTGTGTGAATCCTCAATCTTGGTCCCATGGCGTTCCGTCCAATGCCTTGGTGATGCCTGATCGTTAAATTCATGCTTTTAGCATCCTTTTCAGTTCACGCTCCTAAATTCACCTTGCATCACAAACACGATTAAAATGAACCGTTAAGCAGTGTCATGTTCGTAAATCTAGGTAGTAACTAGGGTCTAATATGCAATATTTGACCCTCAACAAGGGAACCTAGAAATTCAGCGAGACAACCTAGGATTTGTACGAGGGAAGCTACGAATTGAGCGAGGGAACCTAGGAATTGAGCGAGGCAACATAGGGATTGAGCGAGAGAACCTACGAATTGAGTGAGGCAGCGTAGAAATTCAGTGAGGAATCCTAAGAATTGAGAGAAGGAAGCTAGAAATTGAGCGAGGGAACCTAGGATTTGAGCGAGGCAACCTAGAAATTGAGAGAGGCAATGTAGGGATTGAGCGAGGCAACATAGAAATTCAGCGAGGAATCCTAGGAATTGAGTGAGGCAACATAGGATTTGAGCGAGGCAACCGAGGGAACGTAGGAATTGACGAGGAAAGCTACAAATTGAGCGAGGGAACCTAGAAATTAAGCGAGGCAACGTAGGAATTAAGCGAGGGAAGCTAGGAATTGAGCGAGGCAACCTAGGAATTGAGTAAGGCAACGTAGAAATTGGAGCGAGCCAACATAGGAATTGAGCGAAGGAACCTATAAATTGATCAAGAGGGACCCCTTTTCCAGTAGATGAGATTATGATGAAAGGTATTATCTCAACGTTTCTTTTCTCTGTCTTGCTCTTAAAAATCGTTGAATCCAAAACCCTTAGAGAAGAAAGATCCTAGGTTGCCTCGCTCAAATCCTAGGTTGCCTCGCTCAATTCCTACGTTCCCTCACTCAATTGCTAGGTTGCCTCGCTCAATTCAAAGGTTGCCTCGCTCAATTTCTAGCTTCCCTCGCTCGATTCTTATGTTGCCTCGCTCAATTCCTAGGTTGCCTCGTTGAATTCTGACCTTGCCTCACTTAATTTCTAGGTTCCCTCGCTCAATTTCTAGCTTCCCTCGCTCAAATCCTAGATTGTCTCGCTGAATTTGTAGGTTCCCTCTCTTAATTTCTAGCTTCTCTCACTTAATTCCTAGGATTCTTCGCTGAATTTCTACGTTGCCTCGTTCATTTCTTAGGTTCCCCTGCTCAATTCCTACGTTGCCTCGCTCAATTTTTAGGTTCCCTCACACAATTTGTAGCTTCCCTCGCTCAATTTCTAACTTCCCTCGCTTAATTCCTAGGTTACCTCGCTCAAATCCTAGGTTTCCTCGCTGAATTTTTACCTTGCCTCACTCAATTTTTAGGTTCCCTCGCTCAATTTCTACCTTCCCTTGCTCAAATCCTAGGTTGTCTCGCTGAATTTCTAGGTTCCCTTGCTTAATTTCTAGCTTCCCTCGCTTAATTCCTAGGATTCCTCGCTGAATTTCTACGTTGCCTCGTTCATTTCCTAGGTTCCCTCGCTCAATTCCTACGTTGCCTCACTCAAATCCTAGGTTGCCTCGCTCAATTTCTAGGTTCCCTCGCACAATTTGTAGCTTCCCTCGCTCAAATCCTAGGTTGCCTCGCTGAATTTCTGGATTCCCTCGTCAAATTCTAGCTTCCCTTGCTTAATTTCTAACTTCTCTCGCTCAATTCCTAGGTTGCCTCGCTCAAATCCTAGGTTTCCTCGCTGAATTTCTACCTTGCCTCACTCAATTTCTAGGTTCCCTCGCTCAAATCCCAGGTTGTCTCGCTGAATTTCTAAGTTCTCTCACTTAATTTCTAGCTTCCCTCGCTCAATTCCTAGGATTCTTCGCTGAATTTCTACGTTGCCTCGCTCATTTTCTAGGTTCCCTCGCTCAATTCCTATGTTGCCTTGCTCAAATCCTAGGTTGCTTCACTCAATTTTTAGGTTCCCTCGCACAATTTGTAGCTTCCCTCACTCAAATCCTAGTTGTCTCGCTGAATTTCTAGGTTCCCTCGCTCAAATTCTAGCTTCCCTCGCTGAATTTCTAACTTCCCTCGCTCAAATCATAGGTTGCCTAGCTCAAATTGTAGGTTTCCTCGCTCATTTTCTACGTTGCCTCGCTCAATTTCTAGCTTACCTCGCTGAACTCCTACCTTGCCTCTCTTAGTTTCTAGGTTCTCTCGCTCAATTCCTACCTTGCCTCGCTCAATTTTCAATTTGCCTACTCAATTTCATGTTTGTCCCGCTCAATTTTTAGTTTGACTGCGAAGTGATTGAAATTGACAGCGAAGTGAATGAAATGTATTTTCAACCATCGACCTGATGGAATCTTGGAAAATAACTAGGTTAGTTGGCTAAAGTAGCTTCTCCTACCCCAAAATCATATGTGGTATGTCAAGTAACTAATTTTAGTTTAGAAGATATTCTTGTTAAATGAATAATGAAATAAATGAAAAAAAAGGAGAATTTTTTTTGAAAGTAATTCGTAGCTATAATTATAGCTACGGTTATAATCCGTAGCCATAGAAGCCCGTAGCATAAGTTCCTTTTTTTTGTTTTTTATTTTTCTTTCACTGTTGTAATCACCACCGCCTTTTGTGGGTCCCATCATGAGATCTGTGTTATATCCAAACCGTCCATCTATTTGGAGAGCTCATATTCAGGCTTGAGACTAAAAATAAGATAGATCTAACTTTCAAATAGACCACACTGTAAAAGGCAATGGGGAATTGAACGTCTACCATTGAAACCCTTTTAGGGTTTATAGAAGTTTTGGATCATTATGAAATTTGTTTTTCTTCTTCATTCAGGTCTTTGTGACCTATGAATGAACTTAGACGGTGAGGATTTCTCACAAACATCACAGTGGGCCCCCAAAAAGTTTTTAATGGTCGCTCATTCAACACTGTTTCCTGTAATGTGGTACACTTGAGATTTGCATAAACCTCATTTTTGGTCGTATCCCATAAAATGAGATGGAAAAATATATGGACGGCATGGATGAATAGCATACATCATGGTGGGGCCCACAGACCACCGAACATCCGCCATTGGCTGGTGGCAGGGGAGTACCCAATCCGTTTCCGTGAAAGGAGGGGTAGTTTCGTCTTCAAAGTCGCTGTCCGCACGTGCTAGTCTAAGTTGGTAACTAAAGTTTGTATTCCTTCATAAAAACCGCTGGGTAAAAGGTTTTGTCTACAGTGGTCATTTTCTCCCTCCTCCTCGTTCTTTGTTCTGGAAGTCGAACAAAAGAGAGAGAGATTATATGCTATTGTTACATTCAAGGGCTCCATCATTCTCTATTGCTGCTCTGTGATCCTTCTGTTGAGCGGTACATCGAACTCCGGAGGTGCCGGACCGAAAGATTCTTCACCACCTAGAAGGAATTCCAAGATACCCATATGTAAATCTTCTCAGAATCTCACCTTATTTTATTTTATTTTGAATTTGGTGTGTTTGGGTTAGTTTTGGCCTGAAATTGGATTTTTCTATCATGAGATTCAAAGGCCAAAAGCAGTAGCCTTTTGTGAAAATTTCCATTGGTATATCCTGTTTGTTGACATTCATTGTTGTGGATGATTTCCTTTTCCAACAATGTGGCTTCCTTTTTTTTTTCATTTTGATTTTATTTGCTTCATGGTATTGATAGATCCTGCTTTCAGCAATGTGATTTCATTTTATATGATTTTTGTATTTATATCTGCATTTGCATTAGTTTATTATAAATATTATTATTATTATTTGAATGCATATACATTAGCTTTGATTTTAACATATATCTGATTGGAATGAAAAATTAGGGCTGCTGTACAATGCTTGTTGGCATTTTATTGAGGTAGCCTACTTAACATTGATCTGAATTAGGGCCCCTCCATTGATGGGTGATATAAAAAAGATTTGGGCATCGATCAATCCCAAAAGTCGAGCAATGAGCATTTTCCATTTTCCTACTACATTGATGGTTCGTTGTACTCTCTTTTAACCACCCATTTGCATGCCAACAATTTGATGGATCGGACTGTCCACTGGGGTTTTGTATCTGAGGGTATATTGGCCCCGGCCTTTTTTTAAATATAAAAAAAAAAAAAAAAAAATATGATACAGGCATTGTATATCAATATCAGAATGTATCGGTTCATATTAGTCGATTTTATTTTTATTTATTATTTATTTATTTTTAAATTTTGGACATGCATATATAATGGTGCATCAAACTATTCTTTAATCAGAATGTTGTTTGTCAGTTTAACATGTTGTAAGTCAACCAATTGGGCCCTAATTGAACACAAATCAAGTACGATGTGGTGAATTAGTGTCCATTATATTGAAATACAAGAAAAAAAAAGAAGATGAAAACATCAACAACAACAAAAAAAGAGGTGAAAGTTTACCCATCTTTCGATTTTTCCCATTGTGGTCCATTCCGCTTCAATTTGTTGAATCCCACTGAAATAATTTGATTTGATCCTAAAATAAGTCTAGATCTAGACTAAAATGGCTTTCTAAGCTCCCTCCATGGTTTAGATGAAAAAAGAATCAGAAAAATGAATGAGATTTTGATTTTAAAAAAATTAAAATTAAGCCTTTATATGTGCGCCAGAAAAATGAATGTGATTTGGTTTTTTAAAAAAAATAAAATTAAACCTTTATTGGTGTGACGCCCGTATTGGACCTGTATCGTTGCCAATACATCTCTATTGGTTGCTATGGGCCGATATAGAACATTTTTTAATAAGCTGGGCCGAATAGGTCCCATATCACATAGCCGTATTAGCCGATATGATACCAATGCCGAAAACTAATTACAGCATCACCGATTCAAAGTGAGGCCCATCAAATATACCACTTGGCTCACTGAAAGTGTGGGACCTAACTTTAACGAAAGCTGACCGCAGAAAATGCTGTTAATTCAATGCCGAGTGTCATCAAGAAAACCCCTCTAAACCATTCTTGTGGAGTATGGTTTTTAATTACAAAAGGGCTTCCATCAATTTACGTCTCAAGTAATTGGTGCATTGATTGCTGAAGCCAGTCATGCTTTGAAACAAACTAAACTGATTTTTATTTAAAATTTGATTCAATTTTCAGACTCGAGGTTTAATCAGCAAGAGCTGCCAGCTTGCCAGCCAATACTATACAATGGGTAAGCTCCAACAGGATTCTTAATCTCTTTGCTAATGTCGGATATGCGTTTTGTAACCTCTTAATCTCATGAGTTTCTTGAGTACATCAGCAATATTTTATTGGGAATTCGTTCAATTGGTGGCCCTGCTTCGAGAACTCTGAAATCAGATAATCACACCACAATGTCCATGATTCTTCCAGGTGATCTCCGCGTTCATGCACATCAGCATCATCTGTCCCCTTCGATGTCGCTTCCCTGCTTTCTTCCCAGGATGTATGTTTGTGATTAACCAGTCATGTCACTGTCTGAAATGGGAAATGCTCAGGCAATTCATGGAATGCATGCAGCAGGCATTTGTTATAGATCCTGGTTAATCATCAGGTGGATCCCACCTTGAACATGTCCTGGGCTAAAAACCAACAAAGGCACTCATCAGGTCGGCTGTGTATGTGAATAGAGACCACTGATAAAACTCAAAACCATCTACACATGTGAACCACCTGATGATGCCCATATCTCTCACACTTGTGCCACTCTGGTACGTGTGCTCGAATCGCGCTCTAGCACTTCTCATGTGAAATTTAATGATTTTGGTTCTTGTCTGTCTTCTATAGTCTGTATTCTGCTGAATATTCAGTTTTCACTTTCAGGATGTTGAAATCATTTACCCGTATGAGAGACTGCATACCGGAGAGATCAAGAGGCAATATGCTCGCATTTATAAAGGATCCGAAAACAGACAACCTGCAAAAGGATAGTAACAATAAGATCGGGTGAGATTGCAACTTTAAATGAGAATACTATCTTTTGCATTCTCATGATGTGTTTAACCAGGGCCCACCAGAATTTAACCCATTACCCTCCAAATCTTAATCACAAATTGGAGTATATATGGTTTAGTGCTTAGAATGGGATCAGATTTCAAATAAGAAAACCTTCTGAAGTAAAACTGCAGTTACCATAGAATGCAGGAAGTGATGCAAGAAATGTCTCATGACTCTTGTCTACAACTTGTATAGTTGCACTTACACAAATATGTGAAACAAAGCCCAATGCTGCCATTTGATGCAGGTACCAAAAGGCATGAAGCAGCCTATTTATGTGTATTATCAGTTTGATACTTCTACCAAAATCATTGCAGGTATGCATCCTCCATTTTCACTTCTAGTAACTGTTTGATTTTGATGTCTGATTTATACACTCGTTCTAGGCACTTTGGAACCGAACTCTGAACTCGGATGAGGACATATGTCTGGCTGTCTAAAACAGATACAAATGTCAAGATGCCGGGAACACCGGAAAACCAACATCGTCACATACCTGTACAGATATATAATGACATCGGAAAAAAAAAATGTATTTTTATGTAATGTGTACTTTATAGTGGATAAGATAAAGAAAAAAATGCATCTAAATGACCTGAAATACATTAGATCTATACAAGTAGTAAAGGAATACAGCTCAAGTACAAGAATAAAACATACATTATCATTGTCTCATAGGTGGATCCTTACTCTTGCTCTGGTGGTAGACTCTCAGGAGTTTTAACACCAGGTCAAAGGTTCGAGTATCCATAGGTGGTGAAATCCTACTACAGCGTGAGTGTGTGGGGATGTGTGTGCGTGTGTGGAAAAAAAAAAAAGAGGTGGATCTGACACATTCATGGGACTTGGCATTTCAATTCTTTAGAAAACAGAGTGTCCTTTTTACATGCTATTTACAACTTCGATCATACGAAATCGGGTAATTTTTCAAGGGGTTGGATTTGTTGGTGTTAATTTGACTTTGTTTAATACTATTCCCTTCTGATTTCCATGGTATCAAAAAGTGGTAACATTACAGCTATAAAAACCTTTATGTGAAGGAAACATTCACCCCCTTTATGTGATAGGAGTTGAATCAGAGTTGAATCTGTTTATTATGAAAAAAAAAGGGGGCCATATTGGCATTGCTACGGGACTGATACGCTGTTGTTACAGGCTAATACGACCATTTAGGCCCATTCAAAATTTTTTATTTCCAACTATTCTCTCTTTTTCTGCTTCTATATTCTTTTCAACCATGAAGGGAGCTTAAAAACTAAGTTTGAAATAGATGCAGGGAGTGGGATGATTTGAGAAGTATTGGAGTCAAGGGTAAACTGTCTTTTTTTTTTTTTCCCTTCATCTTTCCATCTTCATTTTGTTGTACTTAAATGTAATGGGCCCTAAATAATCCACCAAATCATGCTAGACTTGTGTTTGATTGGGGCCTATTTGGTCAACTTTCAGCAGGACAAGTGAACACTGCTCAACAGACAACATTCTTACCAGAGAATGGTCCGTTGCAACATCAAACGCATGTCCAAAACTTTTGAGGAGAAGAAGAAGAAGAAGAAGAAGAAGAAGAACGAGAATACATATTTGGAAGCATCACATCTTTTGAGAAGTTTACCAATAATTTTCAAGGTTTTATTGTTTTAAATTTACGAAAGAAGAAAGTTTTGGCTGTTAAGGGCCTATATTGGCTGGCCAGAAAGCTGGCTGTTATAGTTTTGTAAGACCTTGGCGATTTCCTGAAAAAATGGTATATCATATTGGGAAGCCGAGGTCTATTCGTGCACCCCAACTTGATTATGACTTTGTAATTCAGGTATGTCAAGAGCAGAAGTGTTGAGCAGCTGCAGAAGCCCAGGAAACAGAATTCCACTAGCACCTGTGAACCCAAAGACACCACAGCAGGTGGATCTCTGATTGTTCCTTGTGGTTTCATAGCTTGGAGTTTGTTCCACGACACATACAGTTTGACTTGTGGCAGCCAGGCATTGCTCTGAACAAAAAGGATATTTCCTGGATATGTGACAGGGACTGAAGGTTTGATGATGGTGTCTGCTAAGAACTTCCAAAATGGGACTCTGGTAGGTATGGAAAACTAAACCCAACTTCCATTCTGTGTTTACAATGAAAGAGACAAAAACGACTCTGTCAAGACTTGAAGGGAACTCAAAATTAGTTTAAAAAAAAGAAAGAAAGAAAAAAAAAGACTCGGTCAAGAAAAAAATTGACTTGACAATTCTGTAAAAAACTTGATGAAATTTGATTAGATTCACCAAGATTCAACAATATTAACATATTTAAATAATAAATATTATTGAAAAACTTGAGAAAAAAATTGTTCCCTACGGTATCAACCACCTAAGCTATTTTTTGCCTGAGTTTTGGTAGGGCAGATTAACTGATTCACAGTTTAGATTGAACACACAACACTTGGGCATAAAAGCTCAAACGTATTGGAACTACTATACATTCAAACATATGTGAACAATACCTAGAGACAATTACGTGGAATGGCAAAAATGGAGTTAGATTGAAGTTGCAGCGATGCAGATGAAAGAGACAAACTACAAAATTGAGTTCGATTTCTCTGTTGTGACTTAGGATCCAATGTCGACATTTGGGGTGCTTATATTTGGCATTGGTGGACTAGAACATCCATTTCATATGAAGATATATTATTTGGAGGCTAAAATGTCATTTACTCACATAGGATTGTACATAACAAGGCACTCATCTGTGGAATCTAATGAATGAAAGCAAGTTTGGCAAATTAAGGCAATCTAGGGTAAAAAGGGTACATCAGGGTAAGTTGCAGCAACTTAAGGAAAATTTGGATAAATTAGAGCGAGGATGAATTAGGGAAAATTGTGCAAAATTTCAGTAAACGAGGGGTTAATCAAGCTTGCTTGATCAATATTAATACGTTAATCCATGATAACAAGTCCACCCAAAACCACACACCTAATTCACAGTGCTTGTCAGGCCTTTAGGCATCCTCAGACTCCTATACAACACAATTAATTATTGAGCTCCCTTTGTAAACTTGAGTTCATGTCCAAACCAATTAGCTATTGGGCTTAAAAGTTAGGACCTGTGTGGCAGACACCTAAAAATGAGTTAAATCTCATTTTAGTTAACAACAGATGTGTTATAGAGATTTAGATCTCTAATACATAACTTCTATTAACATGAATTCATTATATATATACTAGAAACTAAGACCGAATGTGAATGTAGAGCTTACTAAACTCTATTTGCTAGACTTCAAGCTCAACCTATATCCAATCCAAATGAACTTAGTGCCCGATTGGTCGAGAACAAGTTGCAAGATATGTGCTCTCTATCTCAAAGGGAGTTATTTCATAAGTTGGCATGTGTTGGTCAATATACAGGCAATAGAAAGTTGAACATATGGCATGTGTTAACACTAGTTAAACCATCTAAATTGTGGACCCAAATTATAAAATAAACCAAAAGCCAGATTGGTTGAACATTCTCAACTTCTGGTCATTGGACGCTTGTTTGGTCAATTCAGGTCAATGTCTATTTCACATTTCAACTGTTCATTAAACATAGACGGTTCTAGTCCACAAAAAACCAGAATTTTCTTTTCATTGTAGAGACGGAATAACTGGAATATGGTAGAGCAAGGTGTGCATTGTAGGGTGATGTGCCAATTGGGTCCATTAGTAAAAGCCATACCTACTAAATTTCTGTCCATTCGTTTGGCGGACATCAAAGCAACGGTAGAAAACTAAAATATTTAATTGTTAAATCATCTTTGGGGTAAATTGTTAAGAAGTAATGAATATAACTATCTATAGGTTTAATTTTTGTAGCATGAGCCAGCCACATTAGGGTACAGTAGTTGGATGGACCCAGTTGTATAATTCTTGTTGCATGTAGGGTGAGAAGATCGCTACATGCTTTTATCTGGTCCTTGACCTGGGTCCAACCCAATGGACTCCAAATGCATCTCCAGCTGAGTGGGATCAGATCTGCCACTGGTCAGGGGATCACTCAAAACTTGGTCTAATCAACTGAGTCACTTGGTAAATTGAGGACATGAGAGATCGGTTTTGATTACTCGAACTGAGCCACTCAGGTGAGTGAAATAGTTTTTTGTAATAAATTCATGTGGAGAGAGACTTTGATTTCCTTTTAATCCATTCATTTTAGATTTATAAAATGTGTGGTTTTCGAGATATGCTCCATTTAATCTATGTATCTATTGCAACCACCACACATTTAGGAATGCCAAGGGACTGAGCCAGATGATCTGGCTTTCAGATTAGGCCTGACAAGAGTCAGGAGTGAGCTTGGTTAATGAGAACATGGTTCGGGCTCAGGCCTGATCATGAAATTAACCCAATCTGCTAAGTATAGGTCCCACAAGTGTGAAAGCATGTGATTTTGTGGGCCCTACAAGGTGTAAGTAGTCAGGTAAAAAAATCACCATTTATGTCTGAGGATATGTTAATGAGCCAAAGAGTTGGTCTAGTTTCAATAACCATGATGGTGGGGCTACACATGGCTAATTAGGTTTATTAATTTACGAAGCTTCCACGCGGTTCCAGTGCCATGACAGCAGGGACGTTGCCTAGCTATCGTGGCCTATATGGTGTGTGCATGAGATCCAACCAGCCCGACTGGCACAACCCTACATGATGTGTACCCAGCACAAAAAGTAAGCCAATCTGCTAATCTGGTGGGCCACACCAATGGTGCAGGTGTTGATTGATCATAAGGAAATCAATCTCAAGGTTGGTTCGTACATGTATTCTCGCATAAGTGTATTTTCATGTTTGACAGTAATGATGGGAAGAGAAACTTGGTTCCATTGCAAATGACATGTCAGGAGGTGAGCCCACAGCCTGTTGGTATCAATAGAAAGAAACATTCAAGAGAGATTCATAGCGCCAATCTTAAAGAAATTGATAATCAAAAAGTATTTTCCATGAAGATATACTATACAACGATGGCATTGAATGGTGTAAGAGGCGGGATGGGGGCATCTGCCACCGTAGAGAGTCAACTGGACCTTTTTTTTTTTTTTTTTTTTTGTTAGCTTGTTAGTACACCCCACTGTCAGTTGACACTTCGCTGTTAGCCACCCCCACTAGGGATCGATACCAAGACCTCAGTGTTGAAACGAGGTATCAACTAGACCTTTTGTTCATGAGTATGAGCACAGAGAAACAGTGAGTATTGCCATGTGTTTCAAGAAAGGTTTTGAATTTCCTGTATTCACCACTATCATGAGTTTGAATACTTTTGATTTTGCACTCAAAGATATTCTCAATATTCGATTTAAATCTTTAAAAAATACTATATAAATCTACTAACATCATCAATGAAATGTATCTTATAGTGAAACCTTGAATAGATGACAAGGGAGTATGAGTATGTCTGTCCCCACATCAGAAAATATTAATTACAAAGGTCAATTGGCTACAAATGTACATATTATAAAAAGAAAGTTACAAGGCTTTTGCCCATCTGACAGGAAGAACAAGAGTTCACAAAATTAATGGAGATTGCAAGTGAAAAGTAAGAAACAGCCACATGATGAACTGTACACATTGTTGGATGATGGGCTGCCTCCAGATGATATAAATTGCCTTTGCTGGAGCTACATAGATGAAATCTCTTGTATCTCTGGTCCTTCATAGAGAAAGCAGGTGGATTAAACTCAAAGTGAAACAAACACCAATTTATAACTATTGTACCAAACACCAAATATCCATTTTCAGCACAACTGTAATCATTATAAACCCAATTAATGGTAAATAAATAGGTTGTGCATCTACGTATGAGGTGTATCATGGCATGTGTATGGCATGAAAACTGTCCTGTGGGGTCACACCCCCACTGTGAAATAGGATGCCTTAAAAGACAGACCAATCCAATCACTAGGTGGGCCACACCGTACAGAACAATGGACAACTACCCAAAAACCTTCAAATTCATGTGGGGTCACTCGATAGTTGGACTGGCCAGATATTTAAAGGTGTCCTGTTATAATGGTGGGGTAACCCACTGGAGGATGGGTTATAGTTGCAATCACCTCATTGGCATTTCCATCACCCATTCAAACTGTTCATCAGGGCCAGTGAAACTCGTCAAGGCTTCCTTGAAAAATTAGACAAATTGATGATTAATGTAGAACAAGTGACATAACTTCATGGAAGGCCATGATCAAAAGAAATCATGCAGGAAAGCTCGATCTAAGGCAAAAATAGCCTAAACCTGAGCTGTAACTTCCGGTAGCTGCAACTTTACAAATTGATTATCGGATTCATGTATATAAAATGTTTGAAATGCTATCAACTAGCCTTAGGAAATGAGAACTACAAGGTCAGTTGACTGCAAAGAATTTTTAAAATTTGGTATTTCCCTGGCTTCATCAAATCCGATTCTATTAAATGAACACACTTGAGACTGTCCATCTAGTAGGACCCATCAAAAAATTTTTGTTAGACAAACCGAGCCTGAATTTCTTCTCCTCTTCTCCAAAATGTGGGCCATGAACCCTTTTTCTTCCACCATTGGTTTGGAATCTACCATTTAGGTATTTCTAACCATTGAGTCGATCTTCTGTTTGACACAAACAGTAATTTTCTATTGGTTGCAATTAATTGGGTCATGTCATGATAACTGCATATAATGCAGCAGTGCTAACAACGTCATGGATGATCTGGACCAATCGCAATGCAGAAAAACAGGAAATGCTTGTCTGTGATGAGCAGAGGATCCAGATTCATCAACGATAGTAAAAAATGATATGTCATCTGACCTGTTACCACAATGAGGATTTCGATAGGGTACCGTGTATACCTACCACATTTACCATATAAAGGTTTTCCACCTCTAGATTGCATCTTAGATGATGATATGAACTGATCAAGTCTGAAGTTTTGGATTATGTGCTACAATGGCCATTTGAAGAAAATATGCTTTGAATGATTGTGTATGAAGAGGAAAATGAAATATTGGAAAGTAATTTTTTCAATGAGTCGTGTTCAGTTCAAGATTCAAAGGTTAGATGATCAAGATGCATGATTACAAGAAAGTAGCAGTAATAAGAATATGAATGGTTCACATCAATTTAAAAAAGTACCCTGACCGTTACTACCACCCATAAAAATACACCCACCATGACTATTTCTATTACGTTTATTATATGACTAAAAGCAGAACGATGGTGATTTCCTACACGTGTGGACATACAAAATATGTGTGAAATTTGTGATATTCATGGAGCAGTTGAGAAGAGGTGAATGTTTTGGAGATATAAATGTTGGGGAAGAGCATGTGAGCAACAATTGAAAAAGAAGAAAGAAAAATACCTTCTTTTTCTTCTTCGGTGGTAGATGGAACTTCATAGAGGATGGGAGCCCTGTGTGCGCGTGAAATTAGAAAACCTCCTGACCATGGAACGTAGCATACGTCATCTTATTACAAGATTTGAGAATAAAAAAAATATATATATTTAAAATTTGTAAGGGATTCATGAGAGGTTATTGAATGTGTAATTTATCGCAACACTTGCAGCATGACACACGTGTGAGAGAGATTTACACTATTCTATTCGTTAGGTGAGGCATCCCATGAGAGCTCATCGACCCAAAATGTTGGGGTCGTCCACCCATGTATGAGAAAAATAAAAATAAAAAATGGACTGCTCTGTGGACTGCACGATGATGTATGTATTTTATCTGTGTTGTTCATCCTTTTTTTCAGTTCATTTTAGGGCATGAGCCAAAAAAAAAATCAGGCAGCTCCAAAACTCAAGCATATACACATGTTGAAGTGGTGATTAAACACCACCATTAAAAACTTCTTGAGACTATAAAAGTTTTGAATATATAAAGCTGATATTTGTGTTTTCCCTTCATCAGGTTCGTGTGACCTAATTGATAAGTTGGATGGCAAATATACATTAGAGTGGGCCCTAGGAAATATTTAATGGTGGAGCATTCAATCACTGCTGTTTTCATATGGTGTGATCCACATGAGATTTTGACCTACCTCATTTTTAGGTTATGCCCTAAAATAATTCTCTAAAGTGAATGGACGGTGTGGATGAAGTACATACATACATTATGTGGGCCTACAGTGCACTGTCCGGTAGTGAACTCTGTGCTGGCAGTGTCAGTATACAATCCATGCCAGACAAGTGTTGCCGGATGCGGCTTTCCTGTGCTGAGATGCTAGGTGTGGCCCACTGTGATTTTGTGAGAAATTCACAATGTCCATCTATTTTTCCAAATCATTTTAGGACAAGAGACCAAAAATTAGATGGATTCAAAACTCAAGCCGCCATGCAAGAGGGACAACTAGTGATTATATTCATCTTCATCATCCACTTGCATATATAGCATTTAAGTTTTTCAAATTAAACTGCCCAAATTAAGTGTACTAGTTAGATTATGATAAATACAATTTTAAGCTTATCTTATTATCTAACTATCGAATTGGTGAAATTTACTGGACAATTAAAATTAAATATAAATAAATTCAAATGATCCTATTTTAACAAACAAGTGTTGCTGAATTAGAAGTTAAGTTGGCTGGACCAATCTGGTTTTTGGCTATAACTTAGAGACACTGGTTCCACAAGTTACTTTAATTTTGAGTTAATAGCACATGTACCTGTTATCAAATCACTCAATGAGGAATATTTTAGGGGACGCACCCGTGGCAGAAAGTTTCTCTTATCGCAAAAACTAAGTGGGGCCTACCATGATGTTTGTGAGAAATCCACATTGTCCATCCGTTTTTGGCAGCTTATGTTAGGACATGAACCCAAAAATGAAACAGCTCCGAAACTAAAGTAGGCTGCATGACAGGAAAAAGTTGGTTGGAAAATGCCTATGGTTAAAAGCCATCATGATGTTTATATGCCATCCCGAATGGGGTCATTTCTATTGAGATGAACTGAAAATACAAAAATATTAGCCTGATCCACAATTTATGTGGTGCCATGAATGTTTCAATCATGGACATGACACGGTTTCCTCTCCTGCAGCCCTTCTGAGTTTTGAATCTGCCTTACTTTCCAGCTCATGTCCTAACATGAACTCCAAAGATAGCGATTGACCAGAAGAATCCGCCAATGAGTAGGGCATTTGAGTCATTACTATGCTTTTCTAAATCATTTATTTATTTATTTGAGTTGTCTTACCTTCTTTTATTTATTCATCCCATCATATGTACTATACATAAAGTGGGTGTTCTTTTAGGCATACCACTACAAAAGGAAATGTTAACAAAACTAGAAAGTTGACAAGGCAGAGCCATTAGAATCGGAATGTGGCAGCGCCATCTCTCTACTTTACATGACTTATGGCCATGCATTAATGAGACTGTCCATCTATTAGGACCCCTCACAGATCATATATAGATCACACACACACACGCACACTAAATTTCTTCTCTCTCACCAAATGTGAGCCATTAACCATGTTCTTTCACACCAATCATATGGCTAGGATAATTCAATTTGTGTATTTCTAATCATTTTCCATCCAAAAAAGGGGCAATTTAAACCAGCGTATTGAATTGACACATCACTCCTCTCAATGTGTAATATGGAGAGGTCTCTGTATCCTTATTCCAGTTCCACCAGCTCCACCATATCAACCACAGTAAAAGAAATGAAATATTGTCCAACTTGTTACTGCAGCAAGGATTTTGATAAGGTACTGTGGCCCCCTACTACAGTTACCATAGGGGATTTTCCACAACTGAATTCCATCTTAAAGATGATACTCAAGTTATGATATGCTAAAGGGCCATTTGAAGAAATTAAGTTTGTTTCGGATGACTGTGTATGAAGGGAAACATGGAATATGAGAAGTAAATTTATTTTTTTTATTTTTTTAAAGACTCGTGTTCAAAATTCAAGACTCGAAGGTTGAAAGCAGCATGTCCATGTGGTAGTTGTAAGAACACGAATGGTTCACATCAATCTAAGACAATACCCAAGCATTCTAGGACCAATAAAAATACACCCATCATGTCTACTTTCTCTTAGTATAATTGCATGACTAAAAGCAGAAGGAATGTAGATATTTATTAAATCAATGGGTGTATAAAAAATGGACACAAAAATATTGGTGACTCCCTACACATGTGGACATACAAAACATTTGTGGGATCTATGATGTTCACTAGCAGCTAAGAATAGGTGAATGTATTTGAGCCAAAAATGTTCTGCAAAGAGCATTAAGAGAATTGAAGGGAATTTTAAAAAAAAAAAAAAAAAACATACCTTCACCTTCTTCTAGGGTGGCATGCGCAGCTTCAAAGACAATGGGAGCACTATGTGCATGTAATAGCATACCTCCTGACCATGAGCACATACATAACATCATCTTATTATAAGATTTGGGAATTTTAAAAAATAATAATAAAATTGTGAGAGATTCACGAGAGGTCATTAAATGGGTAATTTATGCTCCATGGGCCCCACAAGCACTTGCAGCTTCAAAGAGAGAGGGACCACATAGGTAGATAGAGCAGGATGGAAGAGTGGTCAGAGGCGTCGTCAAAAGAATTTAGGGGTGGTTTAGCAATTGGGAATTTTGAAAATTATATCCATTTCTAGTAATTAGATTCTTGAGAATTCCAATGTTTCAATCTTGTAGTAACCTGACATTTGAATCCAATCCTTAATCATTTGAAAAGTAGGTTTTCAAAAGAATTATAAATGGCTTAAAATCAGGAATTGAATTAAGGCCAAATTCTAAATTGCATTCAAAAGACAATGCTTTGAGAAAATCTTCAATACCTTGGCAGACTGTCATCATGAATAATCAGGCACTTAACTTTTCTGATTAAATTATATGACGATTAGATTGGCCAACATTTATTTCGATTATATATATATATATATATATATATATATATATATATATATATATATATATATATATATATGCAACAAACAATTGTCCCTAAATTGGCTAGACCAATTTAATGTTTGGGCTATTACTTATAGTTATAGAGACATTAGTCTCACAATCTAGTCAGTATAATTAGAGGTAATACCGTGTGTATGATTTCTAAATGCCTGTGTATCAAGTTTCAAACGTGGCTAGAGTATCAAATATGTAGGCCAGCAGAACATTAGTCCCACGTAAAGTCTTTCAAAAGTGTTAGTCTGACAATGGAGGTTTGCTAATTCCACGTGTGTGGTTACCTGAAATTAAAAGCTCTGAGAATAAAAAATAAAAACAATAGCTGCAGGGGATTCATGAGAGGAGATTGAATTGAGTGGGTAATTCAGAAACGGACAGAGTCATATCCAGTAGCTACCGGACGTGCTCTGTGGGCCCACCATGCTGTATGTGTTTTATCCATACTGTTCATTCATTTTTACAGATCATTTTAGGGCGAGAATCCATAAAAGAGGCACATCAAAACATTTCATGGACCACATTACTTGAAACAGTGGTGATTGAATGCATATGGTTAAAAACTTCTCAGGGGCACAAAAGTTTTGGATGAAGCTGATATTTGTGTTTTCCCTTCATCCAGGTATGTGTGACTTAATCAACTGGTTAGATAGTGAATAAACATTACAGTGGGACTCGGAAAGTTTTTAATGGTGCGCGTTCAATCACCACTAATATTTGGTATTGTGGTCCATCTTTCTCATTTTTGGGCTCATGCCCTGAACTGATATGGAAAAACAGATGAACGGTATGGATAAAACACATATCATGTTGGGCCAACAGAACAGAGCACTGTTCAGTAGCCACCTGGCTACTGCCGGCGTCAATAGGCAATCCGTAATTCGCAGCATACATGCGAGCACGTCACGCGTGTGAGATAGAAAAGTGTGCTGTGGCATTTGATGCGTGGTACGAACGGTGTAGGATTTAGAAAAGGAATTATGAGTGCAGGTTACATATTAATTACACTACCCTCACCTTTTTCTTCTTCTTTCCTCCATATGCTCCACTTTCCATAATCATCTTCAAAGGTGTCATTCAATGGGAATGACTTAAGCATCGGACAATCATCAACCTTCACGAGTCTTAAAGACGGCATTGCCCCTCGCATCCTCGTCCACTCTTCTTCCATCTCTTCCAACTTTGCTACCAAGACCTCCACTTTCCATACCCCATTCTCACTGTCCCAAAATCTGGGACCCATCTTCTTAATCCTTCCCCCACCAAAGCTAAGCAACTGAAGATTGGGAAGGGAAATAGGACTGAGCAACGCAGGTGTGCTTTCTCCTGGGTAGTCGAAAAGATACAACTCTCTAAGGGATTTTAAAGGAGCAGAAAACTGACTGTCAATCTTCTTTACAATTCCTTCACTTTCAAGAGAACTGCCCTCAAAGTTTAGTACTAGAAATTGCAGATGATAGAGCATTGATAACACATTCCATTCCCCTTCTATTTGTTTCTCTGACTTTATGTGCATCCAAAGTTCTCTGAGTCTTGTCAACTTCTTCAGATCCGAAATATCGGATCCATTTTTACTACCCAAATTCATTGGCTTAAACCATTGTAACCTTTCAAGATTTGAAAGCTTTCCAAGCCCTTCCGGCATGCATTCTAAAGAGGGACAGTTAATGATTTTGACAGCTGTCAGTTTCTCCAATGTTGTGATTGACACAGGAAGCATTTCCAAATTCGGGCAGTCTCTTAAATATAGAATCTGAAGATTTCGAAGATTTCTGATTGAATCGGGGAGTCTTCTTAACGCAGAATGCTCTATTCTAAGACAAACGAGGTGCTGTAATGACCCTATCCCACTCAACCAATTCTTGGCCACAACATCGATTTTCGTGTTTGACAATGAAAGATCTAACACCCTCAACCACCTTACTTTGCATAATAGTACTTTTACACTTGCAATGATCTCATTCCTCTCAATTTCCATTCCAAATAATGACCGCAGCTTGGTGGAACTGTTTCGGATGCTCTCCACTGTTGTGTTCTTTGAAATTCCCAGGCGGCGAGACTGCACACTGAATCCGATCCTACCTCCACTCTCCAAGGTCACAAAAAACCCCTCTTCTCTTGCAATTTTTATAACCATATCTCGAACCATATCATGCATTTTGCAATAAGTGAAGCGACTTTCAAAGACATCTTTATTCGCTCCAAGTATCAAAAATCGATTAAATAATTCTGCAAGGCATTCTTCTCCGATCTCAAATGCCGTTTTCTCATTTCTTCCCCAAACAAAACCTTCACCAATCCACAATTCAACAATGTACTCAACTGATATTTCATAATCTTCGGGAGAACTGGCAAAACACAAGAAGCAAGGTTTTAAGTGTGTTGGGAGCTCTTTGTAGCTTAACTCTAGTGTCGAAATGATCATCTCATCTTTCTTACTGATTTCCAACTCCTCCTTTAGGTGCTTTGATATTTGCTTCCATTCATGGATGGAATCACCTTTCCCCAACATCATTCCGCCCACAATATTGATTGCCAAAGGAAGCCCCCCACATCTCTTAACAATCTCCCTTCCCAAGACCTCCAAATCTGGATTTGTGCACTTGCCTCCATTTCTTGCAAAAGCTACCTTGCTAAACAAGGACCAACTATTTTCATCTGAAAGAACTTGTAAACGATGTATGCACTTGTCAGTAGCCCCCATTGATTGAGCAACCTTCTCATTCCTTGATGTAACAATAACACAGCTACCCTCCACTGAGGGCAAAGCGGACTTCAAGCTATCCCACCACCTCCCTTCATGTGTTCCCCACACGTCATCCAAAACTACCAAGTACTTCTCATCTAATATACTCTTAAGCCTTTCCAGTAGCTCATGGATGTCATCTCCCTTCAGCAATTTCTCTTCTACCTTTAGTTTCTTCAACATCTTTTTCAGCAATTCGTTGAATTTGAAATTTTGAGAAACAGTAACAAAACATGAATGCTTAAAAGATTTTTCCGCACTCTCCCTGTTATATGTCTTCTGAGCAAGCGTGGTTTTACCGATTCCCCCCAATCCAACTATTCCAATCATTGTTAATGGCCCATTAGCTTCTAAGATGCAATTTCTAATCTTCACCGAGTCTTCTTCTAATCCTACCATTTCATCTTCATCCATTAGGATTGGGTAGGTCAGTGGCATATTCCCACCATCTTCATATTTACCAGTTTGGCAAGGAGTTGTATCTAAGAAGGACTTCATCCTGTCCTTCACTTCTCTTATCTTTTTATTTATTTTACTCAACTGCTTTCCCAACTGACAACGGGTTTTCAAAAGGGCAGGAGAGCAATAACTCATATAACTGAGTGCATAACCTTGACGTTTTTTATGGAATAGAAGCTGGCAATCCGCTATTACATCTTCAGCATCGTATACCAACTCTCTTAAGTCGCTCATTACCATCTTGAGAATCGCATTCCTATCTTTTCTCCTCACCTGACCAACTTCCTTGAGATATGTCTGCATGTACTGAAGCTCCTTCTTTGTTTCCTCGAACTGGTCATTAAACTCAAGTTGTTGACGACCTTCGCTTACAAGTAATGACACCAATTTATCCAAGATAACACTGAGGACAGCATCTGCCATTTTCCTGTAAGATATTATCATATACATTTGTGAAACAGGAATTCAAAACTAGAAGGTGAAGGGAAAGAGGAAAGAATGAAAACTTGCTAGAAAATATTGCAAATGAGTTGGCTATAAGAAAGTATTTGCACTAGTATTCCTATAACAAACCCTTTATTTCATTCATTTTTCCTTAAACCTAATGCATTGTTTAGAAACTCATCAAGTCAACTTAGAACTCCGCTATGTCAACTCGGATCAATGTGAAAATCTACCATGTTCCTTAAACTCAGTTTGTTACCTTAAACTTGCCCAAGTTTTGCGCTAACTCTAATGACCTACCAAGTTTTTAGGTATTGGCTGAGTTTTAGAAAGTAACAAGGTTTGATAAAGAAAAATGTAGAGGTATGAACCTACATGCCACTTCTAACATAAACAAAGACCTTGTTAGAGTTTTGTTACAAGGCTCATTAGGTTTTCTCTAAACTCACCCAAATTATGCACTAACTTGTTGGACTGCTTGAGTTTTATGTTACTACAACGAGTTTTGTAGAGTGAAAAGCTATGGGAAAGAAATTACTCAAGAACAAAGCCACTTAATCACAATGTTACTTCATAGTCCACCTAATGTACCCCAGTTGTTATAGGAAAATACATTGTTAATATGGTTGGCTTTCATCCATATGCTAAATTCTATGGTGTTTGCTTACTATCTTAATCATAGATGGTGTTATGCCACCATTCTCCCAAGGGCAAATAATGGGCCCAATTTTTTATCCATGCCCCATGAACTGAAACTATGCCTAGTTAAAATTGATGAAGTTCTTTTTCATGGTTTTTTTTTTTTTTTTTTTTTTAATTTTTTTTTTAAGATTTTAGTTCAACTATGACAATGGTTGGTTAAATCTCTAGTTATTTGGTTTGAGAGAGAGAGAGAGAGAGAGAGAGAGAGAGAGAGAGAGAGAGAGAGAGAGAGAGAGAGAGTAAGAGGTTACGAAGCTTCTACAGAATCGTTCTTCTTCTCTAATCTTTCGACTTTAAGTTCTTTTTCATTTTTTTTTAATAGTTTAATTCAATTATGACAATGGTTGGCTAAATATCTTAGATAAAGCTAAGAGGTGAATTTGTAGTTATTTTTAATGTTCTAGTTTATTTTTATTTAAGTAAATTGGTATGAATGATGGATAATTGATTGATTTTAGTTTAAATAAAGCTTTGGTTTTAGTTTACTTTGATTTATTGTTGACTCCATGCACTTTGAATGCTTAGGAAGGCTAAGATTGGTTGCTTATCTATTTTGTAAGGGATCTGTAAAATTCGTTGATTTATCATAGACTATGAGCACGATAGATACTTTGAATTTCTTGTGATCAATAACTTGACGCTTCATCCAAGTTAAACAAATCCCATCAGAATTCGATTTGACCTCTCCAGACATTTTCCTTTTAAGAAAATCGATGAGTAGCTCGAACAATTAAATCACTGAGCTTGACCACTTATAAAATCTTCCAGACGATCACCAGCATTTATCGAGTTCCCGATAAGATCCCTTCAAGATTATTGCACGCAGGATCTTAGAGAAAATGCTTATCTTATCATGGAGACAATTCTCCTGTAATCGATCAGTAATTGAGAAGGGGGCTAATCAAGCTTTAAGGACAACATATTTATAGGTGATTCAGTGTGGTGTTAATTTAAATAATTTAGTTTTAGTTTTCCAAATATACTTTTTCCAAGTACATGGGAGGCATGCATGTGCCTTTTCGAATGGGTGAGAAACAATTCTTATATTCTCTATTTTCTCTTGATTAGTGAAGAAAAAAGCCTTTTCATTGCCACATGGTAGGCATTCTCGTCAAACAATGTAAATCCTTATATTGTCTCATTTTTTTTTATGCTCTTTTCTTTCCTACCTTTATTTCATCTGCATTGATTGTGTGCAGGATTTTTGCAACAATTAGTATCTATATGTTGAGAGGCAGCTTCGCAACATCAGCATTGGTGTTTATATTGCCTATGTTTTTGATGAAAGGATCAAGTTGTCCTAGACTCAAAAGTATCAAACTTCAACAATTTGAGTTACACATTTCCCAAGTTAAAGTAAATGTAGTGTTGGTAAAGAAGGGTTGCAAAATCACAATCAGAAGAAAGGAAAAGAAGCATGCATAGAATAAAGATGGAGTTTTTTAGGGGAGAAACTAATAGGGTATGGCATATCTGTTTCTTGCACTAGATTATTTAAATATATTTAATATATGCAATTAAACTACTAATAAAATTTTGTGGGACAAGCTACATAACGTGTACAAAAGGAAGTCTATATTGCATAAGACTTTTGTCTAATTGAAGTTGAACCTCTTGAATATGAAAGCTCATCTTTGTAAGAACATTTGAATGAGTTCAATACTTTGGTTAGTGGACTGGCAACAGGAGATTAAAAATTGATGATAAAGAAAACATAGCTCTTTTCCTGTCTTACTTTGTTAGATGTCAGATTTGTTAGATAGTTTCATTATGGATCTTAGCAATGGTCTAGATCTCAATATAATATCGGCTATATGCACATTGCTTATTTCCAAAGAATTTTATAAAAATAATCTTGGGGTCCTCCGATGATGCAATGATGTGAAAAAAACAAAAAAAAAAAAAAAAAAAAAAAAAAAGAAAGAAAAGATCTATTGCAAGAAGAACTAGTGGGAGATGAAAAAAGATCCAATATGATTCACGAAAAATGGTACAAAAAAGAAGTGAAGTGTTAGAACCGAAGAAAGAGGATCCATTTACAAAATAATTATAGATTTAAAAAGACAAATGAGGAAAGTCCTAAGCTTAATTTCCATGATCAAGCAATAAATTTAAAAGGTTCCCAAGAAAATCTAGTGAAAATGATAGTGCATCCGACGATGGAAAAGTGTTGTGGGCAATTCAATGAGAGAATATGAACTGTTAATGAATTTAGGATTCAAGTGTTTTGTTTCATGTCATGCTGCATAGGGCTACTTTTACACATATTGGTTATGTGTTAATATCATAGTTTGCATGATAACAAACACGTAAAATTTTGGGGATTAGAGGTATCATGGTCACAATGATGATGTCATTAAACAAATTTAATGGACCACATGTGGAAATCCCATGGAAGAAACTTCTACATCGAAAATTTTTAATGTAGATAAGTATAATTTTTTGGAGAAAATGTTTGATTGAAGATTGTAACGGAGCAATGGTAGTTGTAATAGGAGATTTGATGGGTAGTTTATCTCATTTGATCAAAAATACCATGATCGGCTATGTGATCATTGTTGCCAATATCAGGATGGAGTCCACTATGATTTAGCACAACAGGTTCATACTATCGTTACCGATTGATTAAAATTTGTTTTGAGGTTTAAAATCTATTAATATTTAATTTATGTGAGGATTGCTTATTTGCAAAGCTGCTCTATGTTTTTTCTCATCTACTATTAAAAGTAAGAAAGTCATAAATTTGATTCATTCTAAAACTTGAGATGTCTCAGTCAAGTCATGGAATGTTCGATGCATTTTATTTTTTGTTGATGATTTCTTTCGAAAGATATGGTTTCTATACTTAAAAGGAAGAATGACACGTTTCCCTATTTATGAAGTTTGAAGCGTTGTTTGAAAAACAAAAAGAAAAAAAAAATTGTTTACTAGAAATAATAATGAAGGATAATAGACTTCTAATGAATTTAAGGACTTTACAATGAGCAAGTCATTAAGAGGAACTACACAATCCATGGTACTCCATGCTAGAACAGAATGGTTGAATGTAATAAATCATGCCAAAAGCACAATGGATTCGACCGGGCTTAAGTATTGTTTTGGGGAGAAGCCATTTATATGGATTCCTATTTGGTAAATTGATCTTGTCCTACAATCGAATTAGATTAAAAACTCTGAGAAGAGATGGTTTGAAAAATATGTTAATATTTATTCATTTGAACTTTTAGTTGTATTTTTTTGTTAAATGTTTAAAAGGGTAAAAGATAAAGCTAAATGTAATGTCCAAACATTATATTTTTCTTGGCTTTCCAAATAAATCTAGGGTGACATATCATGGGACCCTATTGTTTGTAAGTTATTATAATAAATAGATGTGATGTCATTAAATGATTCAATGCAAAAAGGAAATGTGCAACCTAGCTTAGAGAAATCTAAGATTTAAATCTCCTAAAAATGTTCAAAGTCAACTTGTTGGTCCAGAAAATTCACAAGATGATAGGCTCGAAGACAACGTACCTAATAACAAGCGTGGAGAAGAAACACTGTTACTTGAATTCAAAGTTATTAAGACTATCATAGGAAGGCCCCAAATTAACCTCCAACAGGCTCTATGTGACTACCTATGCTTACATTATAAATGAGGATGAGCCTCTTCATTCTAAGAGGCATGATCAAATCTCATGGATGCTAGCTAGTGGAGAATCTATGGAGAAGTAACTAGTGGCTTTGCATAAAAATAAGAGATGAGAATTAATTGAATAACCAATAGAGAAAAATTACAAGACAATTAATAATATTGACGGGAAGGTTGAAAGATACAAAGCCCTAATGGGAGTAAAAGAGCATACTCAAGAATAAGGTATCAACTTTCAAAAAGAAAAAAAAAAAAAAAATCTTCTCATGTTGCTATTTATATTATTTTAAGTATTATAAATGTCCTTGACCTAGAGTTTAAGTGGTTAATTAGATGTGGAATATGTGTTTAAAAATGGATAACTTATTAGGAAAAATATATGTGACTCAACTCAAAGCTTCTTTTCCTTTTCTTTTTCTTTTTTCTTTATATATATATATATATATATATATATATATATATATATATATATAATTTTAAAAAAAAAAGAAAAAGAAAAAAAAGAAGAAGATCAAGACTTAGTTTACTAGCTAAATAAATCATTTTATTGTTTAAGAGAGTCATCAGATATTGGTACAAGCAAACTGATTCTTTCATTATGAACTTGTAATTTTCAAAATGCAAGGCCAATCACTATGCCTATGTTTGTGACTATGGTGTTGGAGTTGTCCTCAAAAATTAATGTTTTCTTATTAACTACTAGTCATGTGGATGTGACTGGGTTGATCTCAGTTGTAGATCATGATGACAATGTGTCCTTAGTGAACATTATGATGTGCCTTAGTTAATGTGGTGTGTAAAATATATGGAAATTTTGAGGGGTATAATTTTATTTTATTTTTAAGTTTTAGTTGATCAAAATTCATCATTGAGTGGACCATATGACCAATTTAAACCTAAATCTATGACAATCCATTTGTTGAACAACCAATCCATACCCTAGATTATAGATCCAAACCCTTTAGACTAAAGATCGGCCCTTGGATCATCAAATCAACCGTTAAAAGTGCCCAATTAATGGATAAATTGCTAAGATTACATAAAATGACTATTGGATCACATGATTTACCTAATAATCACCATTCATGTTGTTCCATATTGCATTAATACTAATATGATATAATTTTCATAATTTGATTATGAGTAGAACTCCAGATCTAGTGCCAGGAATGTGGATGGCCGTGATAAATTGATGATATAACATGATGTAATGGACCATCATTCAACTAAATGACTCTAATATGCTTATTATACTTAGATCTTATTATTCATGTGGTTAGATTTCTTTTTGTACATGTGAAATTAGGAATTATCATGCGTACATCCATGGCCCATCATCATATTTCATTAATCATACATTTTTAACACTTAAGAGCATTTTTCCCTGACTCCTTGCGTCATGAGCATCGAAATGATACTCTCTGATTGAGTTAGATCAAACATATATAATTTACACATGTGTGGCACGCACACACTTGATAGTATACCTTCATAAATGAGAAAAGAGGAACACTTTATTAGATACACCTTAGATCCTATACATGGTCAAGAACCACATCTTCTTATCCGTACATCATTCTTTTAAAAAAATAAAAATAAATTAACATGGACTCATCTAAACCATGAAACGTTTTAGATCTTACTATCAGTTTACGTGGGACTCAAAATGAAATGGTGTGTTTATAAATTATACAAACTCCACAGAGTAGCTTTATTCTAAAATCTCTCTAAACCATGAAACGTTTCATCTACCTAACATTACAAAAGAAGAGAGTTTTATAAAAAGGAGGGACGTGGGCCACCCTATGCCCTATCTGTGTACAAATACAGAGAGGAAGTGAGTGATTTGTTTAAGTGAGCCCAGCCTCTGCATCACGAGATCTAAGCCATCCATTCTCATCCATGTGCTCATCTTAGGCATTGTTGTATTTTTATTTTTATTTTTTGTTTAAAATCTAACGGTTAGAAACCGTTGAATGAGTTCCTATCAAAAGCTACACTAGTGGGCCATACTGATCAACAAACAACAGAAAAGAGCGGACCAAGCCATGGGACGCGGATTGGCTACTGAAAGGTTGAGTAGCCAGATTACTACTGAAGTGACGTCATCAATTCTGTGGGCCCCACCATGATGTATGTTTTGTATCCACGCCGACCATCCATATGGAGCGATTATTTTAGGGTAAGATCCAAAGAACGAGTCACATCCAAAGCTCCAGTGGATCCCACCACAGAAAACAGTGGAGAGAGTGACCCTACCGTTAAAAACCACTAAAAGGCCACGAAAGTTTTCGAGCAAGCTGATATCTGTGTTTTACTTTCTTTAATGTCTTTGTTAACTTTTAAATAGGTTGGATTTCGAAAAAACATCAGGCCTTAGGAAGGTTTCAACTGTCTTCCCGACGTTTTCTGTGGCGGGTCCACTGAAGCTTTGGATCTGTCTTCTTCTTCGATTCATGCCTTGAAATTATATCCCCAAATGGATGGGGGTTGTGCATACAACACGTACATCATCATAGTGGGGTCACGTCACTTCAGTAGCACTCACTACTCAACCTGTAAGTATCTAATCCGCATCCCAAGCCGTGCGCGACCCATGCTGCCACGTGGACAACAGCATGTATCCCGCACTGCCACATCAGCGTGGTAGCCCCACGTGGGTTGAAGATCTATTACAGTTTGGTACGATTGTGGTTAGTGGGCCCCACTTGATGTATATATATGTTTGTGTAAGATTTCTTTTTTATTGATTTAGAATCTTGTAAATACATCTCTTGGATGTGTAATGGACCTAACCAGATCCATGATCACGAAAGTAGGCCCCACCACACTAACTTGGGATAAAGATTTAGATTTGATCATATATATATATATATATATATATATATATATATATATATATATATATATATATATGATAACTTGAAGATTAATGTTTGATGATGATATTTTTGTGTTCCATCAAGATTTATGGTGAAATCCTTGCAAAATACACTTGTTACCTTTTAGATCATTGATAGAATAAGGTAGATCACATGATGTGAACACAAATCAGTGGTATGGATCAACCCTTGATCAAGCGTAATGGGCTCCACATAGAAGAATATGAAAAATACAATCCACCTTATGGATTAGATCTGTCCAAATTAAACTAGATCATAAGAAATTCATATGATATTATTAAAAAGTAGCCCATCACGATATCAAGAGTTGGGACGAGTGTAGAATTGTGAAGATATGAAGATTTGATCATCTCCTATGGTGGACCCAGTAATATGTGATCATGAGCACTTTAAGTGGGCCCCATCATATGATGGCTATCCAAATAAATTAAGTAATAGTAAATTTTGGTAGAATCATGATTTAAAAATGTGATGATGCATATCGTGGCCAATCTTGCGAATTTTTTTATTTTTTTAAGGGCCTCATGTGTAAGAGAATCTGATCTAGGTGGGCCCTACCTTGATATCTTGCTTTGGTAACTTGATAGAAGATCTAGAACTATAAAGAACTTTATATCATTTAGATGAAAGATCTAACACAAATAATTAAAGTAGTGTAGCAGTAGGCCCTACCAACTTTAAAGGTATAGTAAAATGGGTCCTGCCTCATATACTTACATTTAAGGGTTATCTCAATATTTAAGAGTAGATTTTCATCTAAGACATTAATTAACCATGATTTGGTCATGCTAGTCTCAATTCATAAGTTGATCTTGGATTTGGACCATAAAAGTTAGGGAAAAAGATTAAACTAATGATCTTGACCATTAAATTTATGATCCAGTCCAATCCAATTATTGATCAAAAGTCTAATCACCTAATTAAAAAATTTTACTTAAGAATAGTAAGATTTACCCGACCCAAAATACCTAATTAGAGATCGATCTGGACCATTAGATCCAAAATTGTGATATAGTAAAAAAATTAACGATCAGATTGGATGAGTCTTAACATCCAATTCTAAAAGATAGGTCTTGGCGTACAGATAAATTATATCTTTATGCATGATTAGAATTATGAAAAAAAAAAATGCAAATATTGATGTAAAGTAGATCATTTATGACTCAAATCTAAGAATTAGGGATCAAGTTAGCTAGTCCATAAATATATCGTAGATTAATTATTATTTTTGCCAATATTCTAAGTAAAAAGGACTTAAAATGAGGAAGAAATTTATTTAATGTTTGAATTTTAGTCATAACCTAAAAAAAGAAAACTTTATAAAGATCATGAACCTAAATCTAGTCATCAAATCAATGAGAAAATTATCAAAAAGACAAAATCGTCAAACCTAAATTCAGTCATCAATTCAACAAGAAAATGATAAAATAGATAAAATATTGGTCACCTAGTCGAACCAAACCCTAAACTAGGCCTAAACCAAACCCCAACCTAAGGCCCAATCAGAGAAAAAAGTTCACACAACACTGCAACATCCTTCAAGTTAAAACCAACACATGAATGGGCAAGCTAACCCGGCAAAGGAGGCCCCACTTGGCACTGGCGGCTCTGTGGGAGCCACCAGCCAAGTGGCAGGTCTCCTGCCTTGGCAGGAGCCCTTCACGAGTCCAATCTCTCCCTTTGTGAGCTTCATTCATGTGGCACTACAAACTAACTCCGGTGCCTCCCTCCCTTAGTTGAAATTACAACCAATGTCATCCAATCCAACTCTTAAAATCTTGCCATATGGCAATCTCAAATCCAAACTATCCAACCCTTTTGTAAACCCGAACTTGTTAAGAATTACAAGAAAACCAGGCTAGAATGTTATAAATAGCCCCCCATTCTCTTCTCATTTCAAGCGTCTTAACACACCCAAGACACCTGTGGCATCTAGAACCAATACACAAGTACCCAAAAATATCAACCAAGAGTCCAATTAAGTCCCTTGAGCTTCCTCTGAAGCCCTTAGTTTAGTCATTCCATCTCTCCACCTAGGAGATTAAAGAGCGATAGGATTGAGTCCAGCCCCGCAAAAGCATAATCTAGTCCAACCCAAAACCTCCTGAGTAATAATAAAAAAAAACCCCTAATCTTAGTCTCTTAACCCAATCCTTGTGACACATCCGTTCATCCAGCCTTCCAATCATCAATCAGCTTCGGCAACCCTTATATTAAGTATTGTGCAACATCTTTTTCCTTACCAACCCCCCTGCTCAGCTCATCCATAGCATTTCATGCATAACGTTCCTACCTAGTCAACTCGAATGTATGCTTTGAGGCTCGCCTAGTTTCTTGGATCATGCCCATCAAAGTTTATGTCGACTGTTATTTCACTCGATAGGTAAGTGAGTGAGGGTAAATTTATCTACCCCGAGAAACTGCTTGGCAAAAATGGTGCATTAACAACGACATTCTATACACACAATACATACATCAGTGCATAAGTACTAACTCGATCATCAAAAGTTCGAGAGATCTTGTAAAGTAGAGACCATACCCTTGTATAAGTAGAGTATAAGGCCTGTAACCTAGTCCGTACCATTCCTTAGGATCTTGCCGTCCTCCCGGTTAAATTCCAGTGACCCGCAACGCCTAACCAGCGTCTGCGTGTGATTCTAAGTCGCATCTCGTATATCTGAGTCGACTCAACCCGAGACTTGTACCCTAGTGACCGCGCCATCGCCACAGTTCCAACGCTACATCTTGTACACCGATGCGATACCTAGGCCAAGAGTTGTGGGCCTGCGTTTATTTCAAGAAAACATTACGCGTTGCGAAACTCAAGAGAATCTTTACAATCCATCATATTAGTCAATCAATCACAAGTCAAGTACATAACCCTTCCTCTCTTACACAAGTCATACCTAAAGTCAACTCTCTCTCTCTCTCTCTCTCTCTCTCTCTCTCTCTCTCTCCTCCCTCTCTCCACCCATCCCTCTCTCATCCAAAATTCAATCAAGCCCATACCCTCCATGTCATTCTTCTTACAACATCCATCCCTCTCATCCCATCCTTCTTACAACACCCTCTCCTCTTTCATTCTCTCCACCATCCATGAGAGAAAAAGCTCTAAGGAGAGAAAAGATCAAGGCCCACTCTCTACCACTCAATCTCCCATCCTAGCCATCCATACTTCATCATCTACTATCAAAGAGAGAGCTTAGGGACTTAGCATTCTAATAAGCCAAGAAGGAGCGAAATCGGTGGGTGTTCATAGCATTAAATTTTGATTTTGATGTAAGGCCCACTTGCGATGGGATCCATTTTGATGTATGTGTTGTAACAAGGAGGAGCCCACAGTGGCGGGGTCCCTCCACTACACCGTCTCTCTCTCTCTCTCTCTCTCTCTCTCTTTCATATTTTTTTTATGGGGATGATGAGGCCATGTGGCCCACCCAGCTGGACCCCACCTTGATATATGTATCACATCCACGTCGTCTGCCAAGCAGGGCCACCTTATTGGCCGTCCAGCAGCAGCACTTTGCTGCCCGTCCTTAAACGGACCCTGGATGAAGGGAAATTGCAAAGATTAACTTGATGCTGACCTGGTGGGCCCCATACGTGTGGACCCACCTTGATGACGTGCTGGATCCGCACCATCCAAGCAGGACGGTGGGTCCCACGCACCAGGCAGCTGTTGTTGCTCAGAACGTCAGCAAGTTTTGTGGCCCCATCTCGAGGTATGTGGTATATCTCATACCGTCCGTCCAATGGCAGGAAGTGGGACACACTCGACACGTGTTGCACGTGTGGAGATGGGGCCCACATTGATGTATGCATTTTATCATCCACACCGTTCGTCCAGACTGGACGCGAGAGCAAATATATATGTATATATATATATATATATATATTATGTGGTGGGCCCCATATAGGACCCACCTACTATGAATAGATTGGCTGGAGTACCTTACACCAGTTATATAGTTGCTGTAATAACGTCAGCAAGTTCTGTGGGACCCACCGTTGATGTATGGGTCTTATCCACACCGTCCAGATGGCTGGACGGTGGGACCCACCAGATGTATATGTTTTATCCTGGCCGCCCAGTCCTTGGACGTGGGGCCCTGTGCGTGTGGCATCCACACCATCCAGCAAGGGACGGTGGGATCCACCATTATGTATGTGTTTTGTACACACCGTCCAGCTGGGACGGTGCTAACCCACCCGATGTGTGTATTTTAATCCACACCGTTCATCCATTTGTGGATCGTGTGGCTGACCCGTGGGATCCACCATTATGTATGCTTGATCCACACCGTCCAATCAAGAGTCCCACGTTGCTGCTGTCCTGATAATTGGGACCCACCTGTTGTATCTGTGTGGCCCACCATGATGTGTGTGTTATGTGGACACTACTCATCCATTTCTCTGGGCAATGGGCTGGCTTATGAGGCCCATGTGATGTATTTGTGGCCCATTTGGTGAGGCCCAACGTGATGTATTTGCGGCCCATATGATGAGGCCCAATATGATGTATTTGCAGCCCATTTGATGAGGCTTGATGTGATGTACATGAGGCCCATGAGTGAGGCCCGATGTGATGTATATATGACCCATTTGATGAGGCCCAATATGATGTATATGAGGCCCGCCCATGCAATGCGGCCCGATGAGATGTATATGAGGCCCATGCAATGCAGCCCAATGTGATGGATGTGAGGCCCTTGCATGAGGCCCAATATGATGTATATATGGCCCTTGTGGAGGCCCAACATGATGTATATGTGGCCCATTTGGGTGGGGCCCAATGTGATGCATGTGAGGCCCATGGACGTGGCCCATTGCGATGTATTTGAGGCCCATATGATGAGGCCCCATGTGATGTATATTGGCCCATATGATGAGGCCCGATGTGATGTATTTGAGGCCCATGGGATATGGCCCAATGCGATGTATATGAGGCCCTTGTATGAGGCCTAATGTGATGCATGTGAGGCCCATGAGTGAGGTCCAATGAGATGTATGTGAGGCCCTTGTGTAAGGCCCAAATCGATGTATATGAGGACCGATGTGATGTGTGATTCCATCATGATGTATGTAATGATATTTATGATGGGCTATGCCTTAGGAGCAATGATGGTTTAATGTCCACATTATAAGAGCAATGATGGTTAAATGTTCACATTGTAACTCTCTCTAGGGCCCATTGTTAGGCCCATTCTCACCTCCCCTTAGTGGGCTAACCCAAACCGTTGGGCCTCACAATTGTTAGGCCCATTCTTAATATGAGAAGGCCATCTAGGCCCATCCTTGATATAAGGAGAGTACATCATCGTCATTATATAATATGCTTAGTGTAGCTTCAAGATCTACGCTCATGCGCTAATATGTATGCTTGATATGAGGAGTGATTGATCATAACACATGTCATTGGACAGATTATTATGGGACTCCCTGATAGGAGAAGTTGTCCCACATGAGCGTGCGGTACGCGTAGGATTATTGCATGACTGGATATGATGATACATGCATCTCGCATTTGTGTGATATGATTTCTGTACGCCCTAGCGACATCAGGGTCATATCCTCTACAAGCATATCATGGATGACAGGATTGACACCGGAAATACTGTTACTAGCATCGAGGTGTCATAAATGTCCCTGGGTGAAAATTCTTAAACCTGATGGTATCAGATGATGACTCCAACGTCGAGACTGAGTGGATACATAAGCGCACGAGGGTCGTATACCAGTAGATCGTGTCTCTCACTATGTCGTGGTCAGTTGGAAGGGAGTGTGACCTTACCCGCATGAGTGAGGGCGCAACATCTAGGTTGAGTTTAACCAACTTGAGGAATGGGTCCGCTATCGACGAGTCGAGCCCGATATTGGCAAGCGGATAGTGAGGTCTTTTTCGCTTACCCAGTTGTGTTATCAGATAGGGGCGATAAGCTGGTGTAGAGTGTACTAGACCCCGGTGATTGTCCAAAGTGAGATCTCTACTGATATTTGAAGCTCTAGCGATGAACTGTATAGTTATGTGGATTCAGATGAGAACCGGCATGCGTGCATTGCATCTCGCATATGGCATTCGGCTACATAGGCCTCGCATCACATGGCCTTGGTATGACCAATATCATTCATGCCTTGCATCGCATAGCCTTGGTACGGCTGATTGCATTCATGGACTTACTAGTATATTCCGCATTACTACTCCGATATTGCATCCTCAGCACGCTTATATTGCGCACACACTTACACCACCCTCTAAGCTTTGTATAAGTTTATACACGACTGTTGCATGCAGGTGACGCTAGGCCGTAGCTGAGAAGGAGCAGGAGTAGGAGCGTGCCGCAGAGCTTCTGGAGTTTTGTTATCATTATCATTATATTTCCCTTTATGCGAATTGTACTAAGTTTCGATCATAGTGGATTTTTGTGATGGTGTTCTCATTAGTTTTTGTGGGTTATGCTTATTACAAATCAAATTCATGTTGAAAATCATCCTTGTAGAATCCCAGGATCGGAACCTGGGCCAGGAGCCGAGATTGGGGTGCTACGGAGGCTGTCGGCGCCGGATTCGGCGATCGAAAATTTTGTGAGCCTGGTTTCCGAGTGTGGGGCGTGACACAGAATGGGTGCCTAAAACCTTCCATCTCTGTAATTGAAGTCCCTTAACATGAATCTGAGGTCACGGATCAAGGAGTCATCTTAGGATGGAATCATCGGATTTCCTATCCTAACTTTTCCAAAAGGTCTAGCCAACTGTGGAATCAAATTAATTGGCTTGTGACGACTCTAGTAAAAAAAAAAATATCACTCTTTCAAACATAATGCAAAGCCCTCTAAAGAGGCATTGGTGGAAGCCACAAGCCGATTTCGTCCGGTAGCCAATGTCCATATAAGTACAGTAAGTATGCCCACAATCAGCTGTATGGTTTTCTCATATATAGCTAGCTACAGATAGAGTTGGGCATAATCTAGGCAAGCTCGCAAGTTTGGCCCAGCCGATATAAAAAAAGTTTGGTTTGGCCCAGCCGGTATCCAAAAAGTCTGGTTTAGCCCAGTTTGAAGTGGAGTTGGAGTCAGTGACGAGACACCCTTACGCGGTCCGTTTAATAAACGAGCCGAACCAAACTCTTGCAGCGCCGGCCTAGTTTGGACTGGCCCGGCCCAACTCGTATAATACTAGTTATAATAATAAAATAAATAAATCATAAACTCTTCCCGCCGCACCTAGTCCCCAAATCTCTCTATCTCTCTCTTGTCAAACCTCACTCCCCCCCCCACTCTCTCTCTCTCTCTCTCTCTCTCTCTCTCTCTCTCTCTCTCTCTCTCTCGATTGAAACCCCTTGCACCGACGACACGCCCCATCCGTTTTGCCGACATCACCCACTATCCACCTCTCTCTCTGATTGAAACCCCTTGCCTGACGACATCGCCCCCGTCTGTTTTGCCGACATCACCCACTATCCACCACTCAAACCCCTATCTGGCAACCCTTGTTGGGCTACTCCTGATTCAGTGTGAAAAACCTCAAAGGTAACGACGATAATTATTTTGAAGTTATACTACTTGGAATGATGTTAAACATCATGTAGTACGATACTTTTGTATTTTTTAATGTTATTTCTAATTTTTGTTTTTTTTTTTTTTTTTAAATTCTACTCTATTTAAACAAACAACAACAAAAAAAAAAAAAAAAAAAAGGGGGTGACCTGTTCGAACTGAACTAGGCTCGGTTCAAAATTTTCAACCAAACTAATCCCGGTCCTAGCCAGATTTTTCGGTCGTAGACCAAACTCGGGCCACATGGGATGGCCCGAAACTCAAACCAATCCGATCCATAAACTGGGGGTAGCACAAAAATGAGCCAAACCAAATAAGGTTAACTTAGCCCACCTCTAGCTACGGAATATTAGACCTTACCTTTGTATAACATCCCTACCCTTCTAATAAAGTAATAGAAAGAAGCTAATGATGAGATCTTACAGTTGTATAACATCCCTACACTTCTAATAAAGTAATAGAAAGAAGCTAATGATGAGATCTTACGGCTGTATAACACCCTTCTAATAAAGTAATAGAAAGAAGCATACCTGAACGAACAGAGATTATAACCAAAGAAATTAAAGAAGCTAGGAAGATGGCCTCTGCAATCAGTCGGAGACTCAATGAAAATGGAAATGTCCAAGACAGCATATAAAGCAGTTTTGAAAGGAGGTAAGATGCTCGGCTGGGAATCAATCTATCTTATGTGCACGCGGGAATCTACTGACCTGCGCTGTACACGTAAGGAATTTATCTATCTCCCTTGAAAGAATGATACATTATTGGGTGGAGAGGGGATACATTCCTTAGTAGGGAGGGAAATATTGCCGGCCGTTGAAACCTTTCCCAAGATCCACCTAGAAGTATATATGCTTCCGATGGTCACAAATGTTTCAACAGTGAGTGTTCAATCCCCTCTGTTTCTTATATTGTGGCTCACTTTAGCTTTAGATCCGACTTATTTTTGTGCTCATTTCCTTTCATGAGCATGAGCAGGAAAAACGGATTAATGAGGTGGATTTCTCACGAACATTAATGTGGGATCCACCCATCTTCCGATGGAAGTAAGTTCTCGCTTACGTCCCAGGCGATCCTTGTCCTGCTCTTCTGCCTTCCCGTGAGGAAACAGATTGGCTACTTCCCCTGCCACCATCCAATGGCTGGTGGTCGGTGCTCTGTGGGCCCCACCAGGATGTATGTGTTTGATCCATGCCATTCATATATTTTTCTAGATCCTTTTATGTTATTAGACCAAAAATGAGGTGTATCTCAATCTCAAGTAGATCACATTACAGGAAACAGTTTTGAATGATTGGCGGCCATTAAAAGCTTTTTGGGAGCCAGAAAAGTTTTGGATCAATCTAATCTTTGTTTTTTCCTTCATCCGGGTCTGTATGACCTAATCAACAGATTAGATGTCAAATAAACAAGATCAAGGGGCCTTAGGAGGATTTTAATGGTGGATATCCAATTACTCTTGCTTTTTCCTCTCGTGTGGTCCACCCGAGATTTATGTCCCTCTTATTTTTAGAATCAAAAGCTAAAATGATCGGTAAAAATGGATAAACGGATTGGATGAAAATCATACATCATGGTGGGTCCCACAGAGAACCGACCACCATCCACCGGCCGATGGCGGGGCGTGCAAACCGCTCCCCCTTTCGGTGTTTTTTCCGCGCGATTCTTGCTTCATCAGAACCTTTTCTCATTTAAGACCACTTTGTCTTACCGGACGGGGATTGCGTCCTACCCCCGCCCGCCAGGCACGAACGGACATTTCTGCGGGCGGGCTCACCTTTATGTATCCGTTTATCCACGCCGTTCATCTTCTTCCCTCGCATCATTTTGAAGGTATGTATACAAAAATGAGTAAGATCCAACGCTCAAGTGTACCATACCAACGATAACTCTGGTATTCAATGCAACTGGCATTTAATTTAATGTTTTATGCTTTGCCCATTTAATGTACCCTAGCTTATTATTTAGTGTGGTCCATTTGATCGTTTGATCTGCCTCATTTTTGTGCTCGTACCTTAAAATGATATGAGAGAAGGGATGAATGTAGAGGATAAAGGGATACATCATCAGGCCCACCCACAAACTGTGCTCGTGGCTAGAGACGAGCGATGCAGGACGCAATCGCGTCTTCTTTTACCATACTGTCTGGTGACTCGAGATACAGGGGAAACAGATTGGCTATTTCCCTAAAAATAGCCAATGGCTAGTAGTGGGTGATCTGTGGACCCCAACATGATTTATATGTCTCATTTATACTGTCCATCCATTTTTCTAGATAATTTTATAGTATGAACCCAAAGCTAAGGTAGGCCAAAATCTCAAGTGGGCCACACAGTGTTGATTGAACTCTCGTCATTAAAAACTTATCGAGGCTACAAAAGTTTTGGACAAGCTGATATTTGTTTTTTTGCCTTCATCTAGGTTTGTATGACCTAATCTACCTGTTCTATGTCAAATAAACATTACACTGGGCCTTCGAAGTTTTTAATGGTAAACGTTCAATCACTACTGTTTTCTCATTGTGTGGTCCACCTGAGATTTTGATCTAACGCAGTTTTGGGTTAATGGATGGCATGGATGAGACGCATACATCATGTTAGGGCACTGACCACTAGCAATTGCAGAGTATCCAATCCCATTCCGATCCAGGGAGGGCATGCATCACTGACGGTCGCATCAAAGGCTTTTTGGGAACTGGCTGCCAAGGGAAAGCTAGTGACAATGGTGCTTGTGAGGAATCCACCCCATCCATCCATTTCGCTATATTATTTTAGGACATGACCCCAAAAATGAGGCAGATTCAAAACTTAAATAGGCCCACAACAGGAAACAATTAGGGTTGAATTAATACCCACCGTTGATATTAACAGGGTCACAAAATTCTTGTACCCTGCTTTTTTCTTTATTATTATTATTATTTTATTTTATTTTCTCGTGTGTGTTTTCAATTGATCACATTAAAAATGACCTTCTAAATAGCTTGGATGGCATATATACATCACGGTGGACCCCATAGAGGTTACAACCTTAGGTATTTCCCAGCTCACGTGGATTTCTCACAAGCATCATGGTGGGCCCCAATTAGCTTCCCATCCGATGTAGTCTTTAACTTACCTCATTTTTTGTCCTATGCCCTAAAATGATTAGGAAAAATAGATGGACAAGATGAATTTCTCACAAGCATCATGATGGGCCCCACCTAGCTTCTCATCTTAGGAAGTTTTGGATCTGCCTCATTTTTGGGCCATGTCTTAAAATACTATGGAAAAATGAATGGACAAGGTGGATTTATCATAAGAATCATAGTGAGCTCCACCTAGTTTCCCATTGCAAGAAATTCCAACAAAAAGCCTTCTGCACAGACTTGCCGGTCCATGATGCAAGAGACTTGGATTAAGTAGTGTAGCACACAACATATCATGGCCCAACCATGGTTTGTGTTTATTCATGCTGTCCATCTTTCTTTCTTTTTCATTTCATTTTAAGGGAATGATCTTAAAAGTGAGGCAGATCCAAATATCAAGTGGACCATGCCGTATGAAAGTGGTGAGTTGAATGTACAATATTAAAAACTTCTTGGGGGCTACAAAAGCTTGGATCAAGCTGATACTCACTACGTGAAAAATGGAAAAAAATGACGAATTTAGAGACGGTTCTGGACCGTCTCTAAAATTGCTTGGTTTAAAGACGCTTTAGAGACGGTCGTAAACCGTCTCTAAACTTTTAGACGGCCCTTGACCGTCCTTGATATTGTCTTAAAATTTTAAACGTCCATAAATCATTTAAGACGGTCAAAAACCGTCGTTAACTGAGGATAAAAGACGGCCATTGACCGTCTCAAATAAGAGACGGTCTCTGACCGTCTTATATGTAGCCATTTGAGACGGTCAAAGACCGTCCATATTAGAGACGGTCATTGGCTGTCTCTTACGAGCAATCTGAGACTGTCAAGGACCGTCTCAATTAGAGACGGTCATTGGCCGTCTTTTCCTGCAATGTGAGACTGTCAAAATTAGTCTGTATTAGAGACGGTCCTCAGCTGTCTCCATTTGAGACTGTCAAAGACCGTCTCTATTAGAGACGGTCCTTAGCCGTCTTATACTGGTCATTTGAGACTGTCAACGACCGTCTCTATTAGAGACGGTCCTAAACCGTCTCTAATGCTCATGTAAAAAATTAAGAACAAAAAGAATTATGAATTTCGAAAAAAAAAAAAGTTTAAAAGCTTAGAAAAATAATTAACAATGTTTAAGAAAAAATTTAGATTTTGAAAAAAAATGTAATTTTATAAAAACTAGATTTTGAAAAAAAAAAATTAAGGACTTTGAATAATGTAGATAATTTTGAAAAAAGAAAAAAAAAAAAAAAGAAGAAGATTTCGATAAAAAATGATATTTTGAAAAAGAAAATTTATAAAATTAAATAAAATTGTGAAAAAATTGACGAATTGTAAAAAATATATATATATTTAAAAAAAAAAAAAAAGAAAACTAGATTTTGTATTTTGACAAGAAAAATTAAAAAGTTATATAACAAGATTTCGATTAAAAAAATGATATTTTGAAAAAGAAAATTTAAAAAATTAAACAAAATTGTGAAAAACTTGATAAATTGTAAAAATATATATATATATTTTTAAAAAAAGAAAACTAGATTTTGTATTTTGACAATAAAAATTGAAAAGTTATATAACAAAAGTGAGATTTTAAAAATAATATTTTGAAAAAGAAAATTTAAAAAATGAAACAAATTTGTGAAAAAATTGATAAATTGTAAAAAAAAAAAAAAAAAAAAATTAAAAAAAGAAGGCTAGATTTTGTATTTTGACAAGAAAAATTGAATAGTTAGATAACAAAAGTGAGATTTTGATGATGTGTTGTATATCCTTGTCGCTCCTATGTTTCTCCAACCCATTTTTGGGGCGGGTATAAAAAATTGTGTAGATTTAAATCTTAAGTGGACTACACCACTGGAAAGAATGATAATATAGTACCTCACAATTAAAAATTATAAAGAGCCCATCGTAAGGTTTTAGTAATGTTTATTTGCAATCCAACCTGTTGATAATGTAAAGAAGGTCTAGATGAAGGTAAACTACAAAGATCAAATTGATCCAAAACTTTTGTGGCCTTCAAAAGGTTTTTAATAGTTATTCATCATTGTTTTGATTGGTATGGCCCACCTGAGATTATTGAGTTCTTATGATTTGAAATCACATCCTAAAATATGATTGGAAAAATATATGGACGGTGTCGATATACATAAAATATATTAAGGTGGGCCTTACATGGTTGAGTAACACCCATGAAGGAGTTAAATAGTGAAATGGTACTATAAGGTCACCTCATGGGAACTTCCCATGAGGTTAATTTGTGTGTGCCCCACCATGATGTGTGTAGAACATCAACACCATGCATTTGATCTGTCCCCTTTAAGTCCAAAAATCAGTCATATACGAAACTTAGGTGGGCCATAACATCTAAAACTATGTGAAGACTTCTCTAAAACATATAAAAGCATTTGGTGGGGCTCACATGAGTTTTGAATGTGTATGAAACTTGGTCTAACTCCTCATCCAAGTGGGACACACATAATGAATGGGCTGGATCTATAAAGCACATCTAGGTGGGCCTAATAAATGATTATGAATGTTTTAATGGGAAGGTAACCCTCTCAACTATAGTATGTGGTGTGGCCCACCCAAGTCATGGATCGACTTTATTTTTAAGCTCTAAAACGTACCTCCCCATAGGATCTTATTAGAGACTGACGATGCTTAGGGGGGCTCCATGGGGCCCATTTCAATATATTTGTTTTATCTAAACCGTCCATAAATTTTGAAATATTATTTTAATGCATGAGTTCAAAAAGTAAAAATATTAAAAGTCTAAGTGGACCACACCATAAGAAATAATGAAAAATAAATTTATAACATTAGTATGTGGTGTGGTCCACCTACAACATTTGACTCATTTTTTGGATCAACCCTAAAAATGAGTCGTTAAAATTAATGGACGGAGTGGATAATTAACATACACAATGGTGAGCCCCAGAAGCCTTAAAATAATGAAAATTCGGGATCAACCCACACTATTCATCCATTTTTCGAGATAATTTTAGAGAATTATCTAAAAAATGATTTATATCAAAAGATTAATTAAATAAACCACACCACAAATAAGAGGAACAAATTGGCTACTCCCCCTGACACCATCCAATGGCTTGTGGTTGGTACTATATGGGCCCCACCATGATGTATGTGTTTAATCCATGTCGTCCATTTATTTTGATTAAAAAATAATATTTTGAAAAAAAATATAAAAAATTAACCAAAATTGTGAACAATTTGATAAATTGTAAAAAATATATATTTTTTAAAAAAGAAAAATTAGATTTTGTGTTTTGACAAGAAAAATTAAAAAGTTATATTACAAGATTTCGATAAAAAAATGATATTTTGAAAAAGAAAATTTAAAAATTAAACAAAATTGTGAAAATTTTGACGAATTGAAAAAAATATATTTTTGAAAAAGAAAACTAGATTTTATATTTTGGCAAGAAAATTTGAAAAGTTATAGATAACAAAAGTGAGATTTAAAAATTGATATTTAGAAAAAGAAATATTAAGAAATTAAAAAATTGTGAAAAATTTGACAAATTGTAAAAAATATATATTTTAAAAAAGAAAACTAGATTTTGTATTTTGACAAGAAAAATTGAAAAGTTAGATAACATAAGTGAGATTTTAAAAAATGATATTTTGAAAAAGAAAATTTAAAAAGTTTTAAAAAAATTGTGAAAAAATATATATATTTTAAAAAAGAAAACTAGATTTTGTATTTTGTCAAGAAAAATTGAAAAGTTAGATAATAAAAGTGAGATTTTGATTTTAAAAATGATATTTTGACAAATAAAATTTTAAAAATTAAACAAAATTGTGAAAAAATTGTCAAATTGTAAAAAAAATATATATTTTAAAAAAAGAAAACTAGATTTTTGTATTCTGACAAGAAAAATTGAAAGTACTTAGATAACAAAAGTTAGATTTTGAGGTCCACTGTTATTTATTTATTTTATCCACTCTATTCATCCATGTTAACAGATTATTTGAGGTCTAAATAACAAAAAGGAAGCATATCCAATGCTCAAGTGGACCACACCACAAGAAATAGTGTGATTGAACCTCTACCATTGAAAATTTCTTGGAGGCCATAGAAGTTTTGGATCAAGCTGATGTTTGTGTTTTCTATTCATTCAAATATTTTTAATATTATGAACAACCTTTAACTATTTTTGGACAATCTGATTAGTCCAGATTGAAGAGTGAATAACTTCAGATGTTTAAATCAAAATTCACTCTAATTGTTGATCAATCTTGTTTGCCCAATATCTTTTTTATATGTAACATGATTGAGGTTAGTAACTAGTCAAATTGGGGGTAATGATCAGTAAAATAAAGTGAATGGACCAGACATGTAAAATAGGTCAAATATTCTAGTCAAAATTGTTATCTGTCTCATTCTTTAGCTCGTGACTTAAAATGGTATCTCAAAATGGATGGACGGTGTGGATATAACAAATACATCATAAGTTTTTATATTTTTTAAATATTATATATATGGAAAAGGTACTATTCTTCGAGCTCATGGGAACTCCCTATGAGGTCGAGCTGTGTGGGCCCCATCATGACGTGTGTCGAAAATCAACACTGTGCATTTGATGGGTCCCCTTTAAATTATGGGATATCCCAAAAATCAGCCATATACAGAACTCTGGTGGGCTATACCATCTAAAATCATGTGAAGATATGCCTAAAACATATAAAAGCACTTGGTGGACCATATCAACCGATCGAAAAGGACCATATCAATCGATCGAAAAGGACCAAAGCTCAAGTGGACCATACCACAGGAAACAGTGGGAATAATGATTTCCACCGTTGAAATCTTCCTATGGCCTACAGTGATATTTATTTGTCATCCAACCTGTTCAATAGATCACAAATACATGGATGAAGGGAAAACTAAAATATCAACTTGATCCAAAACTTCAGTGGCCTCCCAAAATTTTTCAATGGTAGACGTTCAATTTATACTGTTTCCTATGATGTGGTCCACTTCAGATTTTTATAGGCTTCAATTTTGACCTTACGTAATAAAACTATATGTTAAAATGGATGGATGGAGTAGATAAATTGAATAAATCATAGTGGGCCCCATAGGACGCTTAGGGTATAAGGAAATAGTGTTAAATGAATTTTGATCATTAAAAATGTTCTGGAGGCATAAAAGTTTTGGATCAAGCTGATATATTTTTTTTTCCCTTCATCTGGGTCTTTATGACCAAATCAACGCTTTGATGTCAAATAAACAGTACGGTGGGCCTTAGGAGGATTTTTATTGTGAATATCCATTCATTAATTTTGTCCGGTTGTGTGGCCCACCTAGGATTTATATCCCTATCACTGGTGGTCGATGCTCTATGGCCCCCACCATGATATATGTGTTTCATCCATGCCGTCCATATATTTTTACAGATAATTTTACAAAATGAGACCGAAAATGAGATATATCCAAATCTCAAGTGGACCACATTATAGGAAACAAGTGTTTAATGAGCGTCGACCATTAAAAACATTTTGGTAGCCATAAAAGTTTTTGATCAAGCTAATTTTTGTTTTTTCCTTCATCTCGTCCTGTATGACCAAATCAACAGATTGATGTCAAATAAACGATGCACAAGTGGGCCTTGGGAGGATTTTAATGGTGGATATCCAATCACTATTGTTCTCATGTGGTGTGGACCACATGAGATTTATATTCCTCTAATTTTTAGCGTAAAAATATAAAATGATTTTTAAAAATGGATGAACGGAATGGATGAAACACATACATCATGATAGGGCCCACAGAGAACCGACCACCACGGCCCAAAATTGAGGCGCGCGCCCAAACCGAAGCCGCGCGCCCAATCCCCAAATCGGCACCCTCCTCCTCCATCTACCCTCTCTCTCTCTCTCTCTCTCTCTCTCTCTCTCACCGCCGTGCTCTCCTCGCCGCCCCTCCCTCACGCCCTCTCTCACTCTCGCGCATCCTCTCTCTCTCTCGGTCCTCTCTCCACCGCGCCGCCTCTCTCTCTGTCTGTTTCTCTCGGTGCTCTCTCTCTCGCGCATCCACACGAGGTATCTCTCTCTCTCTCTCTCTCTCTCTCTCTCTCTCTCTCTCTTTCTCGCTCAATCTCTCTCAATCTCAATACCTATTGAAGCGATTTAGGGATTCGGGATTTAGGGATTTAGGGATTTGGGGATTTAGGGATTTGGGGATTTGGGGATTTAGGATTTAGGGCGTGTTTGGACGGGCCCATCCCATGGGATTGGATTGCATTAGGGTGGATGGCAAGTAATGATGGCTGTGTCAGTGGATTGTTGGCAATCCCATGCGATTGCTATATCCAGGGAATTCACCACCGAGTATGTTTGGCTCGCCTGGCCAATCCCGGGATTTTTTTTTTCCTTCTTGGCGTTGGGGTTTTTTTTTTTTTCCCTCCTTTGAGTTATATGGCTCCACAGTTTTTTTTTTTTGGACAGTCAGTTTTTTTTTCCTCTTCTGATTTCGTTTTTATTACCAGCCGTATGCTTTAGAATTACATGGGGCCATGGCTTGGGTCCGGCATGATATAATTTCTCAGTTTGTTAATTATTACTTGTAGTAATAATCCTAATGTATGTACCCGCATCTAAATCTCTAAAACCTATGTACCCGCATCCACCAGCTCGCTAAAACCTACCGCATCTTTGGTCATCAACGGCAATAGAAAGTTGTTGAGCTCCCACCGCCGCTAACTCCCGAGAAGGTGATGTTGCATTTTGATTTTTAGTCTTCATTTTGGTTATGAATCTCTATTTGGATGACTGGATCATGGAAAGTTGTTTTGAGGATTTTTGCATGTAAGGTGTATGTTGATATGCTTGTGAGAATACCAGATTTGGTTTGTGATTTGATTGGAAGCCCATGAGGACCCCCACCGATGCAAATGTTTTATGCCCATTGACCACTTGTCAGTATGCACTAGGCCTTATTTCAAGTTTCTACTAACTCCTTGACAATCAAATCATTTTCATCCTTTTGAATGTTTTGAATGAGATCAAATTATGAACTGTCTATCTATTCCTCGCAAAACTATAAGGATCTAGTGATATTTGAGAATGAAGGATTTGTTTGAGAGCGGGTGTCAACACCATGCTCCAGCTTCTACACAGATGACACCAGCAGCCGCAAGATGACACCCAACACCATCCTCATCATGATAAGAAACTCTGATTTTGAGTTTGTGAGGAACTCTGATTTTGTGTTATGCTTAGTCTGAAATCATTTGTGTTATGCTTAGTCTGAAATCATTCTTTCAACAGAACTTTCACTGGAAAGAACAAAGAAACACAGATTATAATCTAGTGAGTTTTGTTAATTCTTATTACCTTTCAAAAAAAAAAAAAAAAAAGGGTGGGAACAAGTCAGTTCTTGAAAGAATGGCAATGGAACCTTAAAGTTTCTGGTGGGTTTACTGCATACCAAAATTGGATGCTTAAAAGTTAGTCAACTGTCCACATTCATCGCTACAGGATTGGCCCACCCGATTCATGGATGGCCTGATTTTGGGTACAATAGCTCATGTACCCATGTGGAACCTGCATAATGAACGACCCAAATTCATTTAAGGCCTCTCACATTGGAGTATGTGACCTGCAGTATCCAGGTGTGTGAATCTGCATGTTTCATCAACAAATTACAAAGATCAGGATCCTTCATTCTCAAAGATCTGATTTTATATTTTATATTTTATTTATATTCTTTTTAAAGTGATAGGTTGATTCTACCCTCTGAATGTAGACCACTCACTATTTTACCTTTAACCAGCCATTTTGTAGCTATCAGTTGGATAGTTAGGATTGCTTGATCAATGTATTTTTTTTTTATAGATATGCTCCATCCACAATGTGCCCCACAATTTAGATGGTCTGAATAGTTGTACATGAGTGCCACAGTTGACGAGTATGAGATACCACCATTTTTTTTTTACATAGTGTGCTTATCACATGAGTCTAGCCCATGAGTGATGATTTACTGTGTACCGCAGTATGGTATTTACCGAACTCTTGAGAAATAGAGAAATAGGTGATTTTATTCCAAAACAGAAACAGACAAAAACTCATTTAAAATATAAGAAGGAACATATTTTATTCCTACAGATCCTAAAAAGAAGAAGAAAAAAAAAACAGCCTTCCAATTATTTTATTTGTGTGTTGAACCATAGATTATTTTATTTTATTTTTTAATAATAGTTTGAATTCAAATTGGCCCATTATTCCTAACAGCCTTAAAAATATCTTCCATGAAAAAATTACAAAAACAAACGATCTGATAATTACTCAGAAATTCAAAATCAAAATCAAATTGGAATCCTCTACCAAAAAATGAAATATATAGATGCATATTTCAAAATCAAAATCAAAATCCTTATACCAAAAACGATTGTCTATGTTTGTATAGCCCGCAAATTGATTAAGCCTTGCAAATGGATATATATATATATATATATATGCATATTTTTTTGTGATTGGTGAACACATGTGTGGCATGTTTTGATAGTTTATGAAAAGCCTTTTTGATAGTAAGACTAATCAGTCCTACTTCTTGTAACTTCAGCCACTGCTTCAAATGAAGGGACTGCACAAAGATTTGGTTAGGGAGACCATTGATGGTGAACTAGCAGCTGCAACAAATATGAGAGTTACAAAGGTGAAAGGAAACATAAGTCAGTCGGTAAGATAAGATGCATGATTTTCCTTTTCAATTGTTAGTCATAGATTGACTGTACTTGTTTCAATTTTCTTGGATGGATGATGAATGTATTTGGGAATGTAAATGAAAATAAAAAACTTATAATATATATATATATATATGTTATCAATGGAGGATACCTTGTTTAGGGGGACATGAAATTCTTGTAGCTTATGGTATGGTGCCCCATATTGGTTGTATGTTACTAGTATGTAGTAGATAATACTAGGTTCAATAGTAGATAATACTAGAAAATCCCTAAACCTAAGCCTACACCTAATTCTAATCTACTCCTTAACCCGAATCCAAACCTAAACCTATACTTATAACCTAAAACTATTCTCAAATCTCAAAACCTATAACCTAAACCTAAATCCAAACCCGAACACAATTCCTAAACCTTTACCTAAACATATAACCTATAACTTATAACCTAACCCTATACCTAAACCTAAAACCTAAAGCTAAAGTTAAACCTATAACTTAAACCTAAACTCAAATCCCTAAACCTTAACCTAAACCTACAACCTAAACTTAAACTTATAACCTTAACCCTAAACCTACACCTAATCCTAATCTCAACTCCTAACCTAAACCTAAACCTAAACTTAAAAACCCAAAACTAAACCCGAACCCGAACTCGATCCCGATTTCCTAAACCTAAACTTAAGACCTTAACCTAAACCTATTCTCAAATCCCAAAACCTCGTAACCTAAACCTAAACCTATAACCTATAACCTAAACCTAAACCTAAACTTGAAAACCCAAACCTAAACCCAATCCCCCCGAACCCGAATTCTAAACCTAAACCTTAACCTATTTTCAAATCCCTAAACCTAAACCTACACCTAATCCTAATCTCAACTCCCTAACCTAAACCTAAACCTAAACTTGAAAACCCAAACCTAAACCCGATCCCGAAACCCGAACACGATTTCATAAACCTAAACCTTAACATATTCTCAATTCCCTAAACTCGTAGCTTATAAGTCCTAAAACCTTAACCTTAACCTAAACCTATAACCTTAAAACCAAAACCTATGACCAAAAACCTTAACCTAAACTTATAACCTAAACTTATAACCTAACCTTAACCTAAACCTAAAATCTAAACACCAATAACTTAAAACCTAAACCTAAACCTAAAACCTAAATGTATTCTCAAATCCCTAAACCTAAACCTACACCTAATCCTAATCTCAACTCCCTAACCTAAACCTAAACCTAAACTTGATCCCGAACCCGAACCCGATTTCATAAACCTAAACCTTAACATATTCTCAATTCCCTATACTTATAGCTTATAAGTCCTAAAACCTGAACCTGAACCTAAACCTATAACCTTAAAACCAAAACCTATGACCTAAAACCTTAACCTATAACCTATAACCTAAACTTATAACCTAACCTTAACCTAAACTTAAAATCTAAACACCAATAACTTAAAACCTAGACCTAAACCTAAAACCTAAATGTATTCTCAAATCCCTAAACCTAAACCTACACCTAATCCTAATCTCAACTCCCTAACCTAAACCTAAACTTAAACTTGAAAACCCAAACATAAACCCGATCCCAGAACCCGAACCCGAACCCAAACTCGATTCCCTAAACCTAAACCTTAACCTATTCTCAATTCCTAAACCTATAGCTTATAACCTAAACCTAAACCTAAACCTAAACCTTAACCTAAACCTATAACCTTAACCTAAACCAAAACTTATGACCTAAAACCTAAATGTATTCTCAAATCTCTAAACCTAAACCTACACCTAATCCTAATCTCAACTCCCTAACCTAAACATAAACCTAAACTTGAAAACCCAAACCTAAAACCCGATCCCAAACCCGAACCCGATTTCCTAAACCTAAACCTTAACCTATTCTCAAATCCCTAAACTTAAACCTACATCTAATCCTAATCTAAACTCCCTAACCTAAACCTAAACCTTAACCTATTCTCAAATTCCTAAACTTAAACCTACACCTAATCCTAATCTAAACTCCCTAACCTAAACCTAAACCTAAAATTGAAAACCCAAACCTAAACCCAATCCCGAGCAGGAGCCCGAATTCCTAAACCTAAATCTTAACCTATTTTCAAATCCCTAAACCTAAACCTACACCTAATCCTAATCTCGACTCCTAACCTAAACATGAACCTAAACTTGAAAACCCAAACCTAAACCCGATCCCGATCCCGAACTCCGAACCCGATTTCCTAAACCTAAACCTTAACATATTCTCAATTCCTAAACCTATAGCTTATAAGACCTTAAAACCTTAACCTTAACCTAAACCTATAACCTTAAAACCAAAACCTATGTCCTAAAACCTAAACTTATAACCTATAACCTAACCTTAACCTAAACCTAAACCTAAACCTTAACCAATACCTAAACCTAAAAATAAACCTAAAACCTAAATGTATTCTCAAATCCCTAAACCTAAACCTACACCTAATCCTAATCTCAACTCTCTAACCTAAACCCAAACCCGATCTCGAACCCGAACCCGATTTCCTAAACCTAAACCTTAACCTATTCTCAATTCCCTAAACCTATAGCTTATAACCTAAACCTAAACCTTAACCTAAACTTATAACCTTAACCTAAACCAAAACTTATGACCTAAAACCTAAATGTATTCTCCAATCTCTAAACCTAAACCTACACCTAATCCTAATCTCAACTCCCTAACCTAAACCTAAACCTAAACTTGAATACCCAAACCTAAACTTGATCCCGAACCCGAACCCGATTTCATAAACCTAAACCTTAACATATTCTCAATTCCCTAAACCTATAGCTTATAAGTCCTAAAACCTTAACACGAACCTAAACCTATAACCTTAAAACCAAAACCTATGACCTAAAACCTTAACCTATAACCTATAACCTAACCTTATCCTAAATCTAAAATCTAAACACCAATAACTTAAAACCTAAACCTAAACCTAAAACCTAAATGTATTCTCAAATCCCTAAACCTAAACCTACACCTAATCCTAATCTCAACTCCCTAACCTAAACCTAAACTTAAACTTGAAAACCCAAACCTAAACCCAATCCCGAACCCGAACCCAATTCCCTAAACCTAAACCTTAACCTATTATCAATTCCCAAACCTATAGCTTATAACCTAAACCTAAACCTTAACCTAAACCTAGAACCTTAACCTAAACCAAAACTTATGACCTAAAACCTAAATGTATTCTCAAATCTCTAAACCTAAACCTACACCTAATCCTAATCTCAACTCCTAACCTAAACCTAAACCTAAACTTGAAAACCCAAACCTAAAACCCGATCCCGAACCCGAACCCGATTTCCTAAACCTAAACCTTAAGCTATTCTCAAATCCCTAAACTTAAACCTACACCTAATCCTAATCTAAACTCCCTAACTTAAACCTAAACCTAAAATTGAAAACCCAAACCTAAACCCAACCGAACCCGAGCCCGAATTCCTAAACCTAACCAAACCTAAACCCGATCCCGATCCCGAACTCGAACCCGATTTCCTAAACCTAAACCTTAACATATTCTCAATTCCCTAAACCTATAGCTTATAAGACCTTAAAACCTTAACCTTAACCTAAACGTATAACCTTAAAACTAAAACCTAAACTTATAACCTATAACCTAACCTTAACCTAAACTTAAAACCTAAACCTTAACCAATACCTAAAACCTAAAACCAAAATGTATTCTCAAATCCCTAAACCTAAACCTACACCTAATCCTAATCTCAACTCTCTAACCTAAACCTAAACCCGATCCCGAACCCGAACCCGATTTCCTAAACCTAAACCTAAACCTAAACCTTAACCTATTCTCAATTCTCTAAACCTATAGCTTATAACCTAAACCTAAACCTTAACCTAAACTTATAACCTTAACCTAAACCAAAACTTATGACCTAAAATCTAAATGTATTCTCAAATCTCTAAACCTAAACCTACACCTAATCCTAATCTCAACTCCCTAACCTAAACCTAAACCTAAACTTGAAAACCCAAACCTAAACCCGATCCCGAACCCGAACCCGATTTCCTAAACCTAAACCTTAACCTATTCTCAAATCCCTAAACTTAAAACCTACACCTAATCCTAATCTAAACTCCCTAACTTAAACCTAAACCTAAAATTGAAAACCCAAACCTAAACCCAATCCAGAACCCGAGCCCGAATTCCTAAACCTAAATCTTAACCTATTTTTCAAATCCCTAAACCTAAACCTACACCTAATCCTAATCTCGACTCCCTAACCTAAACTCGAACCTAAACTTGAAAACCCAAACCTAAACCCAATCCCGATCCCGAACCCGAACCCGATTTCCTAAACCTAAACCTTAACATATTCTCACTTCCCTAAACCTATAGCTTATAAGACCTTAAAACCTTAACCTTAACCTAAACCTATAACCTTAAAACTAAAACCTAAACTTATAACCTATAACCTAACCTTAACCTAAACCTAAAACCTAAACCTTAAACAATACTTAAAACCTAAAAATAAACCTAAAACCTAAATGTATTCTCAAATCCCTAAACCTAAACCTACACCTAATCCTAATCTCAACTCCCTAACCTAAACCTAAACCCGATCCCGAACCCGAACCCGATTTCCTAAACGTAAACCTTAACCTATTCTCAATTCTCTAAACCTATAGCTTATAACCTAAACCTAAACCTTAACCTAAACTTATAACCTTAACCTAAACCAAAACTTATGACCTAAAACCTAAATGTATTCTCAAATCTCTAAACCCAAACCTACACCTAATCCTAATCTCAACTCCTAACCTAAACCTAAACCTAAACTTGAAAACCCAAACCTAAAACCCGATCCCGAACCCGAACCCGATTTCCTAAACCTAAACCTTAACCTATTCTCAAATCCCTAAACTTAAACCTACACCTAATCCTAATCTAAACTCCCTAACCTAAACCTAAACCTAAACTTGAAAACCCAAACCTAAACCCAATCCCGAACCCGAATTCCTAAACCTAAACCTACACCTAATCCTAATCTCGACTCCTAACCTAAACTCGAACCTAAACTTGAAAACCCAAACCTAAACCCGATCTCGAACCCGAACCCGATTTTCTAAACATAAACCTTAACATATTCTCAATTCCAAACCTAGCTTATAAGACCTTAAAACCTTAACCTTAACCTAAACCTATAACCTTAAAACCAAAACCTATGTCCTAAAACCTAAACTTATAACCTATAACCTAACCTTAACCTAAACTTAAAACCTAAACCTTAACCAATACCTAAAACCTAAAAATAAACCTAAAACCTAAATGTATTCTCAAATCCCTAAACCTAAACCTACACCTAATCCTAATCTCAACTCTCTAACCTAAACCTAAACCCGATCTCGAACCCGAACCCGATTTCCTAAACCTAAACCTTAACCTATTCTCAATTCCTTAAACCTATAGCTTATAACCTAAACCTTAACCTAAACCTATAACCTTAACCTAAACCAAAACTTATGACCTAAAACCTACATGTATTCTCAAATCTCTAAACCTAAACCTACACCTAATCCTAATCCCAACTCCCTAACCTAAACCTAAACCTAAACTTGAAAACCCAAACCTAAAACCCGATCCCGAACCCGAACCCGATTTCCTAAACCTAAACCTTAACCTATTCTTAAATCCCTAAACTTAAACCTACACCTAATCCTAATCTAAACTCCCAACCTAAACCTAAACCTAAACTCCCTAACCTAAACCTAAACCTAAACTTGAAAACCCAAACCTAAACCCAATCCAGAACCCGAATTCCTAAACCTAAACCTTAACTCTATTTTCAAATCCCTAAACCTAAACCTACACCTAATCCTAATCTCGACTCCCTAACCTAAACCTGAACCTTTTTTTTCCTTTTTTTACTTATGAAGTTAAACTTTATATGTATTATGCGTGGATGAATAATGTATTGTGGATAAGATTGTTTGTGTTTGGATGGATGTAGTTTATGTTTGGATGGATTTACGTAGTTTGGGTTTAGATGGATGTGAATGTGAATGTGATGAAACAGTGTATATCATCTGTTTGGATGAAACAGTGAATGTGAATGAAACAAGTGTGAATGAAACGAGTGTATATTAGTCCTGTTTGGATGAAGCAGGTGTATATCATCCTGTTTGGATGAGACAGTGAATGTGAATGAAACAGGTGTATATCAGTCCTGTTTGGATGAAACAGGTGTATATCAATTCTGTTTGGATGAAACAGGTGTATGTCAGTCCTGTTTGGATGAAACAGGTGTATATCAGTCCTATTTGGATGAAACAGGTGTATGTGAATGAAACATGTGTATATCAGTCTTGTTTGGATGAAACAGGTGAATGTGAATGAAACAGTGTATATCAGTCCTGTTTGGATGAAACAGTGAATGTGAATGAAACAGTGTATATCATTCATTTGGATGAAACAGGTGAATGTGAATGTGATGAAACAGATTTGGATTTACGTATGTGAATGTGAATGAAACAGTGTATATCGATCTGTTTGGATGAAACAGTGTATATCAGTGTATGTCGGCTTCTGTTTGGATGAAACAGTGTATGTGAATGAAACAGTGTATATCGATCTGTTTGGATGAAACAGTGAATGTGAATGAAACAGTGTATATCAATCCTGTTTGGATGAAACAGTGAACGTGAATGTGATGAAACAGTTGAGATTTATGTATGTGAATGAAACAGTGTATATCAGTCTTGTTTGGATGAAACAGGTGAATGTGAATGAAACAGGTGTCTTGTTTGGATGAAACAGGTGAATGTGAATGTGATGAAACAGTTTGGATTTACGTAGTTTGTATAACAGGTGTATATCAGGAAGAATATCTGTAATAGGTCAAATTTAAAAATGTCCTTTTAAGGGTCATAAGAGACGCGTTTCAAGAAGGTCCTTTAAAAGGATTAGTCCCATGACCGTCCTTTTAAAGGACGGTCCATAACCGTCCTTTAAAGGCTCATAAGAGACGGTCTATGACAGTCATTTTAAAGGACGGTCCATAACAGTCCTTTTAAAGGACGGTCTATAGCTGTCCTTTTTAGGATCATAAGAGACTGTCGATGACAGTCCATTTTAAGGACGGTCCATGACCGTCCTTTTTTAGGACGGTCCATGGCCGTCTTTTTTTCGTCAATAAGAATGACGGTTTTTAACCGTCCTTTAAAAAATAAGACACGTCAAAATTTGACGGCCTATGTGACGGTCCATGACCGTCCTTTTTGGTCATTTGAGACGGTTTTGGACCGTCCTTTTTTCGCTGTTTTGGCGTAGTGACTTATGTTTTCACTTCAGGTCATTATGGCCTAATCAACATGTTAGAAGTCAAATAAACATTACAATAAACCCCAGGAGGTTTTTAATGATGGGCATGATTCTCCTTACAATAGCTATTCCAATGAATATTCCACTGGCCAAGCTCATGTTTTGGATTGACACAGCAACTACTTGTACCATGCCCATACAATACAAATAGGCACCGTGGTATGTTTATAGCATTTAACCTCGTTCATCAAATTCTCCCCACCATAAAAATGAAAGGCCCAAAAATCATCCTCATCCAACTATCAGGTAGGGCGACCACATGAATTTGGAGGTCTTTGGGTGGTTATCCATTGTATTCTTTGGCATAGAGTGTGGACCACCTGATTTTAGAGGCATCCCATTTTCTCAGTGGGACAATCCTTCTGTGCTGCTTGGATTACCTTAAGTACAGCAAGTATGTCCCACGTCAGATAGTTGTACGATTTGATCTCATGTATAGCTAGTCTGCAGATTAGAGCTTCTAAAATGAATAGAGAGCTAGCTTCTAAAAGAGGAAGAAGGAAGATGGCTTCTGCAATTCGGCTGGGAATCTATCTATCTATGGTTCACCCAGGAATCTACCAATCAATGTACACGTTAAGGAATTTATCTCTCCTGTGAAAAATAAATAAATTCCTAAGTGGAGAGGGAAATGCCTGCCATTGAAACATTTCCAGTATACACCATGATGTTTATATCCTATCTAAAATGAAAATAGAAAAAATATTAGCTTGATTCAGAACTTTTGTGGCACGTGAATGTTTCATAGTGAGCAATCAATCCCCCACTATTTCCTATCCTGTGACCCACTTGACTTTTAGATCTTCCTCATTTTTGGGGTTTTTTCCTATCATGAGCAGATAAAATGGATGGATGGAGTGGATTTCACACAAACATCACGTTTGGACCCTCCCATCTTTCGAATGCAGTAAGTTGGTGCGTTCCAGGCAATCCGCGTCCCTACACGTGAGCCCCTTCTGCCCTTCTCTTTCAATGTTCTTTGCAGGGAGATTCTTCCATCACTAGGAGCCTTTTCTCATTTAACGCACACCATCCGACCCTACCGCCGATGCATCACTGACGGTCAAGGACGCGGATTCCCCACGAAAGTCTTTCGAAACTTTCTGCGAGGGCAAGCTAGGTGGGACCCACCGTGATGCTTGTGAGAAATCCACTCCATCCAGTCATTTTTCCAGATCATTTTAGGACATGGCCCAAAATGAGGCAGATTTAAAACTTAAGTGGGCCGCACCACAGGAAACAGTGAGGATTGAATGTCCCCGTTGAAAGTTTCATGGGGCCACAGAATTTTTGGATCCTGCTAATTCTTTTGTGTTTTCACTTCATCCCAGTAAGAATGACCTTATGGACAGTTTGGATGGTCTATAAACATCACGGTGGACTCCAATGAGGTTGACACAAAACATATCCCTGCCCACATTTTCTGTCTTGCGGCCCCACTCGAGAGTTTCGATCGATCCGATCGCCTCATTTTTTGGGTCATGTCTTAATGACCTGGAAAAATGGATGGAGGGGTGGATTTCTCACAGGCATCATGGCGGCCCCACCTAGCTCCCCATCGTAGGAAGGTTGGACCTGCCTCATTTTTAGCCCATGTCCCAAAATGATTAGGAAAAATGGATGGACCAGGTGAATTTCTCGCAAGCATCACGGTGCACTCCACCTAGCTTCTCATCACAAGAAGTTCCGGTTTACCTCATTTTTTCGTCTGTCCTAAAATGATATAGAAAAATTGATGGACTCCGTGGATTTCTCATAAGAATCATGGTGGGCCCCACCTAGCTTCCCATTGCAGGAAGTTCCAACAAATGACATAGGAGACTCAAATTGGGTAGTATAGCACACAACACCCATGCTGGTACTATGTGTTTGTTGCCAATTCAATCAAATTGGGCCACTCGTGTGATTGAGAGCTTGTATTTGGATTTCATGTGTGGGTAAGATGTGCAAGCGTGATAGAGTCTACCCACTCCAAGTTTGACTAAACCACTAGTGCTCCCCTACATTAAGATAAATAGATTGGAGACTGGAATAAGAGTCCAAGGTTCTCTCAACCACCAATTTTGTGCTCCGTTCAAGCAATTTATGGAAGCGTAGGGGTTAACCCTTCCAAATGAATTCTATTTGACTTGTGGCGATAGATATGAGTTTACGGACTTAAGGACTTATTCTTTCAACGTGATTCACTATGAAAGTTCAACAATAAAATAGAGAAAGAAGATATAAGTCAAAAGTTTTCTTCTATTAATCGGGATTGAACTTCGTAGTGGGATGGTCGTGATGTGCGAGCTAGTCATCTATTCATTACTTGATCGGAACCGGACCTCATGACGAGATAGTCGGCAAGGCGACAACCTATTTATGTACTCAATAAAAACCAAGCATGTGGCAAGATAGTCTTGAATCGACTATCCATTCATCATCAAGTGTGGACCAAACTTCATGGTGAGATGGTCAGTGGAATCACCTAGTAGATAATAGGAAAGCTCTGTTGTCTTCCATTCGAAACTGAACGATCTTCCTTATGATCCAGCGGGATGCTATAGATAAAAGGTGGAGAGATAAACTGCTAATTAAAAACTAAGGGACTCATGTTGTAAGTAACGATGAGGGCTACAATTAAACTAACATGAAATGAAATGATAAATGCCCATGGTGGATGGATAGATAAAGAGCTTGTTGGTTATATGGAGTGTTGTTTATATAGGCTTCTAGAAGGCGGTGGCCTTGTGTAGTCTTCAACATCATAAAGGATCTAGACGTTCAGTTGTGGAAATTCCCTTGATTCTTTCACACGTATGGCCACGTGTACAAGAGATATACTCTCTCATGCGTCATCGACTGAAGTTCTCACGTATCTGGACTCCCACATTAGAAAGTTGTTATGATCCTTACGTCACCGTACTTCGGTATCCATAAAGAATTACTTTTGGCAAGTTTTTAGCATTTAATGCTAAATAGAAATCTCTTTTGATGGAATTCTGCATTTAATACTAGACAGAAGCTTGTTTTAATGAAACTCTTGCTTTTTGCATAGACTACTTCTTTCTTCTTCTTTTTTTTTTCTTTTATTATTATTATTATTATTATTATTATTATTATTATTTATAGAACTCTAGCTTTTAATACTCTTTTTCATGTACGTTTCTAGTTCTTTCTCTTGAAGTCATCTACACCACATATGACATGGCTGACACGGAGCATCTTTCGAAACATTTCATCGGGCCACAACAAATCGAGTGTAAATAATGGTAGAGGACATGAGTAGGATTTTGCCAATTATTTAGTGCATAATGCTGACACATGGTAGCATCTCATTGTCACATATAAGTGTGCCAAAAACAGGTGTAAACACCGTGTGCTTCTTCAAAAAGCTTTGTGGACCTCACCTTGATGTATGAGTTTATTTTTCATCTCATTTTAAGGAATGAGCCTAAAAGTGAGGTAAATTTAAATCTTAGGTGGACACATTGTGTGAAACAATGGTAATTGAACGCACACCAATAATAACTTCTTAGGGACTACAAAAGCTTTGGATCAATGTGATATTTGTGTTTTCCTTTCATCTTGGTTCGTGTCACGCGCCAAACTTGAAAACTGGACTCATAAAATTTTCGATCGCCGAATCCGGTGCCGACAGCCTCCGTAGTACCCCATTCTCGGCTCCCAGCGCCTATATACCAGATTCCGATCCTGGGATCCTATAAAGAGGATTTTTTTTTCAATGTACATTTATCTTGTAATAAGCATAATCACAAGTTTACCTAAATCACAAACGCAACATCATCATCACATATCCACTAATATAAACATTTGAATACAGAGCTGAAAGGAAAATACATATGTCAAAGTCAAAGCTACAGAAGTCAGCTACATGCTTCAAGCTCCACGCTGCTGCAACTTAACATCACCTTCACGCATCTATCATGCATAAGCTTATAAAAAGCTTAGAGGGTAGTGTAAGTGTGTGCACAAGGTAAGTGTCAAGTATTCAATACAATCCTATAATCATACAATACCGAAAATACTCGTAAGATCATGAATCATACGATATCAGAGGAAACGGAAATACTGACAAGTCCATGAGTCAAACAATTTTAGAGTACGCAATGCGGATCGACTATGTAAATGCAGAATCATAGAGAGCTAAATATCAAATGCCGAGGATGCAATGCAATATACAATTCGTGATGAGTTCCAGAATACTGTCAGCTGTATCTAGACCATATAAATGCAAAAACACAGTAACTCAAAATGTCATATGCCGCAGATGTAATGCAATATGCAGTGCGAATGGAATGACCATGCTGGAGTGTGAAGTCGGGATGATAGTACGTAATATCGCAGGTTATAGGGTTCATCACAAAGGACTTCTATCCAAACCATTCTCATACCTAATTTGGATAGTCAGACTCAATGTGGTAAACTCCTGATCTCAGGTTAGTCGCACGCTCCAACAGAAATCCTGGCCATTGTGAAGGTACACGTAACAAATAGTTACGCACTACCAGCCCGAGTGGATAGTGAATGGATGAATGAATGAGTATACAACTCCTGCTCCATAAATCAGTACTGTATATCTCTGGGATCATCATCGGGGTCTAGTACACTATACACTAGCTTGCCGCCCCATCAAGCGCACAACTGGGTAAGCGAAAGAGACGTCACTATCCGCTTGACCAGTAGTCAGTCAATATCTACCCGACACTTCGATAGAGGACCCATTCACAAGCTGGTCAAACTCAACCTAGCATTGCCTACTCCCTCAAGCGGGTAAGGCCACACCCCATCCCAATCGACCACGACATAATGGGAGACGCGGCCTACTGGTATACGGCTCTCATGCGCTCATATATATCAACTCGGTCTAGACGTTGAGGCGTCCTCTTGTACCAAGAGGGTTCAGAAATTTTCACCCAGGGCCATCTATGGCGGCCAGATGCTAATAACATATTTTCGGTGTCCCATCTAGCCATCCATGATATGCCTGTGGAGGCTACAACCCTAATGTCGCTAGAGCGTACAATAATCACAACACACAATGCAAGATGCATGAGTCATACAATCCAGTCATGCATCAATCCTACGTATACCGTGCGCTCATGTGAGATAACCTCCACCTATCAGGGAGTCTCATAACAACTTGCCCAATGACATATGCAATGGTCAACCACATCTCATAACAAACATGCAAATGATGCGTATGTGCATGTATCATGATGCTATGCTGTCAAATACTCGTAATCGGTATCAATAACCGGCATCGACAATCGACCTTGACAGTGTGGACATTTAACCAACATTGCCCCCAAGGACTGGCCCACATAGAGCCTAACATATAACGGACCCATGCCCTCACGCAAGGGCCAAATATACAACACCATAGGCCTCACTCAAGAGCTTAATACACATCACGATGGGCCTTTCACATGGGCCTAACATACATCACAATAGGCTCTATCGCTTGGCCCTCAAATGCATCACAATGGGCCTCATCACGTAGGCCTCATATACATCACATTAGGCCTTAAACACGGGCTGAATACACATCACAACGAGTCCTCAAATACAGGCTGAATGCATATCATAATGGGCCTCAAATACGGGCCCCATATACATCACATTGGGCCTCGACAATCGGCCTCGATTCCGGCCTCGACAATCAGAATCAGCCTCGACAATCGGAATCAGAATCAGCCTTAACAATCGGCCTCAACAATCAAAATTGGCCTCGATAATCGGCCTTGACAATCGAAATCAGAATTGACCTCAACAATCGGAATTAGCCTCGACAATCGGAATCGGCCTCAACAATCGGCATCGACAATCGGAATCAGCCTCGATAATTGGCCTTGACAATTGGAATTGGAATCGGCCTCAACAATCGGCCTCGACAATCGAAATCAGCCTCGACAATCGGAATCAGCCTCGATAATCGGAATCAGAATTGGCCTAACAAAGGGCCTAAGGGAAGGTCATAATGAGGACTTTCAACCATCATTGCCCATCAATGTGGACATTCAACCAACATCACTCCCAAGCAATGTTCCACATAGAGCAAAACATAAAGTGGGCCCATGGCCGCACACAAAGGCGTAATATATATTGTAATGAGCCTCATATAAGGGCTACATACACAACAGGTGGGCCCTGCACATGGGCCTCAGATACATTGCATGGGCCACAACCCATGGGCCTCTCATACATAACATCGGGCCTTGCCATCTGGGCCGAAAATATGTCACAATCGGCCACGTCAGATGGGCCGCAATTGCATCAAGGTGGGCCTTAACGGATGGGCCACCAATACATCAAGTTGGGCCTCATACATCACATTGGGCCTTACCAAATGGGCCCAAATACATGACATCGGGCCTCATCAAATAGGCCCCAAATACATCACATTGGCCATATCAAAAGGCCATACATATATCGCATTGGGCCTCAACCATGGGCTTCAAATACATCACAATGGGCCGCACCAATGTGGGCCTAATACACATCACAATGGGCTTTGCCGATAGGCCACGAATACATCACAATGGGCCTTGCCCATATGCCTCGAATACATCACAATGGGCCTTGTCCATGGGCCTCAAATACGTCACAATGGGCCTAGCCCATGGGCCTCAAGTGGGCTTGGGCCACACCAAAAATCATTTTAATAGTTGTAGGTGTAACATGTGTATCACTGTACACTATCATTCCATGGGGCACATGGCCCACTAACGATGATCAGCACTGTCCAAACATTGTCCAGATAAATCAGCACCATCCAAACATTGTTTATGTAAATCAACATCATCCAAACATTGTCTACATAAATCAACACCATTCAAACATTGTCCAGCACCGTCCAACACAATTTGGACGGTGTGGATGAAATAAATACGTCATGGGGTCCCATGCTGGTGAAACAGATGGACGGCTAGGAGAAATACATGCATCACGGTGGACCCTTGAGATGGACGGTTTGGATTTAACAATACCTCCTGATGGAGGCCCAAGGACACAGCTGATGTCAGTATAGTCAGCTATATATAGCTGTGTGCGATACACTATCCAATCCGTTTCCACGCAAGTGGGTCCAATTGGATGGGTGTGGATGATATCCTTACATCATGGTGGGCTCCCCATAGCCCGTCCAGACGGACGGCTGGGAACAAAAACATCAGGGTGGACTCCCACGTGGTGTGGCCCACTTAGAATATTTTATATATATATATATATATATATATAAACATATACACCGGGTGGGTCCCACGTGGATGTGGCCCACCAAGATATTTTTTATATATTAATATTACATTATGTATATTTATTTATTTATTTTATTATTATTATTATTATTATTATTATTATTATTTTGTAAAATCACTTAGCTGGCCCACATAGCACCGTCCTGATCAATGGACGGTGTTAATACTTCACACATCAAGGTGGGTCCCATCCCACACGTGCAGCACATGTGGGGTGGGCGCCACACGTCTGCCAAAATGGTTGGACAGTAAGGACATAAAACACATATATTAAAGTGGTGGGATCCCACAAGGCTTGGTGACGCCACCTACAGCAGCAGCGTCCGGCTGCTGGATTACTGGGCTACTGGCCCAATGTCCAGCAGATGGACGGGTGGATGTACACGTACATCGACGTGGGTCCACACGGTGGGCAGTGTAGATGAAATCCATACATCATGGTGTGGCTCACCGTCCAACTACCTGGATGGTGTGGATGCTACACATGCATCATAGTGGGGTCCACCATCCTAGTTAGACGGATGGATGAAACACATAAATCAAGTGAAAGGAAAAAGGGAGAGAGAGAGAGAGAGAGAGAGAGAGAGAGAGAGACGGTCATGAGAGGGGAGGGACCACGCCACTATGGGCCCTCCCTATACATTGCATACATCAAGATGGGTCCCACCATATGTGGGCCCTTAAATCATCAAAATCACACAATTCAAACATTAGAAGAACACTCACCTTTGATCATGGACTTCTCCTTCCATCAACGCATTCTAAAGCTCCAATGGATGAGATTCAACGGTCGAGATTGATCATAGAGGGTGGGATTGGATGGTAGGAAGGTGGGCCACACCTAACTCTCTCATGGAGCTTGGACATCCACCCTTGAGAGTTGGAGAGTGAAGTTAGAAATGAGAGAGAGAGAGAGAGAGAGAGAGAGAGAGAAAGAGAAGTGATGGATGGATGGAGTGGGTGTTGTAAGAAATGGGAATGGGAATTAAGTATGGGTTGGTTTGAATATGGTGTAAAGGTGGAATGGGTGGGGAGAGTGAGTGTTGACTTGGGGAAAAGAGGGAATGGGTGCATGTACTTGGGATAGGGTGAGGTGGCATTGGGGTATGGAGGGTGTACTTGACTTGATTGATGTGATGGGTCGTAGAGATTCTCTCGAAATTCGTAACGTGCGGCGTTTCTTCGGAATGAACGCAGGCCCATATCTCCTGGCCCGGGTATCACCGCGGCGATGACGCGGTCGCGAGGATACAAGTTTCGAGTTGAGCCGACTCTGATATACGGGACACAACTCAAGATCGCGCGCAAACGCTGATAACAGATCGCGGGTAACCGGAATTCGACCAGGAGGACCGCAGAGGCATACGGAACGGTACGGGCTAGGGTATGGGTCTCACAGTCCGTGTGACCTAATCAACAGGTTGGAAGGTGTAACGCCCCGGAAAATCGGGGGTCGTGCATAGACTCGACTCCCGAGTTCCCAAGTGTCACTTATCATGCATTTATGGTTTTTATGATTAATCAAATTTAAATGCGCAGCCTAGAATTTCTTGGAGCATGAAACACAACCACAACAAGTCTACTGAAATGAAGAGATCAATATATACAGGTCCAAAAAAAAGAATAAACGGGTCGCATAAGGCGTTACTCAACAAAGTCACAACAACATCATGTCCACAAGAGTAGAGCTGAGTCCGCTCGTCCTCCTCCTCGAGGCCCGCATCGCCCAGCTCCACGAATTCTGCATCACCTGCATCTATGAGCGAATCTGGTTGGTGTTTTAAAACACCGTCCCAGAGTGGGAGTGAGTGATCAACTCAGTGTGAACTATTAGTCTCAAGTTGTCACGAACATCAGTTATATTACGGATTTAATGAAAAACAATCATTCACAGTCACTAAACTAATCTTATTAATGTGCATGCATGATGGATGAAATGATGCATGCCCTCGCCACAACTCTCCCTCAAGCGACTCCATCTTACGATCGCTATGACAACACTCCCTCAGAGCGACCTCGACTGCCGAGTCGCCACCCTAACTAATGCGATGCAATGATATGTTAGCCAAGTTCTTAGTTAATTCCATTCATCCAGCAGGTTTGGGAAACTGATTCACCTCACGTATCAATGCCCTCAACTAGTTGCGGTCCGAGACCCCTCAATGCGCGAGGCCAGGGCACCGCGATCCGTGATCCGTCGGTTCCTCATCCCGGACTCCATGCACATGAGGAGTGCCAAAGGAAGGGATCGCTCGCGGTCACTACGGGGAGGCGCGGTACCCCAGCGTAGGCCGACAGCTCGGACACAGTGTCCCATTCCACCATGCCCGGCTCACGAGGCTGTGGACCAGTTACAAGTGGATTATCAACGGGCTACAATGGTTGCAGGGTGGTTCAGGTTCCATACATATGTGAGCACACAGGGTTAACAAACAGGATTTGTCAGTAAGTAGATTAAACCGCACGAGTCAGGCGAGAACGAGATGAACGACATCGGGTGCTAGACCCATGCAGTCGAACTGCTGCCGCCCATACGCACTCGTCCGACTTGTGTGGTTAGTCTTAGGGTAGTCCAACCAATGGGACTACCGTCTAACCTCGAGTTTCCGACAATCCAAGGGTTTGACGATGAGATATAGCATACCAAATCAAGCTTATCAACCAACATTCCAGTGTCATGTTGCATACATTCCACCATACAAGTCTATTTACCTAACAAGCATGATAAATTAGTAGAAACAAGTGTATGTGTGTGTCGTGGGTTAGAGAGGAAGCTAGGCACTTCCAATGTTTCAAGGGATCAACCACACACAGAGTCAAGATTACTATGCACTATGAAGTAACTCATTGTGGAAAACAATCACAAACAAGAACATGAAGTCATCATAAGCCAAATAACATATGAGGAACAAGATCAACATCAACAAGAGTTAAGCATGTAAATCCATGTAGTTTCAACAAACACCCATTCCTAGATTCCTCTAGATTTTTCAATACCACAACCAAGCAACCAAAATCATTAGACCCATACTATAAATGGTGCTAGGCCACCTAAGATCAATAGTCCGCACCTAGGATCGTTGGAGGCTTGGGAAAAATGTCCTAGGAAAGAGGGCTTTGCGGTAGATCGGCCGGAATCCCTAAAACAACTTCACATGTTAGATTTACAAGCAAAACCCCCCTCCTTATAAGGGTTTTCAAAGAAAAAGAGGGTTGGATCTTACCTAAACGATCCATGAAATGAAGAGGGTGATTTTCGAATGGGTTTCCCCTTGGAGAAGGTGTAGGGAGAGGAGAGATTGATTCCCTTGGGCCCCACCTTGGTTTAGAGTCCACCTTGTCTTCTTCCCTCTCTTCCTCCTTTCTTCTTTCTCTCTTTTCTCTCTTCCCTTTCCTAGGGCAAATTCGTATGGGAGAGGGGTGCCCAAAAGAAACCCCTTTTTATAATTCCAGTTTTGGTGCAATTGGCCCCAAGTGTTGGGTCTTTACTATACTAACCCTATGGGAGGGTTTTTCTAGCCTATGGGGTGTACTAGTTGATATACACCGTATGATAGTTAGTCCTAATGATGATCTACGTATGGACACAATCGGCTCGCCATTTCGACGTGCCGATCGACAGATATGATTAGAAGTCCGTTCAACGGTCACCGATGGTCGATCGGGGCCGCGGCTATACGGATGTGAGCGGGAAAATATCCTTAATCGACGGGTAAAGTTTGGTCGTAAACCGACGGTCCGAAATCTCCAACTTGGCATAAGAGTGGATGACTCAAATCACTTAAGTTCCCACAATTTTCCAAACTAGCCTTCTAGGGCTCCATATTGAAGTTAGAGTGGCCCAAACGCCCCCCCGACCACCAAATTCGGCGTGTAGGTGCTTTATGGACCGACTAGGGCCCATGCAAAAATTGAGGACGAACGGATGGACGGATATATGATCTGAGAAAGCGTTTCTGACCTTTAAGTGGTCCTGTGAGGGCCATTTTGGTGATTGGAGCATTTCTGATGGCCCTCTGGCCATGAAATTTATATGATAAGTGGTCCATGACCCGATGAGGGGCCTTACAAAATTTGGGAACGAACGGATGCGGGGTTTGGTCGTACGGGTCCGATTTAGGATCAACGGTCACCGATCCACGATCGGGTCTCAGATTTGGTGGACAGGTGTGAAAAAATACATTGAACCGTCACCGCAACTTTAGAAGAAATCCGACGGCTGGAACTCCCAGAGTCTCAGTTTTATTTGTGAGTGCCAGATTCCAATGCTGGCATTGGCATGGCCCATTTGGCAAGTGCCAGATCCCACTTCTGGGTGTCTATTGGGTCCGTAATCCGCGATGGACCACAAGCCCAGTGAGATCAATGATTTCCTAAATTTTTAGATTTTTCTGACCCTCTTCGGTCGTTGGGTGGCCCACACGGACTGTTGTTAAGTGTAAACAGGCCATCTGGCTTAGCGGCCCGCACTTAGTCCCATCATAACTAGACTGGTCCACCCCAGTATAATCTAACATTGAGTGCTAATGGTCATTAAGTGATATTATAAGTTAATTAAAAAAAATTTTTAAGAATTTTTGAAAATCCCAAACAGTGAAAATCTAGGATGTTACAGAAGGTAAATAAACATTACACTGGACCATGGGAAGCTTTTAATGGTTGGCGTGAATTTGGTTTGATTGCCCGCCAACAACAGATTCCAATGAATCCGCTCACCAAGTCCATGTTTAGATTGCCACATGTGGACAATGCAACTAGTTGGACCATGAATGTGCAATACAAATAGGTACCTCATTTTATCTTTTCATCATATTCGCACCACCATGAAAATAGAAAGGCCCTAGAAATCATCCTTATCTAACCACCAAGCTATTAGCCCATCGGTTGAGTTGAGGTTTATGGGTGGTTATTCATTATTTTCATTGGTGTAGAGTTTGGACCACCTGATTTTAGAGGCCTATTTGGAAAGTGCGATTAGTTGGTATGGAATTACATTTGGTCCAATGTAAATTCCATCTACGATTTTGGAAAAAGATCTTAAGGATTGAATTAATCCCTATCATGTCGTCCACTTCCAACCTGACTGAATTTCCTATGAAATTCAAAATTCACTATGTATGTGTATCCTATATACGTTGATGCATGTGTTTTATCCATGCTGTTTGTGCATCCTATGCTGATGCATGTAGGTGACTGACATTAATTGTGAAATCTGGTCCATTGATTGCAATTCTATGGTTCACCAAACACAGATTTCACTTAATGCAATATTTTTTCCCAAAGGAATAATAATTTGATCCCAAACCTAGGATAGAAAGGTCAAAAAACCATGGTATTTTTGAACAAATAATCATTATGCAATAATGGCGTTAATTTCACTTAATGCAATTCAATACCATTTAATTTTGCATTCCAAATAGGCTCATTTATTTGGTTCATGGGATTAAATGGCATGAAATTGCATTAGAAGGGATTAACACCTTTATTGCACAATGATTGCATGTATGGAAACATCATGTCATTTTGACCATCCAATCCTCGTGTTTGGGATTAGATTCTTGCTCAAGCAAAAACATGTTGTTTGGTGGACCCTGGAATTGCAATTAAAGGACCATATTCACAGCTTATGCCACTTGCACATGTATACAATCAAATGTTATGTGTCAAGGATGCATGTGGATGGACAATGACGCAGAGTGGGTCACAGACAATTTTGTGGCCAAGATGGACCAGAGAAGGCCCGATCGAAGGTGAAAGTGATCCAGACCGTCAGAACCTTAAAACAGGCATATCTCGCAAACCAGAATGAGTTATTCGACCTACTGTATGTGATTTTGGGGTAGGAGAAGCTACTTTAGCCACCCAACCCCTCTATGTTGGGTTTCCCACGCCGAATTTGCAAGATTCCATTAGATCGACAGTCAAAAATCCATTTTAATTTCATTTTTACTATTTATAGTAAGTTTTAGTTGATTATAACTCTTCATCTTTTGAGCTTTAGGAGTTGTCTAACATTTTATTTTATTTTATTTTATTTTGTTAGCTTGTTAGTACACCCACGGTCAGATCACACTTCACTCATTAGCCACCCCCACTAGGGAATCGATGCCAAGACCTCGGTGTTGAAATGAGGTATCTTTCACTCAGCCTACCACATGAGCTTTGGATATGGGTGTAGGAGTTGTCTAACATGAAAAGTGCTTAGAAAATTTAGAAGAATAGCATGGTTAAACCCAATAGGACACTATTTTTGGCCAAAAACCATGAGGTCTAGTGAAAATCATGACCGTCTATAAATAGTAAGTTTTCTATTTATAGTAAGTCCCGATTTTAGGGAAATCTTGCACATGTTTATTTAGAAGCATTTGCCATAAACAGGTACAGCCTTTAAATTGTGGAATGCACCCAAAACGAAAAACAAAAAACTTCACTAGTCGAAGACATTGTTAGCAATTCAGCATACAGCACACAGTACAAAAAAAGTTAAAAAATCATTCAGTGTCGACACTGAAAATATAGTTGAAATTTTCGCCATAAGAGATGGAAAAGCTGAAAAATGGGGAAGGGTTATACAACAGTTTTTACTTTAAAAGTTTGGGACCAAAAATTTGGAGTAACCACTACTGCTCTAGCCCACATTTTCGGCACATCTACTCAACGGTCTGTCCACAAATATTTTAGAATTTGGAAAATTGCGGTAATCCAAATGTATTCATTGTTTTCACATGTGTGTACTGGCAGGGAATGTACTCGACAGGGTTGCTGCCTAGCAGTCCTGAGTCTTTGATGTGGGTGCCATATTTACCTATTGCATAAATCATTACATAATGAAGAAATAAAAAGAAGAAAAATATGCCTTTGTTGTCAATGAATTCATATGGTAATAGATTTTTAGGCATTATTTTTTCACATTGTTTTTCAGCAAATGGGTAGAAGGAGAAGATAGGAAGAATAGGCGAACTTAGGTTTAGGGATTTTTTTAGTGAAAAGAGTCAAGATTATAAAGGGTCAGGCTGTCAATGGGCAAGACCTGAGATTGGTTTTGACCAGAATTTTGAACTATACAGGCCAAGTCTATTCAAAATTTTGATTTTGCTAGGCTAGGATTGGGGTCATTGAAGAAATAGTGGACCACCTTTCATCTGCTGTGTCTTCCGAGTTTGCTTTCTGTGCTACTGTTCTGAAGAAACAGTGGACCACCTTTTCATCCACTGTCCCTTCTCTTCTGACATCTGGTGGAGCATCCTTAGATTGTCCGGGGTAGCTTGGGTTATGCCTTTGTTTATTGATGATTTTCTTTGCGGGTGGCATGCAGAGCCAGGAGGGGCGATGGGTAAAAGAAAGTGGAGGATCTTATTCCTAGCTGTTCTCTGGACTATTTGGACGGAAAGAAATAACCAATGTTTTAGAAATCTCTCTGTTTCTGTGGCCGGAGTTTTCTCTCGAGTCCTTATTATGTTTGGGAACTGGGTTCCTTAGTGATTTTTGAGTTTCTTGGGTTCTTTCTGTAGTGGCAGAATTGTTTTTTGTGTTTTTTGGGTGGGATTTTGTTTTTCTTTTGTTTGTTTGCTTTCTTTCCTGTCTTCTGTTTTGTTTCCCTTTTTATGTTTGTTATGTTTCTTGTTTTTCTCTCTTCTGGAATAAAATTGTTACCTTTCAAAAAAAAAAAAGGATTGGGATCATTGACAACCCTAATAGAGGTTTATATGAAAGTTTACGAGGCAATTTAAACTTAACAAAAAAAAAAAAAAACTTTTAAGGCATTTTAATCCACAAGTCAGCTAAGCCAGACTATATAAAACCACGTCCAAAACCTCTGAAATCCTATGTTGTGGCCCACAAGAGTTTTGGTATGGTATATTATTTAGGTATCCAGTCATCCTAGTTAGATGCATCTTCTGAATGCATTAGATGACACACAAAACAAAATACTCCTCTCTAACTTTCCCAAACTTGAGGTATTAGAGCAAATAGAGAGGTAATTTACTTGATGGCTCAAAAAAAAAAAAAAAAAAAAAAAAAACTGAAATCTTTTTCACAACAGGACACCTTTTTCAATTATCAAACATGCTTGGAAATGAAACCAAACCGGGTATAAACACCAGGCTGCAACAAAGTTCCCTTTTGTGGCTAGAAGAAAAATGGACAGGAAGATGCTGCTGGCAGCTTGCCCTGGTGCACCAAAGAGGAAGAACCCAAAGCTCCCTCACTCTTTTTTTTTTTTTTTTTTTTCTGAAAACAACCCTAATTTGAACCTAATTCTCCTATGGTTGGGACCATAGTCAGCAAAACACCATAGGGGGGAAAAATGGAAGGTTTATATTTAATCAGATTTTGATCAATAAGATGCTTGAAGTTTCAGTCAAAGAAATGGAAACGCCAAGAGAACCAGAGAATGAAAAGTTCAGATTAAATATGGTTTGAACTTCAAAAAATGGCTATGTATGTGCATGCTATTGTGTATTGTACACAAATAAGATTAAAATACCAAACTTCAATTAAAACTTAACAGAGTTTTATGTGCATGAATAATAATGTACATCATGGATTAATATCATTCTTTGCCTCTCTGAAATCCATCATTTTTAAATAATAATTGTGTAAACGATGTCTGTACTAAAATTTTCACTTTCTACTTAATTCTATCATTTGACGTTGGCCAAGAATCTTTGTTTTCTAAATCTCCCTAGAGTTTTTTTTTTTTTTCAATAAAACATGATTTTCTAACAAAATGTGTTTAATTCAATTGCCAAAAAATTCATTTTATTCTTTTTTGCATATCTTTAGAAATGTACAGAATTTTCATTGTTGAACCGGTTGTCCAATTTTTGCTTTCAAAAATTACAGAGTTTAAAATGGAGTATTGCTAACCATGGGTTGGACCCATTGGTAAACAGGCTGACAATTTGTATGTTCAAAACCTTTGAATAGTGGATCCGTTTGGTTGTAGGAGAATTCATTCCCTAATTTTTATGTTTCCTTAGGAATGTTTGTTGTGACTTGGTATTTCTTAGAAATAACTAAAATTTCTTAGGTTGATATCTGGATTTCTTGAGAAAAGTTGGAAAAAGTCTAAAACTCTGTTTTAATACCCCAACACCCCCTATTTCCTTTAAAAAGAATACCTGCTTAGCTTTTCATGGATACCTTGTTACAAAAATCAACCTGGTTTATGAATCAGGAAGGTCAGTGTTATAAACAAATGGATAGTTCAAACAAGTTCTAATAACAGTTCATACATGACATGCAACGTTGCCCACCTGATGAGTTTATGAACATAATTTTTGAGCCAGGATCTACAAGGTGGTCCTACCTAATGGATGGTCTGGATTGCATGTGTCTGCAATCCTAGCATGCGTGTTGATCTATAGATGGGTTGGGTAATGATACTTGGAAATATGGAGTAACGTTTGGTTGGATCGTTCACAGCTGCAATCTTCAATGATCAAGTACTAAAACCACTGAAAGAGATGGGCCTCATCACCCCTTTTGGTCAGCAACAAAATCAATTCATATAACCCATAAGACAGACAGCGAAAGCAAATTCTCCAAATTGAGGATTGTTCACAAAGAGGAGAATGGATGGTAGTGTTGCCATCCACCTTGCCTCCAACCTGTCCAGAAGGTGGGCCCCACCATCAAGATATTCTGGCACAAAATCAGGCCACACCACTCATCGTGTTGACAAACAATGGACACCACTCATCATATTGATAAGTAGATCAGCCTGATTTTTGAACCAAGTGATCTTCAAGGTGGGGTTGATCTTTCCAACGGCTTGGATATTGCACACTCATGACATGTCAGCCTTATGGGCAAGGTGAAAATTAAAGTGGTTTGAACACTCACGAATAAACGAAAGGCCGAAAGATGCCCATTACATTAATTCATGAGCCCTTTCAGGCATACATAGATGCCAAAACAGAGCATCTACATTACCAGGAGCTGCTCTCATTGTAGATGTTAAAGACACTGAATTATCATTTCTTTTGCTTGTCTTGAAACAATGCATCAAATCTTCTTCAGTAATGCTTTTAGATGTGGTTGAAGATTATGTAAATGTGTAGCCATCTGAACCACATAAGATAATTCACCATTGACAACCTCGAATACCCAATCTCCTTCACCTGCCAAAAGAAAAAAAGACTGCTTACTACGAAATCTGGCCTCAATATTTTCAAAACTTGATTGGTTTTTATTTCAATTCATTCAATATAAAAGAGCATGCATGGTGTGAATATATTAGAAAAGAGCTTGTTAGTAGCCATGACCATCTTTCCAAGAAATATTTTGGTAGGTAACTGTGAAGAGACTGAAAGTTTGGAAGCTCTTATTGATATCATAAATATATTTTACCATTCTTTGATAAGTCAAGTGTTGAAAGCATGGTTCTAAAATTTGGTGACATGACCCAAGACTCAGATGAGTCGGCTCAACTTGACAAGATCCCTCCCTCTGCTTTTAGGCACTGCACGGGCGAGTGGTCTGTTGTGAGTCATGTTGAGTCAACTCAAGTCTCATGAAGGATCAATTTTGCCAGTGGCTTCGTTCGAAATCTTTTCTAGTTGAGTTGACTGAGCCTTGGTTCTTGTCACCAAGTTTTAGAACTATGCTTTCAACACTAAGCTATTAAACCAATGCTGAAATATGGACAATATCAAGAGCTTCCAAACTCGCTCGCCCATGCTGTCCTTAAAAACAAACGGACAGATGGATAGAGAGTGGATGAAGTCAGGTTCCAATGAGGAGATGCATCTAACCAGCTGCACAAGATTGAGATAATTTTATTAATTTATTTATAAAAATATCAAGTCGAGTCAAGTAAAGGCATCCGAGTCTTTGAGTTGACACCTTCCAGCTGGACATCTTTTTTCTTAGTTTTGATGATATGGGGGAAACCAAAAATTTCAAAGAATATTGTAAATGCATTCTTATATTTAATCCAATTCTAATTCAAATAGTTACTTTTGACATATTTAAACTTTAACATATGCTTGATCTCCTCCTACTTTGGTTCCCATATTTCGAAGTTGACCCTCTCCATCAAAGTTTCATGTTGATGGTTTCATTAATATCAACAGCTGAAGACAGCTGGGGCCAACGACAAAACTAGCTCTCAAAACCCATTTACATTCCCCATAGGCAAATGGGGACCCATATCGAAATAAGTTTCTACTTGACAAATGCCCATGAAATTTTAGTCAAGAACGAATTTGTTGTGAAAACAGAATTAATCTAGTCAGGAACAAAACTAAACCACTGGAACTCCAAGAATACAACTTCGAAAATTTGCTCAATGCAAGTTCAGGCACAAAACACAAAAAGGAAACAAAGACGCAATGAAGATGAGCATAGACTCTCTTTGCTCATTTGGCGTAGTGCTTGCAACCTTTTCTTTCCTTTTCTTTGTTTTTTTTTTTTTTTTTTTTTTTTTTTTTTTTTAAATTTAATTTTTAATTTTTTTAAATATAATTTTATAAATGGTTTTCAAGCATGTGTCTTAGTCATATGACTTGGAATTGTTGTTAACCATAGGATTGACTTGCTGATAATTTTGATTCAGCTTGTAATTTCAGTTTTACTTGTGGACGATTATATGACCCTCGACTCAAGGGTATGCATATATCATCAGCTTTTCAGTTTTTACATGTGGGGCCAATTGTTCTGGTATCCAAACCATTTAAAGAGCTCCAAGATGGGAAGAACCGAGATTTGTTGTAGTTTACTCAATTGAATGTGGACATTTGCTGTATTTCTTTTTCTGTTTATTTTCTGGCCACAAATGGAAGATTTGGCATAAGCCATGGTGAAAATTGCTGTCCATCCACTGTATGGTCTATCAGATCAACAGTTGGAATTACCCTGCCATTGACCCCACCTGTACAAATTGTCAAACTGAGGCCATCATGCACTATTTCCAAGGATCATATAATTCCTCTGGCAGTGACAAATAAACTCTGGTATGGGATAATTAGTAAGTGGCTTTATATATATATATATATATATATATATATATATATATATATATATGTTCAGGTAAATTAAAAAAAAAAATCTTTGTGCTGATAACGGCACAGCTAGTGAGGTTATAACCAAGTCGTTTCAATTGCTGATTGAAAACTATTTCCAAACCCCCTCTTTGGCCTGGGTTCAACCTTGTGCCATTGATAATTTTGGAAAAGCCTCCTCTAATCCGGACGCTGATTGGGTACTACCCCTGCCTGTCCCTAACTAGGAATGGACATGGGCCTTGAGGGACCACCTTGATGTGTGGGTTTTATCCACACTTTCCATCCATTTTCCCATATCATTTTTGGCCAAAAAAAAAAAAGCATTTCCAAGGCTCAGGTGAACCATAGAGCGGGGATTAGATACCTACCATTGAAAACTTTTTGGAGGCCACATAAGTTCTACATCAAGCCGATATTCATGTTTTCCCTTCATCCAGGTCTGTGTGACCCTATGAACAATTTTGACGGAAATTAACCATCATGGTCGGCCCTAGGAGGGTTTCAATTGTGGGCATCATTATCACTGCTGCTTTATATGGTGCGGTCCACTTGAGCATTGGATCTGCCTCATATCTGGGCTTATAAATGATATGACAATGGATGGACACTGGATAAAACTCATATATCACGGTGGCTCCTCATGTTTTTGTGCTCCAGAGCAAGAGGCAACCCAAACGGTTGCTGCCAACCATCTTCATTTTGGACAAGAATTTTAAAGAGTATTTTGTTTGAGAGAGAGAATCCTCCCCAGGAAGTGGTTGAGTAAGTTGTGTGGCAGGACTCCCCTCCAGCCACCCTCGCTGCGGCAGTTGTTGTTATCACTGCCGAGGCTACTTTTTGGTAACACTTTTCAGCAAATGCCCTATGTTGTTGGCAAATTGATGGAAGAATGGAAGCATTTAGGATCAAGCAAATCAAACTACAGGGCGCACGCTAAGCAAGCATGCAGTAAGCTGAAAAACTACTGCATGTGCTAGTGTGCACTCGTCTCTCTTAAAGGCTTCCCCCCTCCTTTCTTGTGCTACATGAGAATGGGAAGCACAATCTCAATTCAGATTTGAAAAATTATAGGAAGGTAGCTAGATGTGTCGATGCCTTTCAAACCTACCTCACCGATAGGAAGGATTGAGGGACCGATTCACTCTGCATAGATTGACTGAACCCAGAAAGCCTTCCACTAGCAGGTGATCCCGTTTTTCACAGGTAACCATAGTCTAGTGTATCAGAAAGCACATCTGTCTTTCAAAGACATATGGAGTTAAGACTCAGCCCTGATACATGAGCAAGGTCAAAGCATAAACACCCAAAGGAAAAAACGATTGGATCTGCAGGGTTCCAAACGAATTGGTTTATTCAAAAAAATGCTTTGTTCTTTTTACTGGCACTTAATAAATAAGGGATATTTTGTTGACTTAATAAGCGTTATTACAATCAAAGGTGCTAGTGCGCAACGGCTTTGAAGCCAGAAAGTAATGACTCTGTAGGAACTATGAGATCACCCCAAGGACGCCTTTGGCATCCATGAGTCACAGACCGACCAGCCGGGCAAAATAATCACAGTCATAAGAATCAGAATGTCAACCCTCACCAGACAGGGGCAAAGTAGAGTCCTCTGTCCATTCCTAGCTAGGGACGAGCAGGGATAGTATATCATTATCCATTCCTGAGGTGGCCCAGCAAAATAAGCCAGCCCAATCCCAAAAGATAAGCTCAGTGTAAAAAAATTGTCGTGAGGTGGCCCATCACATTGTATGCTTTATAACACCTCTTGTTTTTTTTTTTTTTTTTTTTTTTTTTTTTTTTTTGTTTTTTAACAGCAATTGGATGATCCTGTTCGCCCTGTGTGTGGGCCAACGTGATGGGCCATCACATCAGTTTCGGCTAACAATCAACCAAAAGTAGAGGAATGTATACTTTGAAAACACAGGGAGCCCTGTTTTTATTCCATTTGAAAACTCTTCCTCGTTTATTTCCTTTATGAGAGTGTTTCTACCGAGAAACAATCCCTATCATATGCTTGCCAACACTTGCATGGGGACCATGTTGGTTTGTAGGGATGGCAGACCCCAAATCTCATAGCTCAGTGGATCTCTATCTATACAGTCCGATCAAATGGGTGGTTCTCATCAGTCCTCGATCCTTACATTTAATAAATGGTGGTGACTCTTTAACTGCACGCATTGCATAGTCCAGACTATTCAAATCACTGACCCAACTGTCAATGTGAGCATAAATGAAAATTTTGCACTTGTAAGATAATATTAACCATTTGACTTTTCCCTTCAAATTTGGACCACTCCATAATTATAGCCGTTCATTTGATGGCCATTAATTGGTGATTATTGTGATTGTAGAGATATGCTCCATCCACAATTTGGATGGTCTAGATGTACATTAGTATCACATGCCAGGATGATCAGTCAATACATAACCGTAGCCTAATTAAAATATTCATAGCCAAAACCTCAAGAAATTGATAATAAAAAATAGAATTAAAAAGAGTTTCTGTGTGTTTGAAAAAAAGTAGATGATTAATGAGAAAAATTACAATATTGAATGGCATAATTGGTGGGATGTAGCCATCAGCCACCATAGAGATTCATGGAGACTGTACCAGAGAAACCGTGAGTATTACCACATATTTCAAGAAAGGTTTTGAATTTCCTGTATTCACCACCACCATTGGCTCAAATACTTTTGATTATACACTCAAAGATATTCTCAATGTTCAATTTAAATCTTTGAAAAAACACCAAATGGAGAAAAATATTATGTAAATCTACTAATATTAATGAAATGTATCTGATAGTGAAACCAGTACATCCCCGGGTACCAGAAACTATTAATTGCAAAAGTTCATTACCTACAAATATATTATAAAAAAGAAGTTCAAGACTTCCGCCAATCTAAGACGAGGAACAAGAGTTCACAGATTTATCAATGGAGATAGGAAGTTGAAAGTGAGAAAGTTGATGATGAACCGTACACATTATTGGAAGATGGGACTTGGATGATAAGTGCCAGAAATTTGCAGTTGCCTCTGCATGATATAAATCTCCTTTCCTCAAGCTACTTGGAAGAAATCTCCCGTATAGATGTACATTTGCAAAGAAAGCATAAAGTAAATACCAATTAGTCAGATCCTGACTTAGATGTCAAATGCATCTATGTGCATGTGAAGGTTTCTGTACTTCTCGAATCTGAACACTCCAAAGATGGTGATTAACCAGAAGAAACTGCAGACAAGTTGGGTATGTGACCAATTTCTATGTAATTCTAAATCAGTTTTTTTTTTCTCATAAATGAGTGGCCCACCTGATGAGTTGTCCTACTTCTTTTTGTTATGATCACACATGCATTAGAACCATCATTTGGATCGCTCATCTGTACCATACATAAAGTGGGGAGGTCCTTGTAGGCATACCACTACAAAAGGAAATGGTAACAAAACAAGAAAGTTGACAAGGCAGAGTCATTAGAACCCCTTTACTATACACAGGTTATTGTCATGTGTCAATTGGGTCCATCTAGTAGGACCCATCTCAGATCATGCTCCCCAATAAAAATATTTTGTTAAGCAATCCAAGCTTCAATTTCCTATCCTCTAACCAAATGCGAGCTATTAACCATTTTTTGGACCGTTGGTTCGGAATTTGTCAACCAGATGGCTACGATCATCCAATTTGGGTATTTATATTTATTTTCCATCAACAACATGGCAATTAAATGAACGTACTGAATTGACAAGTCACCCGTACCAAGACGAACATGGAATATTGAAAAGTAAAATTTGTAATGACTCATTCTCAAATTCAAGATTCAAATCATCAATGATGCAGATTACATGAAAGTAGCATGTCTATATGGTAGTGGTAAGAACATAAACTGTTCAAATCAATCTAAGAAGGTACCTTGACTATTGCCACCCCATAAAAATACACCCATCATATCTTCTTTCTATTAGAATTATTATATGACCAGAAGCAACGAATGGGGGTTTACAAATTCAGTGGGTGAATTTATTTAAAAAAAAAAAAAAAATGGTTATTCCCTACACGTGTGACATATGAAACATGGGATCTATGATGTTCACTGAGTAATTAAAATTACATGTGAAGGTATTCCAGCCGAAAATGTTGTGAGAAGAGCATGTGACTGATGATTGACAAAGGAAAATAAAAAAACTTATCACCTTCTTCTCTGGGAAAAGAATAAAAGTTGTCTTCTTCTTTTTCTTCTTCTTCTTCAACAGCACCTGTAGCTTCAAAGAGCAAGCAAAAAGAGTTAAAGAGGGAGATGGAAAAGAGGTTGGAGACGTCTTCAAAGCAACATGCGTTGTTTAGAAACTCATCAAGTCAACTTAGAACTCCACTATGTCAACTGGGATCAATGTGAAAATCTACCAAGTTCCTTAAACTCAGTTTGTTACCTTAAACTTGCCCAAGTTTTGCGCTAACTCTAATGACCTAACAAGTTTTTGGAATTGGCTGAGTTTTAGAAAGTAACAAGGTTTGATAAAGAAAAATGTAGAGGTATGAAGCTACCACTTCTAACATAAACAAAGACCTTGTTAGAGTTTTGTTACAAGGCTCATTAGGTTTTCTCTAAACTCACCCAAATTATGCACTAACTTGTTGGACTGCTTGAGTTTTATGCTACTACAACGAGTTTTGTAGAGTGAAAAGCTATGGTGGAAAGAAATTACTCAAGAACAAAGCCACTTACTCACAATGTTACTTCATAGTCCACCTAATGTACCCCAGTTGTTATAGGAACATACATTGTTAATATGATTGGCTTTCATCCATATGCTAAATTCTATGGTGTTTGCTTACTATCTTAATCATAGATGGTGTTATGCCACCATTCTACCAAGGGCAAATAATGAGCCCAATTTTTTATCCATGCCCAATGAACTGAAACTATGCCTAGTTAAAATTGATGAAGTTCTTTTTCATGTTTTTTTTTTTTTTTTTAAAGAGTTTAGTTCAACTATGATAATGGTTGGTTAAATCTCTTAATTATGGCTAGGTGGTAAAGATCGTAGTTATTTTTAATGTTCTAGTTTACTTTTACTCTAGTTATTTGGTTTGAAAGAGAGAAAGAGTAAGAGGTTACGGAGCTTCAACAGAATCGTTCTTCTTCTCTAATCTTTCGATTTTAAATTCTTTTTCATTTTTTTTTTTAGTTTAATTCAATTATGACAATGGTCGGCTAAATATCTTAGATAGGGCTAAGAGGTGAATTTGTAGTTATTTTTAATATTCTAGTTTATTTTTATTTAAGTAAATTGGTATGAATGATGAATAATTGATTGATTTTAGTTTAAATAAAGCTTTGGTTTTAGTTTACTTTGATTTATTGTCGACTCCATGCACTTTGAATGCTTAGGAAAGTTAAGATTGGTTGTTTATCTATTTTGTAAGAGATCTGTAAAATTCATTGATTTATCATAGACTATGCGCACGATAGATACTTTGAATTTCTTGTGATCAATAACTTGGCGCTTCATCCAAGTCAAATAGATCCCATCAGAATTCGATTTGATCTCTCCAAACATTTTCCTTTTAAGAAAATCGATGAGTAGCTCAAACAATTGAATCACTGAGCTCGACCACTTATCAAATCTTCCAGACGATCATCTGCATTTATCGAGTTCCCGAGAAGATCCCTTCATGATTATTGCACGTAGGATCTTAGAGAAAATGCTTATCTTATCATGGAAACAATTCGCCTGTAATCTATCAGTAATTGAGAAGGGGACTAATCAAGCTTTAAGGACAACGTATTTATACGTGATTCAGTGTGGTGTTAATTTAAATAATTTTAGTTTTAGTTTTCCAAATATACTTTTTCCAAGTACATGGGAGGCATGCATGTGCCTTTTTGAATGGGTGAGAAACATTCTTATATTCTCTATTTTCTCTTGATTAGTGAAGAAAAAAGCCTTTTCATTGCCACATGGTAGGCATTCTCGTCAAACAATGTAAATCCTTATATTGTCTGATGCATTTTTTTTTATGCTCTTTTCTTTCCTACCTTTATTTCATTTGCATTGATTGTGTGCAGGATTTTTGCAACAATTAGTATCTATATGTTGAGAGGCAGCTTTGCAACATCAGCATTGGTGTTTATATTGCCTATGTTTTTGATGAAAGGATCAAGTTTTCCTAGACTCAAAAGTACCAAACTTCAACAATTTGAGTTACACATTTCCCAAGTTAAAGTAAATGTAGTGTTGGTAAAGAATGGTTGCAAAATCACAATCAGAGGAAAGGAAAAGAAGCATGCATACAATAAAGATGGAGTTTTTTAGGGGAAAAACTAATAGGATATCGCATATCTGTTTCTTGCAATAGATTATTTAAATATAATTAATATATGTAATTAAACTACTAATAAAATTTTGTGGGACAAGTTACATAACGTGTACAAAAGGAAGTCTATATTGTATAAGACTTTTGTCTAATTGAAGTTGAACCTCTTGAATATGAAAGCTCATCTTTGTAAGAACATTTGAATGAGTTCAATACTTGGTTAATGGACTGGCAGCAAGTGATTAAAAATTGATGATAAAGAAAACATAGCTCTTTTGCTTTGTTAGTTTGTTAGATGTCAGATTTGTTAGATAGTTTCATTATGGATCTTAGCAATGGTCTAGATCTCAATATAGAATCGGCTATATGCACATTGTTTATTGCCGAAGAATTTTATAAAAATAATCATGGGGTCCTCCGATGATGCAATGATGTTATAAAAAAAAAAACAAAAAAAAAAAGAGCTATTGCAAGAAGAACTAGTGGGAGAGATGAAAAAAGATCCAATATGATTCACGAAAAATGGTACAAAAAAGAAGTGAAGCGTTAGAACCGAAGAAAGAGGATCCATTTACAAAATAATTATAGATTTAGAAAGACAAATGAGGAAAGTCCTAAGCTCAATTTCCATGATCAAGCAATAAATTTAAAAGGTTCCCAAGAAAATCTAGTGAAAATGATAGTTCATCCGATGATGGAAAAGTGTTGTGGGCAATTCAATGAGAGAATATGAACCGTTAATGAATTTAGGATTCAAGCGTTTTGTTTCATGTCATGCTACATAGGGCTACTTTTACACATATTGGTTATGTGTTAATATCATAGTTTACATGATAACAAACACGTAAAATTTTGGGGATTAGAGGTATCATGGTTACAATGATGATATCATTACACAATTTTAATGGACCACATGTGGAAATCCCATGGAAGAAACTTCTACATTGAAAATTTTTAATGTAGATAAGTATAATTTTTTGAAGAAAATGTTTGATTGAAGATTGTAACGGAGCAATGGTAGTTGTAATAGGAGATTTGATGGGTAGTTTATCTCATTTGATCAAAAATACCATGATCGGCTATGTGATTGTTGCCAATATCAGGATGGAGTCTACTATGATTTAGCACAACAGGTTCATACTAACGTTACCGATTGATTAAAATTTATTTTGAGGTTTAAAATCTATTAATATTTAATTTATGTGAGGATTGCTTATTGGCAAAGTTGCTCTATGTTTTTTCTCATCTGCTATTAAAAGTAAGAAAGTAATAAATTTGATTCATTCTAAAACTTGAGATGTCTCAGTCGAGTCATGGAATGTTCGATGTATTTTATTTTTTGTTGATGATTTCTTTCGAAAGATATGGTTTCTATACTTAAAAGGAAGAATGATACGTTTCCCTATTTATGAAGTTTGAAGCGTTGTTTGAAAAAAAATAATAATAAATAAAAATTGTTTACTAGAAATAATAATGAAGGATAATAGACTTCTAATGAATTTAAAGACTTTAATTACAACAAGCAAGTCATTAAGAGGAACTACACAATCCATGGTACTCCATGCTAGAACGGAATGGTTGAATGTATGAACTTATAAATCATGCCAAAAGCACAATGGATTCGACCGGGCTTAAGTATTGTTTTGGGGAGAAGCCATTTATATGGATTCCTATTTGCAAAATTGACATTGTCCTACAATCGAATTAGATTAAAAACTCTGAGAAGGGATGGTTTGAAAAATATGTTAATAGTTATTCATTTGAACTTTTAGTTGTATTTTTATGTTAAATGTTTAAAAGGGTAAAAGATAAAGCTAAATGTAATGTCCAAACAGTATATTTTTCTTGGCTTTCCAAATAAATCTAGGGTGACATATCATGGGACCCTATTGTCTGTAAGTTATTATAATAAATAGATGGGATGTCATTTTTAATGATGATTCAATGCAAAAAGGAAATGTACGTGCAACCTAGCTTAATTAGAGAAATCTAAGATTTAAATCTTCTAAAAAAGTTCAAAGTCAACTTGTTGGTCCAGAAAATTCACAAGATGATAAGCTCGAAGACAACATACCTAATAACAGGCGTGGAGAAGAAACATTGTTACTTGAATTCAAAGTTATTAAGACTATCATAGGAAGGCCCAAATTAACCTCCAACAGGCTCTAAGACTATGTGACTACTTGCGCTTACATTATAAATGAGCATGAGCCTGTTCATTCTAAGAGGCATCAGATCTCATGGATGCTAGCTAGTGGAGAATCTATGGAGAAGTAAATAGTGGCTTTGCATAAAAATAAGAGATGAGAATTAATTGAATAACCAATAGAGAAAAATTACAAGACAATTAATAATATTGATGGGAAGGTTGAAAGATACAAAGCCCTAATGGGAGTAAAAGAGCATACTCATGAATAAGGTATCAACTATCAAAAAGAAGAAATTAAAATAAAATAAAAACTTCTCATGTTGCTATTTATATTATTTTAAGTATTATAATTGTGCTTGACCTAGAGTTTAAGTGGTTAGATGTGGAATATGTGTTTAAAAATGGATATCTTATTAGGGAAAATATATATGACTCAACTCAAAGCTTCCTTTCCTCCTTTTTTTTTTTTTTTTAAAGATGAAGACTTAGGCCGCGTTTGTTAAATCTGAAGTCTAAAGCCTGAATCTGAAATCTGAAGCTGAATTTAAAATCTGAAGCCTGAATCTGAAATCTGAAGTAAAAAAACTTGTTTGATAATTATGGCTGAAGTCTAAAAATTAATTACTGAATTTGAAACAATCTGTCTGTTAACAAACATTCGAAATGTCTGAAATATGTTAATTTGACACATTGGCCCCTATCTCTTGTTTGAAAATGTTTCACACCGAATGCAGATTTCCTACCAACTTTGATCTCCTTTAAACCGTTCGTACAACTCAAAGCTTAATGAGCGTCAGCGTTATATAGCTATTGTTTCCTCTCGTGTGGCCCACTCGAGTCTTGGATCCACCTCATTTTTTGTGGATTGTACTAAAATTAGCTTGCAAAATAAATGAACGTAGTATATTTCCTAAAAACATAGTGGTGGGCCCCACCTAGCATCACCTATCATCCTTGCACAAGAACTTCCTGTGAACGGCTTTTACAGGAAATCCGCGTCCATCCAATCCGCGCTCGGTGTACCACACGGAAAACCAATTGGCTAGTCCCGCTGCCGCCAATGGCTGATGGTCAATGCTCTATGGACCCCACCATGATGTATGTGTTTCATCCATGCTAATGGCTGATGGTCAGTGCTCTATGGGCCCCACCATGATGTATGTGTTTCATCCATGTTGTCCATATATTTTTCCCGATCATTTTATAGTATGAGACAAAAAATGAGGTATATCCCAATCTCAAGTGGACCACATTACAAGAAACAGTGTTGAATGAGCTTTGCCGATTGAAAACCCTTTGGGGGCCATAAAAGTTTTGGATCAAGCTGATTTTTTTATTTTTTTTTTACTTCATCTTGGGAATGTATGACCTAATCAACATATTGGATGTCAAATAAACAGTACAGTGGACCCTAGGAGGATTTTAATGGTGGATATCCAATCACTATTAATTGTTTTCCTATGGTGTGGTCCACCTGAGATTTATATCCTCTTATTTTTTGGATAAAGACATAAAATAAGATATGTAAAAATAGATGAATGGAATGGATGAAACACATGCATCATGGGGGTCACATAGCACGGACCACCACCAACTGGGATGGTGGCAGGGGAGTAGCCAATACGGTTCTGTATCCAGCTATACACCTGGTGTAGATGGGCACGGATTAGATACTGACGAGACTCAATGTTGAAGTGGCGTCACTAAGTTATGTGGACCCCACTATGATGTATGTGTTGTATCCACAACGTCCATTCATTTGGAGATATTATTTTAATGCATGACCTGGAGAATGAGGCAGATCCAAAGCTTTAGTGGACCCCACCACAAAAAACAATAGGAAGATTGATGTCCACCGTTGAAACCTTCTTAAGGTCCACCATAATGTTTTTTCGAAATCCAACCTATTCAAAAGTTTAAAAAGCATTAAAGAAGGGAAAACACAAACATCAGCTTGATCGAAAACTTTTGTGGCCTTTAGAAGTTTTTAAAGGTGGTGTCACTCTCTCCACTGTTTTCTATGGTGGGGTCCACTGGATCTTTGGATGTAACTCATTCTTTAGATATTGTCCTAAAATGATCTCTCCAGATGGATGGATGGCATGGATACAAAACATACATCATGGTGGACCCACATAACTTGGTGACGTCACTTCAATCTTGTCCCCGCCCAGGAAGCGAATTGCGTACTGAGTAACTCAGTACGATAAGTGCACTGAGTAAACTCTATGGTCCCCACGGTCATTCATGCATTGTATCCACTCCGTCCATCTCTTTTATCACATAATTTTAAGCCCTTAACCTAAAAATTGAGCATATCCAAACCTTGAGTGGACCACACCACCAGAAACTGTGTAAATTGAACATTTACCATTGAAAATTTTTTGGGAGCAACAGTGATGTTTTTTTACAATCCAACCCATTTATTAGGTCATGTAGACGTGGATGAAGTGAAAACACAAATATCTGCTTGATTCGAAACTTCTCCAACTCCTAAGAAGTTTTTAATGGTGGACGTTCAATCCCCACCTCGTGGTCCAGTTAATCCTTGGACCTACCTCTTTTTTTGGTTCACACTTTAAATGATATGAAAAAGTTGATGGACAGTGTGGATCAGTCACATAAATCATGGTGGGGAGTAAAGAAATTTCTGAAGTTAGAAAGTTGATTTTGTAGTGCGCGAACAATTTAAAGAGAAGCAATTGCCGTATTAACTTAAAAGGGGATAATTTTGGAAACAAAAATTTTTGTTTAATAACAAATTCACGGAGCGCATTCAGCGTTCACCATTAAGGCCCCGTTTGTTAAATCTGAAGTCTAAAGCCTGAATCTAAAATCTAAAGCTGAATATGAAATCTGAAGCATGAATCTGAAATCTGAAGTCAAAAAAATTGTTTGGTAATTATGACTGAAGTCTGAAAATTAAGTACTGAATTTGAAACAATTTGTTTGTTAACAAACATATGAATTGTCTGAAATATGTTGATTTGACACATTTGTCCCTATCTCCTGTTTGAAAATATTTTACATTATAAAGAAATTATTTTTTATTAAATGAAAATAAAATTATTCTATTTAATTCAAATAAACTATAAAATACTTAATAGAAAATTAAAATATCATTATTCATGAATACAAATTGCAAATTAATGATTTGTATGTATAAGTGTGGTGGAATTTTTTGAAATAGAGATATAAAATGACACGTAATGAAACACATACATTATGGGGCCTCACAGGATTGACCATCACCCACCATGCTGATGACTGGGGAGTAGCCAATCCGTTGATACGTGGATACGTGTCATGCATAGACGCTCCTCAAGGTCGGATACGGATTGCGTCCTACCCCCGCCCAGACGGTAATCCGTCCGGGTAGGGCTCTGTGGGGCCCACCGTGATGAAGGTATTTTATCCACACCGTTAATCATTTTTATACGATCATTTTAAGGTATCATAAGAAAATGAAGCAGATACACAGCTCCAGTGAACCACATCAAAGCAAGCTGCAGTGATAATGACAGCCACCGTTGAAACCTTTCTAAGGGCCACCATGATGTTTTTTTTTTACCACCGAACCTATTAATAAGGTCATGCAGACTTGGATGAAGTGAAAACACAAATTTCAACTTGATCTGACACTTCTCCAGCTCCCAAGAAGTTTTTAATGGTGGACGTTCAATCCTCACTTTGTGGTCAACTTAAGCCCTGAAACTACTTCAATATTTGGCTCATACCTTCAAATAATCATATAAAAAAAATTAACGGTGTGGATAAAATACCTACATCATGGTGGGCCCCACAAATCCTTGCTCGGACAAGAACCCTTTCTCGACAGATTACACGTCCGGATGGGGTTGACGCAATCCCTATCCCCTTAAGGTCCGCCTTGTACGAAGGTTTCAAAGGAGATCAAAGTTACATGGGCCCTACAATAATGTATTTATTATATTCGCACCGTACATAAATTTTTCAAGATTATTTTAGAACATTGTCCAAAAAAATGAATTATATCCAAAACTCAAATGAACCACAACAAAAATAGCAGTGGGATAATGATTTTCACCGTTAAAAAATTCACAGGGCCCACTATAACGTTTATTTAATGTTTATTTTCCATCTAATGTATTCGTAAGGTCAAAAATATCTGGATGAAGAGGAAAAACAAACCCACAGGTAGGGTCTATCGTGATGTTTGTGAGAAATCCATTCCATTCATCCGTTTTGTGAGTTCATTTTAAGACATAAGGACAAAAATGAACCATATTTGATACTCAAGTGGGCCAAAAATGTGAGTATTGAACGTCAACAATTGAAATATTTGTGTGGCCACAGAAGCTTTGAATCAGGATAATATTTTTGTTTTCATTTCATCCCAGTATGAATGACATTATAAACGGTATAGATGGCATATAAACATCACTTTCTACGCCAGGAACGTTTCAACGGCAGGAATTTCCCTGTACACATTTTCCTTCATTGCGGCCCACTTGAGTCTTGGATACTTCTCAATTTTTCTCTCAAGTCCTAAAATGATCTCAAAAAACGGATCGACGAGATAGATTTCTCACAAACATCACGGTAGGCCCCACCTAAGTCTCCAAGGCAGGAACTTCCCGCGAAAGCCTTTCGCAGGAAATCAGCGTCCCCTTACTGGAGACGAATTGGCTACTCCCTAGTCGATGCTCTGTTAACCACTCCATGATGTATGTGTTTCATCCATTCCGTTCATCCATTTTTACAGCTCATTGTAGTGCTTCATCCCCAAAATTAGAGGGATATAAATCTTAGGTGGACCACACCATAGGAAAACAATAATGATTGGATATGCATCATTAAAATCCTCCTAAGGCCTACTGTACTATTTATTTGACATCCAATCTTTTTATTAGGTCATACAAGCCAGATGAAGGGAAAAAACAAAGATCAGCTTGATCCAAAACTTTTATGGCCCCAAAAGGTTTTTAATGGTCGATGCTCATTCAACACTTTTTCCTATAATGTGGCCCACTTGAGATTTTTATATAACTAATTTTTTGTCCCATACCATGAAATAATCTGAAAAAATAGATGGATGGCATGGATGAAAAACATACGTCATGGTAAGGCCTATAGAGCACCGACCATCAGCCATTGGCCAGTGGCAGTGGGAGTAGCCAATCCGTTCCTGTCTTGTGTACGGGTTGAGTAGCCAGACGGGCTACTGAAGTGACGTCCTGAAGTTTTGTGGGCCCCACCATGATGTATGCACTGTATCCACGCCGTCCATACATTTGGAGAGATCATATTAGGGAATGGGCCAACGAATGAGGCAGATCTAAGGATGTGGACCCCACCACAGAAAACAGTGGGGAGAGTGACTCCCACCGTTCAAACCTTCCCAAGGTCAATCGTGATGTTTATTTGATATCTAACATATTCATGTGTTGACCCATACATGAAAGAAGGAAAAACACAAATATTAGCTTGATCGAAAACTTCTATGGCCCTTAGAACTTTTTAATGGTGGGCGTCACTCTCCCCCACTCTTTTCTGTGGTGTTGTCTCCTCGAGCTTTGGATCTGACTCATTTTTTATATAACCCCCTAATATGATCTCTCCAAATGGATGGACGGTGTGGATAGAAAACACACATCATGGTAGGGCCCACAGAACTTGGTAACGTCACTTCAGTAGCTAGCCTGTGAGTAGCCAATCTGCGTCCCTTGTAACCTGGACGAGCGCAGACGCAGATTGCATACTACCCCCGCAGTCCCTAGCTCCGAACGGGTAGTTCTGTGGGCGAGCCCACCTTGATGTACCTGTACATCCAAACTGTTAATCCCTTTTCTCATATTATTTTAAGGCATGAACACAAAAATGAGGCAGATCCAATGCTCAAATGAACCACACCAAAAAATAGCAGCAGGATAATGATTTTCACCATTAAAAAAATTCACAGGTCCACAGTGATTTTTTTTTACCATCCAACCTATTCATTAGGTCATGTAGACATGGATGAAGTGAAAACACAAATATCAGCTTGATCTGAAACTTCTCGAGCTCTCAAGAAGTTTTTAACGGTCGACATTCAATCCCCACCTCATGGTCCAATTAATCATTGGACTTGCTTCTTTTATTGGATCACACCTTAAATTATCTGAAAAAGTTGATGGACGGTGTGGATCAAACACATAAATCATGGTGGGGCATAAAGAAGTTTCACAGGTTTAAGATTGATTTTGTATCGCGCCAACAATTTAAAAGAAACAATTTCCGTATTAACTTGAAAAGGGGTCCTTTTGGAAGCAAAATATTTTTGTTTAATGAAAAATCACGGAGCGCATTCCGCGTTCACCATTAAGTCAGACTCCTATCACAGAAAGAATTCAGTGAAAAACCTCTTAGCACTTTCCATCTTCCGCGTTAACAACGCATTAACAAACACCACTAAACACGGAAAATTTTCCCCATTCCGCGTTAAGTGCAAAAATTTAGCGTTAACAAACACGGCCTAAGCTAGACTCCTATCACGAAAAGAATTCAGTGAAAAACCACTTAGCGCTTTCCTTCTTCCGTGGTAACGATGCGTTAACAAACACCACTAAATACGGAATATTTTTTTTCTTTTTATTTATTTATTTATTTATTTTAAGATGAAGACTTAGTTTACTAGTTAAATAAATCGTTTTATTGTTTAAGAGAGTCATCAGATGTTGGTACAAGCAAACTGATTCTTTCATTATGAACTTGTAATTTTCAAAATGCAAGGCCAATCACTATGCCTATGTTTGTGACTATGGTGTTGGAGTTGTCCTAAAAAATTAATGTTTTCTTATAAACTACTAGTCATGTGGATGTGACTGGGTTGATCTCAGCCGTAGATCATGATGACAATGTGTCCTTAGTGAACATTATGATGTGCCTTAGTTAATGTGGTGTGTAAAATATATGGAAATTTTGAAGGGTGTATAATTTATTTTTTTAAGTTTTAGTTGATCAAAATTCATCATTGAGTGGACCATTTGACCAATTTAAACCTAAATCTATGACAATCCGTTTGTGGAACAACCAATCCATACCCTAGATTATAGATCCAAACCCTTTAGACTAAAGATCGGCCCTTGGATTATCAAATCAACCGTTAAAAGTGCCCCAAATAATGGATAAATTGCTAAGATTACATAAAATGACTATTGGATCAAATGATTTAGCTAATAATCACCATTCATGTTGTTCCATATTGCATTAATACTAATATGATATAATTTTCATAATTTGATTATGAGTATAACTCCAGATCTGGTGCCAGGAATGTGGATGGCCGTGATAAATTGATGATATAACATGATGTAATGGACCACCATTCAACTAAATGACTCTAATATGCTTATTATACTTAGATCTTATTATTCATGTGGTTAGATTTCTTTTTGTACATGTGAAATTATGAATTATCATGCGTACATCCATGGCCCATCATCATATTTCATTAATCATACATTTTCAACACTTAAGAGCATTTTTTCCTGACTCCTTGCGTCATGAGCAACGAAATGATACTCTCTGATTGAGTTAGATCAAACACATATAATTTACACATTTGTGGCACGCACACACTTGATAGTATACCTTCATAAATGAGAAAAGAGGAACACTTTATTAGATACACCTTAGATTCTATACATGGTCAAGAACCACATCTTCTTATCGGTACATCATTCTTTAATAAAAATAAAATTAAATTAACATGGACTCATCTTGGGTGCTAGTTGAACCGTTTTAGATCTTACTATCAGTTTATGTGGGACTCAAAATGAAATGGTGTGTTTATAAATTATACATACTCTACAGAGTAGCTTTATTCTAAAATCTCTCTAAACCATGAAACATTTCTTCTACCTAACATTACAAAAGAAGAGAGTTTTATAAAGAGTACAACTGTACGACCAGTATATGGCCCACAACCTTTTTAAGCCCACTCGCTTTTTCCCTTCCACGAATACTCCCCAGCTACAAGGCCTCATTTCTCAGGTCGAAAATGCCCCTGCTTTCCTTCCTGAGGCGGATCGGCTGGTTCTCGAAGCCGAGCGCTTACGGTCCTCGAACTCCGAGTTGTACGAACGGTTCAAAGAGATCAACGTTACGTGGGCCCCACAGTTAGGTATTTATTATATCCACAATGTTCATCCATATTTCGAGATCATTTCGGAGCATTATCCAAAAAAAAATCATATCCAAAGATCAACTGGACCACACCACAAAGAGCAGCGGGAAAATTGATTTTCACCGTTAAAAATTTTGTAGGGCCCACCATAACATTTATTTTCCATCCAATCTATTCATAAGGTCACAAAGACTTGGATGAAGAGGAAAAACAAATTTCATAATGATCCAAAACTTCTGTGACCCCTAAAAGGGTTTCAATGGTAGACGTTCAATCCTCCACAGCCTTTAACAGTGTGGTCCACTTGATAGCTAGATTTGTCTTCTTTTTTTTTCGTCACAAGCCTTAATACGAGTTCTCCAAAAAGATGGACGGTTTGGATATAACACATACCTCATAATAGGACCCAAAAATAGTGGTGAGATAACAACAACAAAAAAGAAAAAAATAATAATAATAATAATAAAATAAATCAGGAAATTTTCGCTACGGGTCATTCTATAGCTACATATAATAACCGTAGTCATAGCCCTCGCCCATGCCATTTAGATATGTCCTTTTATATGTATCGAAGGTCCTTCGATTAATCGAAAAAGGACTAAATCTATCCAATGAGTTTGCCTCAAAAATCCTGCAATTTTCAAAAAATTGTATTTTATCTTTAGCTTCGGATTATAACCGTAGCCATAGCTGTAGTCTGTGCCAATCTATGAAATTTTTTATTTTTTATTTTATTTTATTTTATTTTTTACATGGAAAAATTTATTCTACCTACAATTTTTTCAAATACATATTTATATAAATATGTATATATAAGCATATAAAAAAAATTTCTCTCTTTTTTTCATTTCTTTCTTAATTCATTTAACAAAAATATCTTCTAAACCAAACTTAGTTACTTGATGTACCCTATATGATTTTGGGGTAGGAGAAGCTACTTTAGCCAACTAACCTAGTTATTTTCGAAGATTCCATCAGGTCGATGGTCGAAAATCCATTTCATTCACTTTGCGGTCAATTTCATTCATGGAAAGTCACGGTCATTTCCGTGCATTTCACTTCACGGTCACTTCCGTACATTTCGCGGTCCAATTGCTTCACTTCACCCCCATTTCCATGCATATCATGGTCATTCCCGCATATTTCGTGTTGATTCATGGTCATTTCGACGCATTTCGCGGTCCCGCGTCTTCGCTTCACGGTCATTTTCATGCATTTCATGATCCAATCGCTTCACTTCACCCCCATTTCCATGCATATCACGGTCATTCCCGCATATTCCGTGTTGATTTACGGTCATTTCGACGCATTTCGCGGTCTCGTGTCTTCACTTCACGGTCACTTTCACGCATTTCGGGGTCCAATCGCTTCACTTCACCCCCATTTTCATGAATATCACGGTCATTCCCACATATTTCGTATTGAATCACGGTCATTTTGACGCATTTCACGGTCCCGCGTCTTCACTTCACGGTCACTTCCGCGCATTTCGCGGTCCAATCGCTTCACTTCACCCCCATTTCCATGCATATCATGGTCATTCTCGCATATTCCGTGTTGATTTACGGTCATTTCGACGCATTTCGCGATCCTGCGTTTTTACTTCACGATCACTTTCGTGCATTTCGCGGTCCAATCGCTTCACTTCACCCCCATTTCCATGCATATCACGGTCATTCTCGCATATTTCGTATTAATTCACGGTTATTTCGGCGCATTTTACGGTCATGCCCCTTCACTTCACGGTCATTTCCGCACATTTTGCGGTCTAATCGCTTCACTTCATGGTAGGACCCGGTCGACCCCGACTGTTTCCACTGTGATGGCATTCAATCTCTACTATTTTCTATTATGGGTCACATCGAGCTTTATATCTACTTCATTTTTGGGTACATGAGAGTGAAGTAAAGGGAATTGACCGTGAAATGCGTGGAAATGACTGTGTTAGTGAAGAGAATTGACCGTGAAATGCGTGGAAATGACCGTGTTAGTGAAGGGAATTGACCATGAAATGCTTGGAAATGACCGTGTTAGTGAAGGGAATTGACCGTGAAATGCGTGGACTTCTTATGAGCTATTTTGGATACAGAATGTTGTGGTAGAGTGGTTAAGGAATCAATTCCATGCACTTCATGGTCATTTCAATGCATTTCACGGTCATTTCGCTTCAAGTCACGGTCATTCCAAACAATTCCGTGTTGATTCACGGTCATTTCCATGCATTTGACAGTCAATTCCCTTCACTTCATGGTCATTTCCATGCATGTTGTGGTCAATCCGCTTCACTTCACGGTCATTTCCATGCATTTCGCGGTCAATCTGCTTCACTTTATGGTCATTTCCATGCATTTTATATGCTTATATATACATATTTATATAAATATATATTTGAGAAAATTGTAGGTAGAATAAAGTTCTCCATGTAAAAAATAAAATAAAAATAAAAAAAATAAAAATTTTCATAGATTGGCATAAACTACAATTATGTCTACGGCTATAATCCGTAGCTAAAGGTAAAATACCTACATTCGATTAATCGAAAATTGCAGGATTTTTGGGAAAAATCGCTGGACAGTTCTGGACCTTTTTCGATTAATTAAAGACCTTCGATATATCGAAGTACAACTCAGCCTTTATTTTTTCTTTTTCTTTTTTTTAAATTCTTTCCTGTTGTAATCCCTGCCACCTTTTGTGGGTCCTATTGCGAGGTATGTGTTATATACAAGCCGTCCATCTATTTGGCGAACTGGTATTAAGGCTTGGGACGAAAAATAAGATAGATCTAGCTATCAAGTGGACCACACTGTAAAAGGCAGTGGATGATTGGACGTCTACCATCGAAACCCTTCTAGGGGTCAAGAAGTTTTGGATCATTATGAAATTTGTTTTTCCTCTTCATCCTGGTCTTTGTGACCTTATGAATGGATTGGATGGAAAATAAATGTTACGGTGGGCCCTACGAAATTTTTAACAGTGAAAATCAAGTTTCCTACTGCTATTTGTGGTGTGGTCCAGTTGATCTTTGGATATGGTTCTTTTCTTCCGTTAATGCTCTGAAATGATTTCGAAGTACGGATGAACGGTGTGGATATAATAAATACATCATCGTGGGGGCCATGTCGAGGAGCCTCAGCGCTCGTCTTCGCACACCAGCCAATCGGCTTCCCGAAGGGATGAATGACGGAGGTATTTTGGTCCCTTGAAAAGTCGGCCGTACACAGGGGAGTATTCTTGGAAGCTTAAAAAGGGTTGGGCTTCAAATGGCTGGTGGGCCATATACTGGTCGTACAGTTGGAAATTTCTCTTTTATAAAAAGGAGGGACGTGGGCCACCCTATGCCCTATCTGTGTACAAATACAGAGAGATAGTGAGTGATTTGTTTAAGTGAGCCCAGCCTCTACATCACTAGATCTCAGCCATCCATTCTCATCCATGTTCTCATCTTAGGCTTTGTTCTATTTTTATTTTTATTTTTTGTTTAAAATCTAACGGTTAGAAACCGTTGAATGAGTTCCTATCAAAAGCTACACTAGTGGGCCATACTGATCAACAAACAACAGAAAAGAAAGAACCAAGCCGTGGGACGCGGATTGGCTACTGACAAGTTGAGTAGCCAGACTGCTACTGAAGTGACGTCACCAAGCTCAGTAAGCCTCACCATGATGTATGTTTTGTATCCACGCCGTCCATCCATCTGGAGAGATTATTTTAGGGTAAGATCCAAAGAATGAGTCACATCCAAAGCTCCAGTGGATCCCACCACAGAAAACAGTGGGGAGAGGGAGAGTGACGCTACCGTTAAAAACATCTAAAGGCCACAAAAGTTTCCAACAAGCTGATATTTGTGTTTTACCTTCTTTAATGTCTTTGTTAATTTTGAATAGGTTGAATTTCGAAAAAACAGTGGCCCACTTGCATGATTATGCTCTTTCAGATTCTGATGGTTCATATGCATACACTCAGAAATTGCTGCATATCGCATGTGTAGCTCGAATTGAACCGTCTGATTCATGCATGGGACCCACTTTAGATGGGCCATAACATAAAATGGTTCTGATTGATTGATTAATTTTTGTTTCTAATCAGTGGATGTCTGCTTACCAAATTTCAACCGTTGATGATCGTTCACTAGATTCCTGTGACCTTTTTAGAGTGGACAACAAAGTTGATGAATCGTCTGTCCACAAATTAAGGGTTTTTTTTTTCTATATAACCATCGCCATTGCTCTAGTAGAAATGGGGAATGGTGGTAGATTGATGTGATTAGGGGTAAGATATTTTACATCGAGCAAAAGATAAAGATTGTTTAATATTTTCCTATCCTGCAACCATTTATTCCAACGTTTATTACAATGAGCTTCTTTGTGATGTTTTAGACTCTCTATAATTTCTTTATAATAGTTTTCTATGGAGAACCCTTGCCAACATTTGGTTATGAAGTATTTTTCAAATGATAATACAACTTTGGCCGAGGAAGTACTTGATTGTCTTAGATGGAGGAGGTGGGCCGAGAGGAGTTCCTAAGTTAAGGATCCTCCTTGGAGCTGATGAAGGCGGTTGAGCTAGTGGAGATGTGGGAGCTACAGGTGCCTTCACTATTGATTTTTGGCACTTTGGTTAAGGAAACATATTAGTCGGTGAAGCTTGCGGGGTGGAGATAGTGGCCGATTTATCTTTGATTTATTAAGTTTTCAGTTGGGAGTCGTGGTCAATTGAGGTGTTGCTCTTTTCTTTCTTCAAAGCTATATAGAAGAAGAAAGTTGGGCTATAATAGCTTGAGGAGATTTATTAACCAACTTTTTATAATGACTCTCCCACTAAGTGGTGAAAGTATTCATTACTCGAGGCTGATTCGGGTAGATGGGAAGTTGAGAGTTAAACTAGCCGACTAAAAGGTACGGTTATGGGAAGGTCTAGCAGCATGTATAGCCTCCTTTCTTCTATGGAAATAAATTTTTTGTTTAAAAAAAAAAGAAAAGAAAAAAGAGAATGGAAGAGATTAATTCTATCAGAAATTGGCCAAGTGAAGGGAGGCTGGTTGCACGATGTCTGAGTAAATGGAGGGGAAATGCATTCGACTAGACCAAAATGATGGGCGAGTAAGTTTGGATAATATTGCTCATTTCCAGCTTTGGCATTCTTGCCAGTGTCAATCGTACAGCCATAGAAGATATCTTTGCAGATGAGGTAATTCTCCCAAGAGAGATGCATTTGAGAGGCCTCTTGATCACCATCGATCACTCTCGTATTGGCTAGTGAACCATGATGGGCCAAACTCTTTATCATGAAAGGGGGTAAACGACCGGCTCCATTTACCTCTATTTGGAGAAAAGAATAAAGAGTCTATATAAACAGAAAATGTATGGTTCTCGAATCGATGATACGTTCACCATATGAAGAATAAACAACATCGGAATGAATGAAGGCATGTACAAGGGAAGGATGAAATTATTCGTAGATCCACATTTAAAGAACCCATAGTGGTCATCCTCCAAGATATAAACCTTTGGAAGTGATTTCAAAAATGCCTCTATATAGGTGGCCGAGTACAAAAGGTGTCAAAGCAAGTTTTTGAACCTATGCAAGCACCTCGGCCAGTTGAATATACTCATTTGTGATCTATAAAGCATTCACGTAGAGTAAATGTCGATAGATCCAGAATAACATGAAGGTCGTATGTTCTTCGTAATCGATTGAGCCTCTACACTTGCGATACATTTGCATGAAGTGAATATAGGCCTTGTTGACCTTATTTGTAAAATGACTTGGTTCTTTTTGAGCGAAACTCGAAAAAACGGTCTCACCGAAAGGAAGAAGTTGGGTCAAAGCTGCAATGTCCAAAATTGTTAGAATTATAGGGCCACATTCGAAGAAGAATGTGTTGGAGGATGGGCTCCAAAATGTCAATGCCACTGTGAGAAGAGTAGAGTCTGATAAATAATCGTGGACGGAGAGTTCAATACATTCATATATACCAGAATTTTTCCATGTCGTCTTATATTGAGACAAAACATGAGCAAACCAAGCATCCCATTCTGGTAGTGGTCGTAGTCAGGATCGAGGATTCTTCAGAGCGATAGTGGGTTTTGGGATGGATTCAGATTGAATCAATATGGTCTCGCCTGGGCAGATGGGGAACTTGGGTTCCATCATACTAACTTCATCAACATCAATTGAATGAAAGAATGCTGGTCTCATATAATAATATTTTATAATTGGTGATTTGAAAACTATCTCATTGGAGTGTTTTTTTTTTTTTTTTAAAGAGCAACTATTACGGTAATCAAATCATCCTGATGAAAAGACAAGGAAGAAGATGATGAGGCAACCATTGTTAGAGTACGAGTTTCGAGGAAGAAAGAAGTGCGAGATGAAAACAATGTCGAAACAATGCTTATATCGCCCGAGGAGATGAAGCATTTATTAGGGCATCATTAAAAATTTTCTTTTATGATGCAAGTACATGTGTCACAACAAGTTTAGCGCTTATTTTGGAAAAATGGTAGTTAGAGTTGACGTGTAAGGATGTATCGGTCAGAGATGGTTACCATAACACTATCACATGTATGGAAGGACTATTGCATTAATGAGGGATCACACGTCGCTTTCACATTTGTTTCTAAAGGCAAAGCGACGTTGGGGCAATGTTCATCCCCATTGTCGTCAATTCCCGCGAAATCCAATCAGAATGAATTATATGTGATCTGGATGGATTTGCATGGTGTATTTAGAGATCTGCGAGGATATACGAAGAGGATCCTACGATAGTATAGTTGGAGCGCATCAAGCAACGCCACGATATCTATTAAGCAATCGATCGAAGAACAATCGTGTAGAAGTGGTTACAGGACAAATGGTAGGATTAGAAGTAAAGAAAGCCATATAGTATTAAACGGTTATGGTAATCATCAGAATGTTGCAGGGATCTAGATGGCCGAGGTAAAGATATAAATAATAGAGGAATTCAACAAGAATATTGTCTCATACCAAATCAATCAAACCCTACATATCTTTTAATTATGTAATTGACTGACAAAAAAGTAATGTAATCCTTCATTTTTTGCATGTTGTTTACATTCCATAATGTAATCCGTAGCGTTAATCAAGTAGTTGGTAATCTTAATATAATTTGGGTCTACGCTCATACGTTGAATTCAGTTCTTCATCCAGGAAGGTGTTTTGCAGCTGCACTATACGACTGACGCTAATGTTTCTTTTCTTGTTTTTCTTTTATTTGTATCAAAAAGTCCTTTCGTGCAAAAGGCGAATGCATAACCCATCATCAAAGAACGAACCCTACCTTCTAAATATGAACCAATTTAAATATTGAGTGAGTGGCTGAATAGGTGGCCAATGTCATTTCATCTTGGTCATATACTACGTGTCTACTTATATCAGTGCTTGGGGTCATAGTTGTTCTGTTTGAATTGACTGACAAATTCAGTTATAGCACGCCCGCACTTACCATGTGACCAAATTGAAAAAACAAGGAGCAACAAACCCTTTTCATTTTTTATTATTTTTTTAAAACACCCAAATCTACATTGTCGTATTTTACCCACTTGCTGAAAAATAATGACCCGAAACAATTCCTAAAATTCTATACTAATTGTCGAAAACAAAGGTTTTTTTTTCATATTTCTTCCTTATGTGATGATATATGAACAGGCAAACATTGGTCCATATCAATGACTAAGGATGGCTAGCTGGCAGAAACATTTACTGTTACTATAGCCATAGTGTATGTAATTCAACAAATTCGATTTCAAGATTGTTGGAATATTTGGTTGAATTAAATAGACTATTAAAATCGAGAACCAAAAAAGAAAATAAAATTTCTGAGAAAGAAGAACTTATTGAATTGAGTCGAGGCGTGACTGAGTCACTTGGCTTGAAATCGAATTTACTCCCCTTGGACAGTGTCCCAAGTGTAACAGATTTCCAGAGCAATCGACCTCTAGGATACAACAACTATGACCCGGTCCCAGCGGTGCACTCACTGTACGCGAGCTCGAACCACTTGCAGTTTAATCTGAAAGTGCTGAGTTAACTCAGCGATGAACTCAGTAAAATTCTTAAAACCGTATCGGAGAGAGTTTTATAAGAGAGATAATAACTTCGTATTTTTGAAACTTGAATCAGAAGTCTTTATATAGACTTTGAAGTGGTGCATAAGCACCCTTTACAAAAGGTTAGGTCCGTTGGGTTTAAACTCAACAGGTGCGACCAACCGGAACGGATGCATCTCTCTAGTTTAAAATGAAAATGCACAAGTGCGAGTATACTCTTGCAAATAAAGTCCCACGAGTATCCATACACACACACCCACACGAGTACACTTACACCGCACCCGCACCCACGCCCACGCCCAACCCGTCCCGTCGCATCGCGCACGCGGACTCGGCTTGGCTCGGCTCGGCTCGGCTCGACTCCCCCAGGACCAAATTCACATGCCCCTTGAATGGAGCTCAAGCCCAAGGCAAAAAGACTATCTTATAAACAAGAGAATTTCCTTTGTCAAATCCGATGTGGGACAAAACCTACACCTCAAAAACACCAAAATTTAAATGTGGAGGGAAACCACCAAAAATTTGAAAAATTAAACTTTAACATTATTTTAAAACAAAATACAACAATACACGTCGGCACTTCCCATGTGACCAAGTTGAAAAAACAAGGAGCAACAAGCCCTTTTCATTAATTTTTTTTTTTTTTTTTTAAACACCCAAATCTACATCGTAGTATTCTACCCACTTGCTGAGAAACAATGACCTGAAACAATTCCTAAAATTCTATACTAATTGTCGAAAACAAAAGTTTTTTTTTTTTCATATTTCTTCCTTATGTGATGCTACATGAACAGGCAAATTTGGGACCATATCAATGAAAGGATAGCTAACTGGCAACCCTATCGGGTACATACCCCTAACCGACTACACATGTTAAAAAAGTGATCTGATTGGGATTTACCGGAAATGTACAAATTCTAAAATATTTGTAGCCGTTGATATTTGATCTGAAACTTTTCGAGTAAAACCGTACGACGATAGTAGTTACTTTTACTCCCATTCGGGTCTCTTCCATAGCTTTACCAAGCATTGGAGCTACTAGCCTAGAAAGTCATTCCTTTTCTAAGTAGATGGCATGCTTTTTCTTCGTGCATTCCAACGTATTAAAGCCTGAATGCTGTGGATGGCATGCTTCCAAACATGTGTGTGAGATTAGGAAACGCATGTATAGCTTGTGTGTGAGATTAGGAAACGTGTGTCCGATTCTTCACTTCCAGGGATGAGCTTCCAAGGAGCATCAAGGGATCTCTGTTCCTCGATAACGTCGGTCTAGGCAATCTTAGGCCCCGTTTGTTAAATTTGAAGTATAAAGCCTGAATCTGAAATCTAAAGCTGAATCTGAAATCTAAAACCTGAATCTGAAATCTAAAGTGAAAAACTTGTTTGATAATTACAGCTGAAGTCTGTAAATTAAGTACTAAATTTGAAACAATTTGTTTGTTAACAAACATCTGAAATGTCTGAAATATGTTAATTTGACACATTTGCCCCTATCTCCTATTTGGAAATGTTTTACACCTGATGTAGATTTACCGCCAACTTTGATCTCCTTTAAATCGTCTGTACAACTTAGAGCTCAATGAGCGTCAATGTTATATAGTTATTGTTTCCTCTCGTGTGGCCCACTCGAGTCTTGGATCCACCTCATTTTTTGTCGCTTATACTAAAATTAGCTTGCAAAACAAATGAACGGAGTATATTTCCTAAAAACATGGTGGTGGGCCCCACCCAGCATCCTTGTGCAGGAACTTCCTGCAAATTACTTTCGCAGGAAATCCACGTCCATCCAATTTACGCCTGGTGTACCACATGGAAAACCGATTGGCTAGTCCCGCTGCCACCCGCCAATGGCTGATGGTCAGTGCTCTATGGGCCCCACCATGATGTATGTGTTTCATCCATGCTAATGGCTGATGGTCAGTGCTCTATGGGCACCATGATGTATGTGTTTCATCCATGTTGTCCATATATTTTTCGAGATCATTTTATAGTATGAGACAAAAAATGAGGTATATCCCAATCTCAAGTGGACCACATTACAGGAAACAGTGTTGAATGAGCTTTGCCCATTGAAAACCTTTGGAGGGCCATAAAAGCTTTGGATCAAGCTGATTTTTGTTTTTTTTACTTCATCTTGGGAATGTATGACCTAATCAACATATTGGATGTCAAATAAACAGTACAGTGGGCCCTAGGAGGATTTTAATGGTGGATATCTAATCACTATTGTTTCCTGTGGCGTGGTCCACCTGAGATTTATATCCCTCTTATTTTTGGGATAAAGACATACAGTGAGATACGTAAAAATATATGACTAGAATGGATGAAACACATGCACCATGGGGGCCACATAGCACCGAACCACCACCAACCGGGATGGTGGCAGGGGAGTAGCCAATCCGTTTCCGTATCCAGCTATATAGCTGGTGTAGATGGGCACGGATTAGATACCGAGAGACTCTTATTGAAGTGGCGTCACCAAGTTCCATGGACCCCACTATGATGTATGTGTTGTATGCATAACGTCTATTCATTTGGAGATATTATTTTAATGCATGACCCGGAGAATGAGGAAAAGGTAACTCAAGTGGGCTGTATTAAAGGAAAATGTATTTACGGAAATTACCACCATTGAAACCTCCCTGATTGGACAGTGAAGTTTACATGCCATCCATATCGTTCATAACATCATTCCTACTAGAATGAACTGAAAACACAAATATGAGCATGATTCAAAACTTCAGTGGCCCCATGAATATTTCAACTGTTGACATTTAGTTATCACATTTTTGGACCACCTGAGCATTGGATACGGTTCATCTTTGGCCTCATGTCCTAAAATGAATTCACAAAACGGATGGACGGTGAGGATTTCTCACAAACATCCCAATGCCCCACCTGCGTTCCCAGTGCAGGAACTTCATGTGAAAGGGTTTTGCAGGAGATCCGTCCAGGACGGAAACAGATTGGCTACTCCCCCAGCCACCGTGGTCGGTGCTCTGTTAGCCCCTCCATGATGTATGCGTTTCATCCATTCCGTTCATCCATTTTTACAGATCATTCTAGTGCTTCAGCCCAAAAATTAGAGGGATATAAATCTCAGGTGGACCACACCATAGGAAAACAATAATGATTAGATATGCATCATTAAAATCCTCCTAGGCCCACTGTACTGTTTATTCGATATCCAATCTTTTTATTAGGTCATACAAGCCCAGATGAAGGGAAAAAACAAAGATCAGCTTGATCCAAAACTTTTATGGCCCCCAAAAGGTTTTTAATGATCGACGCTCATTTAATACTATTTCCTGTAATGTGGTCCACTTAAGATTTTGATATACCTAATTTTTTTCACCATACTATGAAATGATCTAAAAAAATAGATGGATGGCATGGATGAAACATATACATCATGGTAGGGCCCATAGAGCACCGACCCCAGCCCATGGCCGGTGGCAGTGGGAGTAGCGAATCCGTTCCCGTCTTGTACGAATGCGGATTTCCTCCGAAAGCCTTTCGCAGGAAGTTCCTGCACTGGGATCCCAGGTGGGGCCCCATTATGATGTTTGTGAGAAATTCGCCCCGTCCATCCGTCTTTTGAGTGCATTTTAGGATATGAGGCCAAAAATGAGCCGTATCCAAGACTCAAGTAGGCTGAAAACGGGATAATTGAACGTCCGAAGTTGAAATATTTGTGGGACAACAGGAGTTTTGAATCATTCTAATATTTGTGTTTTCATTTCATCCCACTAATATTTGTGTTTTCATTTCATCCCAATAGGAATGACATTATTAACGGTATGGATGGCATGTAAACATCACTGTCGAACCCAGGGAGGTTTCAACGGTAGTAATTTCCCTAAATACCTTTTCTTTTAGTATGGCCCACTTGAGTCTTGGATTCTTCTTAATTTTGGTCTACTATCTTAAAATGAGCTCACAAAATGGATGGACCGAGCAGATTCCTGAAAAACATCACTGCAGGCCCCACCTGGGTTCCCAGAGCAGGAACTTCCTGCGAAAGGCTTTCGCAGGAAATCCGCGTCCGTCTTGTACGAGGATGCGGATTGCGTACTACCCCTGCCCGTCCCTAGCTCCGAATAGGCAGTTTTGTGGGCGGGCCCACCGTGATGTATCTGTACATCCAAACCGTCAATCCCTTTTCTCAAATTATTTTCAGGCAAGAACACAAAAATGAGGCAGATCCAACGTTCAAATGGACTACACTAAAAATAGCAGCGGGATAATGATTTTCACCGTTAAAAAATTCACAGGTCCCGCCGTAACGTTTATTTTCCATCTAATCTATTCATAAGGTCAAAAATATATGTATGAAAAGAAAAAAACAAATTTCATATTGATCTGAAACTTCTGTGACCCCAAAAGGGTTTCAATGGTAGATGTTCAATCCCCCTCTTCTTTTTGCAGTGTGGTCCAGTTTTTCTTTAGATCTGTCTTATTTTTCGGCTTAAGCCTTATGATGAGCTCGAAAAATGGATGGACGGTGATGTTTTATTTAAACCAACATGATTTAAATGATTTTTAAACTCGCAAGTATACGAATCAGATGCAGATACGGTACGTATTACGAGATCGTTCCCACGAGGACTGGTCGTCACAACTCAAATCTATGATTCTCCTTAACTAATCCAACAAAGAATGGAATGAACTACTAATCACAATTCTAAGAAAAAAATAAAACAATTAAGAACAGGGAAGAAAATTCAATAAGAAAGAGAGCACTAGGACTTTCGAATCCACCCCTAATTATCCTAACCCTTGTTTTGTCTGTTGATTCACCTTGATCTAGATTGATACCACTTATACAGAGAAAGCACAATCTGTGTCCTTAATCGGGTATACAGAATGTCTAATTCCTTTAAGCAATGCCATGAACAACATATCCCATGTCCTTGGTCGGGTACATGGAATGTACATTCATTAAAGCATCCTGTTTCTTCCTCTATAGGAAACTTGTTCTTGATCAGACCCAAGCACCTGTAATAAGCATCCAAACAACATCCATATATATACTTTGATCAAGTTCATAGATGGAGAAGTATGGAATTTAAACCCATAAAGCCCACTTAGAGAAAGAAACAAATTAATTAATATTCAAAATAAATCAACCAATACAAGAGCTAATCAAATTAGGGGCTTCATCTCAGCCCTAGCTGAGAGATTAGTGACCCATAAAATCCATAAAAAGAGATGGATAAATAAAATTCATAAAAAAAACGGAACACCAAACCAAACTATCTCCCTCTCTTCTTTCTTCTCTTTCTTCTCTCCCTGGCTCTGGATCTTGAATTTCCTAGTTCTGAATGACTTTCCCACGTCCAAAACTCCCCTTTTATAACTGCTGGATGGTTGAAATCGGTGGCAGAGTCGTAGAAGGACTAGGAGTACAAATTTTCGCAACCGTGATCGGTGGGCCCCACAGAGGTGTTTTCTGGAAAATCCACCCCGTCCATTGGATTCAGGACGAAATTTCAGTTAAGAATGAGTGGTTTTGAAGGTCCATTAACGTGGCCCATAGAAGAAAATACGAAAAGATCAATTTTGAACGTCGCCGGGCAGCCCTTTTGTGGCCTCTGTACCGCACACGTGTGTACGCATGGGAAAGGAATGTCAACATGGTTTTGAAGCTCTCGAGCCAATCTACACGATGGACGGCTCGGATCGACCGTACAGGTGACGTACGGAGCCCAAAAACTTTCGCAAAACGGACAGCGGTCGGACGTACGCGGACGCGAATCCGATGGTTGTGGCGATGGTGGGTCCCACTTCGCAATGGCTTTGAGAAATCTACTCCGTTCATGAGATTCACATCGAAAAACCGTCCGGGAGTGATATATTCTGGAGTGAAATAGATGCGGCCCACTTGGTCTTTTGTCCCGCCGTCCATCCTGCGATTTTCATCAAGCAACATCCGTACACTTGCATGGGACCAAACGGACATCTAGGCGATGGTTATAGTGGCCCCAGAAAGCGGATGGACGGCTTGGATTGTCCATTTGGACACTAGGTGGGCCCCACAACCGACGACCGCGGTTCGGTTCTGGGGACGCTGCAACGGCGAGAGCCGTTTTCGACGAAGACGCACGGGTCAGTGCTTGCGCTGACCCTCTCATCCGACCGGTGTAGCGCCAGCATACGTATACACTGCGCACACGCGTCGCGTGTGAGGGTCCCGTGGTGATGTATATGTGAAATCGGCCCCGTCCATCTGCTATGTCATATCATTTTAGATGTTGAGACCAAAATTAGAGTGAATTCAAATATCAGGTGGGCCCCAAATTGAAGATTAATGGGCTGATCTGTCAGTTGGCCCACTTCCCGAGATCTTTAATGGCTGAAATTTAATATGTACGGTTGATTTATGGCCCCCATCACATATATAAAGTTTCGAGTTGATCGGGTGGCGGAAAATATGTGATCTTGCATTCTGGACCCTTTTCGGGCCCCTTGAACTTCAGTTTCTTGATTTCCTCGGATCTCGAGCGTTGATCTTGGTTCCCTGGGTTCTTTCTCGTGCTCTGATGACTTCAGAACGTGAAATCCATGCTTTTAACATTATTTTGCAATTAATACTCCTGATTTCATCATGTAACAAAAACACAATTAAAACACTCCATTAAACCTTATCATGTACGTAAAATTAGGCAATTACTGAGGTCTGGTATGCAACATTTGACACTCATCAGACGGTTTGGATATAACAAATAAGTCATGATGGGACCCACAACTTGCTGACGTCAATAAACTAGCCAATCTGCATCCCAAATCCCAATTCGTCGAAGGCTCCCCGCTGAACGCCTCCTACCCCGTAGGAACGGTCCGAGCAGAGATCCGTAGGGCCCACCATGATGTAAGTATTTTATCTAAGCCATTTATTATTTTTCTTATATTATTTTAATATATAATATAAAAGATGAAGCATGTCCACAGCTCGAGTGAGCCACATCAAAGGATGCTCCAGTGATATCCATCGTTGAAACCTTTCTAAGGGCCACTTTGATGTTTTTTTACCATCCAACCTATTCATTAGGTTATGTAGACGTGGATGAACAAAAATATCAGCTTGATCTTAAACTTCTCTAGCTCTCAAGAAGTTTTTAATGGTGGACGTTCAATCCCCACCTTATGGTCCAATTAATCATTGAACTTACTTCTTTTATTGGATCACACCTTAAATTATCTGAAAAAGTTGATGGATGGTGTGGATCAAACACACAAATCATGGTGGGGCATAAAGAAGTTTCATAGGTTAAAGGTTGATTTTGTATTGCGTAAACAATTTAAAATAAAAAATTCCCATAGTAACTTGAAAAGGGGTACTTTTGGAAGCAAAAAATTGTTGTTTAATGAGAAATCACGGAGCCCATTCTGCGTTCACCATTAAGCCAGACTCCTATCATGGAAAGAATTCAGTGAAAAACCACTTAGCACTTTCCGTCTTCCGCGTTAACAACACATTAACAAACACCACTAAACATGAAAAAATTTTCCCATTCTGCGTTAAGTGCAAAAATTCAGCGTTAACAAACACGGCCTAAGTCTTTTTCCTCATTTTTTTGCTTACTCTGTCTTTCTTTATAGTTACTCGAGAACTATCAGCCGTAGAAAAACAAATTATCGTGGCGCAATGTAACGCCCCAGATATCGGGGGCTCCCGATTTCCCGGGTGCTACTTATGCCCTACTAGGTTTCAAAATATGCATAATTGGTTTGTTTCATAAGCAATGGAGAATTTAAGTGGACCATGCAGCATAAATCAAGATTAAAATAGTAAACGCATGTGCAACTATCATGGAGTAAGCAGATCTGGCAAAAAGATAATGTAAGTGAACGTGAGGGACCGTGTCCCACAAAATACACATAATCCAAAAATATAAACCCTGCCCTGAATCCCATTGCTAATCCTAAGGCGGTCTATGGGGACCCATCGAAAATCTAGAAGTACGACTGCTCCTCCTCCTCGTCCACATTTGCTCCATCAAGCGCATTGAACGCTGTAATCCCTACATCTAAGACAGGCTCTGGTTGGTATTTTAAAACACCGTTCTAGAGTGGGAGTGAGTGATTAACTCAGTGGATATAATTAGTAATAAGTTACGCATATTATCAATTCCATGGATGAAGGTTAGTGAAAAGAAATCAACCACAAGATCCTAATTACTCTTATTAATGCGTATGCATGGTTCCATGATATAATGCATGCCCTCACATCCAACACTCCATCGAGCGACACCGTCTAACGATCACAATGCCAAAACTCCCTCAATGCGACCTCAACTACCGAATCACCAACTTAACTAATGCAATGTGATGGTGAGAATGTTAGTCGTGTTGGTTAGTTACGTTCATTCATCCAGCAGTTTGGAAAAACTTGGATACCCTAACTAAGTCAATGCCTTATCCCGATCGCGGGGCCTAGGCGACCTTATGCGCGCAATCCTTAATCATTTTGGGTTCATCACTCCCAGATAACACATATGAAGGCGGATTGTAAGCTGAATCACTCGCGATCACTACGAGGAGGCTCGTCATCCCAGCGTAGGCTGACAGCTAGAGTATAGTGTCCCATTCAACCATGCTCGACTCATGAGGCGGGTTTGTACCCTGGATTGCTCGCGATCATTACGGGGAGGCTCGTTACCCCAGCGTAGGCCGACAACTCAAGCATAGTGTCCCATTTCACCGTGCTCGGCTCCCAAGACTTGTGGATCGTATCATAGTTGTTACTAGAGGGTGGTACATGGGCGTAGAATGTCTCAGGTTCAAATAGGTGTGAGCATACATGGTTAACAAATATGGTCGGCCAGTTAATGGGTCAATTTGTCCTATCTAGACGAATTCTGGAATGCACAACATTGGGAGCAAGCATCCCACATAGTCCAACTACTGCTGGCTATCCATATTCGGACTAACTAGGTCAGATTGGTCCTTGGACGACCCTACCAATGGGACCGCCCATACGGGTTCTGAAATTTCCTGGCCAACCCGGTAAAAGAGGAAATGAATTTTGATATCACGTTAAAAGAGATCACGATCTACTTCTAGTTGTAAGAAATTTAGACATGCATAGTATAAGATACAATCATTTGACTTCATAAAAGATCATGGATTTCTTTGATTGCCTAGAGAATTTAAATGAGCATGTAGATAAGTCTTAAATTACTTAAAACATGGGAGAATCATATGCAATTCATAATTATAGAGAATTTGAACATGCATGTAGGAATTTAGCAATTAATCTTCTCAAATTATATGCATAGGAAACATGCATCACAGTTTTCCTAATTTACCTCAAAATTGGGGATGAGTCATGCTTAAATTTCTCATATGGAAAAAGAAATCAAGTAATGTAAATATTAAGGTGATTGGGAGTTAAACACTTCTTCCCTAAACGAAATCAATCAACATAATGCTTAGTTTCAACTATCATACTGCTTGCAAATGACATGTGAAGCAAAACTTGCAATCACAATCACTAATTTCAGCCTAGGTTTGATAAACGGCCACCTAAGGATAATAGTCCGCACCTAGGAATGGTTTGACGGCTTGTGGAGCCGCTCTCAAGGTGTCGGTCACGTGAGTTGGTGTGTCGGAACCCTGTACCGATAAAATTGCATATCAGAAGGCATGCATGGCTTAAGACACCCAAAATTTAGAAAGGGGCTGGGCTGATTACCTTTCTATGGTTAATGGGCCGCTTCTACGGCGACGGGGTCGGGGCTCCGATGTGAGTTGTAGTAGGAGGGAGGATTTCTCATAAATGCAGCTCCTTTGGAACTTTCTCTCTCTCTCTCTCTCTCTCTCTCTCTACTCTCTCTCCTCCTTGCAGCAAAAATTCGTATGGGATTGAGGGAGTGGGATTTTGAACTTTATATAGTCTAAAATTTTAATCTAAATGGCCCTAGGGGTTCTTATTCCAACATGCATATCCCTAATGGGTTGATTTTAGGTCTGTGCGGCCATTCCAGTGGCCCCCTAGCCCATCTGTGTCATGGGACAGGTGCCCCATTGTCGGATAAGTGGTTGGTTTGAATATGGCGACAAACAGATGACCCAATTGGTAGAGGGGGCCTAATTTGCGATCAACGATCACTGATGATCGATCAGGGCCCCAGTTATACGGATATGAGTAGGGAAATATCCCTAACTCATGGCCCGAGTTTGATTGCAATTCAACGGTTGGAAAGTCACAACTTTGTCATTTTAGTGGTGGGGCCAACTCACTTAAGTTTCAGGTTTCAAATCCTAGATAATCACGCCTTTCAAGCTCTACCTTTACGATTCAAGTTGCGTGGTTCGGGGCATCATTTGGGATCACCGTCCTCAATGGATGTCAAGCCCAATGAGATGGACATTATTTTATAATTTTGGTGCTAGTGGCCCACTAACGTGCACTTTAGAATTTGCTCGAGCAATTCGAGCGTTTCTCAAATGAATTGGATAGGGAGATTTTTTGTACGCAATGGTTAGGGTCTGGATTAGCTAAGTCCATAGTGTGGCCTATTCACAATTAGTAAAAATAACGATTTAGTCATAATCACTCTAAACCATTAGTTCTTAGGTTAAGCAGATAATTAGGTTGACCTGGTTCGCTAGTTAAGATTCGGCCCACAGCTGGCTCAACTTTGGGTAGTTCTTTAATTTGGTTACGGTTGTCTTAATTAGTTAGTGATAGGTCGATTAGATTTGGGCTCTAAATGAACAATCCATGAGGCTACACTTGAGGTTTGAGTGATCAGGCGGATTCATTGGTTTCATACGGTTGGTTAATCGAATTTATGCGGTTCTTTATCGGTATCATCCATGTATAGGCTCACTTCAAGCATCAAGGGTCAGTAAGTGACGACGTGGGCTAGTTATATAAAAAAATTTAAAGATTTTTGACAATCCAAAATAGGAAAAACTCGGGATGTTACACGCAACCACTACAACAACGTTATCCAACGACCGATATTCTCGATATTACTGATGTGCAGACTAATGACTCGAAAGGAATGATCAGCAACGAGGCTCTTCCTTGTCATACTTCTCCTGAAGCTACGACTCTCATCACTGAGTTTGAATACATGTTCGACATTTCTCAAACACCGACCACTATTATCGAGAAAATGAAGACGAAAATGAGCATCCCTTAAGCGTCACTCCTCAGCGCTCAAACAGAGGATCGTCCACTCGACCTATCCCTCCATCTATTCAGCAACTTCCTTCGATCGTAGAACCTCTTCCCTCAACCATTAAAGAACCTTTTCAACTGGATGTAACACATGGGTCGGTCGTCTATGATCAAGCAATAAAGGAGATCCCCACGACCGATATCCCTCTACCTTACTCGGCCCCGATTCCTATATCAACACCAATGATCATTGATGATGTCTTGGCCTCCTCTACAATGAGTGAAGATGCACTTCTAGTTGAAGACATCCTATCCTCCCTCCATCAAGCTCTTGTTAATGATGTCAATGTGGTCAAGTCCCCTGCATTCTTAACCGAATTGTAGTGACTCAAGGAAGAACTCTAAACCCTCGTGTATTCAGGGTCGTCTAGGACTATATCGGTCAAGATTATTGATAGGCTTACTTAGCTAATCAATCAATATCAAGCAGTCTCTTGTTTAGACGAGAGTCTCACTGTCAATCTACCAGCACTTAGGGATTTCTTAGAATGCATTAAAGAGAAATATGAGCTTTGCAGCATCATTGGTTGTTTTGAGGCTAAGCACGTAACAACAGAAATCCCAAATGGCTATGGCCAATGCACCGGTTAAGGCGGGGGACCCTCCGATGCCTAAGTCAATGCAGGTTAAGACAATCATAGCTGGGCTAGGGTTGTCGAGCATACCTTTTTCTTTAAGGAGGGTTCCTAGTTATAACCTTTTGACACTACCTATGTATTTGGTAGTGAATCCGGTAGATAGATAGGTATCATAGAAGGGGTCTAGCGTTGGTTATATCGCGTTGATCTTGGTGCGATCCTCAGCGAAGATCTCAGGGGGAATCCTTCATGTATACAGAGGGGATCTCCCCTCCTCTCCCGCGGTGATAGTGATCGGTATCCGAGGCTGAGGTCAATGGCTGAGGCTGACCTCTAAGTCGATGGCCGAGGCCCTTGGTCAAAGCTAGGCCTCGAGGTCGACGATCGAGCCGCCCCTCGAGGTATACAGAGTTGTCCCTTGTGAGGCGCGCGTCAACTGAGTGACCGAGGCCGTCATTAGTGGTTGCCACTCGGATTGGTCGTGGAGGCCATGGTCAACTAAAATAGTTAATTGTTAAATCATCTTTGGAGTAAATTGAAAAGAAGTAATGAATATAACTATCATCAAGTTTAATTTTTGAAGCATGAGCCAACCACACTAGGGTCCAGTAGTTGGATGGACCCATTCGTATAATTCCCTGTGTTGCATGTGGGGTGAGAAGATCCCCACATGCTTACCTGGTCCTTGACCTGGGTCCAACCCAATGAACTCCAAATGCACCTCCAGCCCAGCAGGACCAGGTCTACCACGGGTAAGGGGGTCACTCAAAACTCGGCCTAGTCAAATGAGTCACTTGGTAACTTAAGGATACGAGAAACTCGGTTTTGATTACTCAAACTGAGCCACTTAGATGAGTGAAATAGCTTTTTAATAAAATCATGTAGAGAGAGACTTTGGTTTCTTTTTAATCCATTCATTTTAGATTTATAAAATGTGTGGTTTTTGAGATATGGTCCAGTCAATCTATGCACCTGTTGCAACCTCCACACATTTAGGAATGCCAAGGGACTAAGCCAGATGATCTGGCTTTCAGATTAGGCGTGACAAGGGTCAAGAGTGAGCTTGGTTAATGAGAACATGGTTTGGGCTCAGGCCTGATCATGAAATCAACCCAATCTGCCCAGTACAGGTCCCACAAGTATGAAAGCATATACGATTTTGTTAATGAATTGTCAGGTCAAAAAATCACCATTGATGTCTGAGGATATGTTAATGAGCCAAAGAGCTGGTCTAGTTTCAATAACCATGATGGTGGGGCCACACATGGCTAATTAGGTTTATTAATTTAGGAAGCTTCCACATGGTTTCGGTGCCATGACAACCAGGCATGTTGCCTAGCTACTGTGGCCCATATGATGTATGCATGAGATCCAGCCCGCCCGACTGGCACAACCCTACATGATGTGTACCCAGCACAAAAAGTATGCCAATCCGCTAATCAGGTGGGCCACACCCATGGTGCAGGTGTTGATTGATCATATGGAAATCAATCTCAAAGTTGGTTTGTACATGTATTCTCGCCTGAGTGCATTTTCATGTCTGACGGTAATGATGGGAAGGGAAACTTGGTTCCATTGCAAATGACATGTCAGGAGGTGCGCCAACAGCCTGTTGGTATATATCAATAGAAAGAAACATTCAAGAGAGATTCATAGCCCGTCTTAAAATATTTGATAATCAAAAAGTATTTTCCATGAAAATTTGCTATATACAGTTAATGAGAAAAACGATAGCATTGAATGGTGTAAGAGGTGGGATGGGGGCATTTGCCACCATAGAGAATCAATGACACCATTTTCTCATGGGTATGAGGACAGAGAAACGGTGAGTTTCAAGAAAGGTTTTGAATATCCTGTATTCACCACTATCATGAGTTTGAATACTTTTGATTATGCACTCAAAGATATTCTCAATATTCAATTTAAATCTTTAAAAAATACTATATGAATCTACTAACATCATCAATGAAGTGTATCTTATAGTGAAACCTTGAATAGATGACTAGGGAGTATGTCTGTCCCCACATATCAGAAAATATTAATTACAAAGGTCAATTGGCTACAAATATACATATTATAGAAAGAAAGTTTTTAAGTCCTTTTGCCCACCTGGTAGGAAGAACAAGAGTTCACAAATTTATTAATGGAGATAGCAAGTTAAAAGCAAGAAACCAGATGATGAACTGTATACATTGTTGGATGATGGGTTGCCTCTAGGTGATATAAATTGCCTTTGCTAGAGCTATGTAGATGAAATCTCTTGTATCTCTGGTCCTTCGTAGAGAAAGCAGTTGGATTAAACTCAAAGTGAAACAAACACCAATTTATAACTATTGTACCAAACACCAAATATCCATTTTCAGCACAACTATAATCATTATAAAATAGATATACTGAACCAACACTATCCACAATGTATTATGATGTGAATAAAAAAGACCCAAAGAGAACGCCTCAATAGCTATACTGGCCAGGTATTTAAAGGTGTCCTGTTATAGTGGTGGGTTAACCCACTGGAGGATGGCTGGATGTCAAATGCAATTAATAAATTAGAATTTATCAGCCAGGTGGATTGTACCACCGGTCAACTAGTTTGACTTGAGAACATCCTTAATTAATATGGTTAATCCAATGACATTCCAGTTTACAATTCAACTTTGGTAGCTAACAGGCTGTTCACATCTGCACCACACCCGTAACTATATGATTACATCTTTATATATCATTGGCATAGATTGGATGATAACCATATGATCGGTAACCTGCAAACAGACAAGTAAAATTGGGAGGCGGCCATTGATTCATACACAATGAAAATACTTTGATGGATGCATATAATTATTTGGGCTATGCCCATTTACGTTTGGACCGTTCAGATGGATTCTCTAGAACCAGTGTGAGATCTGGAGAATCCATAAGGTGGAGGATTTCCCGCTGGTGGCATAAAATCAGGATGGTTCATTCATCAAGTGGCTGTATGTGGGATCTTTTTCTTTTTAATCGGTCACTTTTCTCATACAGACTTGTGGTCCATATAATGAGCGGAGCAGGCTGATTTTTAGGCCAGGATATGTTGAGGGTGGCCCCTACTACTGCATTTGCTTTGTGAGTTGGATTCAAATATCACAGGTCTAGGTTTTATGATAATTGATTGTCTCTATTATTTGAGTGTATCTCTTTATTGACTCTTAAACCAAGTGTAGTACTGAAATTTTTATAACATTTTAAGATGTTGTGAACGTGGGGTGACAGTGGATCGTGCTCACAGGTTCCCTCTCAAGGCTTTTGTTGGTGTTTGAGTTGTGGGGGATTTGGCAGGATTTCTGGTAGGGCTGTACACAAACTGAGTTAGCTTGGTTAGCTCGCTTGACTCGACTCAAAAAAGCTTGAATCGACTCGGTTTGAAACTGAGTTCGAGCCAAGTTGAGCTGATTTTTTTAGTTCGAAAATTTTTTGAACTGAGTTTGAGCTTGCCTGAGCTCGACTCGACTCGATCGAATTGAACTCCAACTTGAATCGAACCAATTCGGTGACTCTGTTAATTTGATATTGATGTTGCTCACCAAGTGTTTCATGAAATTAATGATTCAATGAAGTATCGGCTGGTGGCAATGAATGTATGTATATGAAACAAATAGCATTTTTTTTCCTTGATTTTAATGTTGCCTACAAGGTGTTTGATAAACTACCCGTAAAGGGCTACTGCTGCTTTACTGCGTACAGTAAGAAATTGAAAGTGCACTCTATGTGTTTGTAAAAATGCTGCACAGGTGCGATCTTGACTCGAACTCGACTCAAACTGGTTCGAACTATTGACTGAACCGAGTTGAGTTAGCTAGTGAGGCTCGATGACCGAGCCGAGCAGAGCCGAGTTTCAACTGGGGTTAGCTAGTGGTCGAGCCGTGTCGAGCTGTGCCAAGCTCGACTCGTGTACACCTCTAGTTTCTAGCATGGCAGGGGCGCCATGTAGCTTCATAGCTATTGGATCAGTTAATATCAGGTTTGGTGTAAGCACACACCACTAGATCAAAGCCACATATTACACAACCCTCTCTTTAAAATACGCTTTGTGAACCAACTTAATAGTCATAATGAAAGATCTCAGTAGAATTCTAAGTTGGAGAATTTCTAAGTGACATTATCAAAATTTAAGGTTTTTCCTACAATATTGGAAATGTCTCACTCAAAATATGAAACTTAAAAAAAAAAAAAAAAAAAGTATTTATTATAATTATTAAATAATTATAAAAATTGTAATATATAATTTGTTAAATTTTAAATAAATTTAACATCAGTATGAAAATAAATTTTCAGGATAACCACGTAAGACCAAAGCTACCATATTTAAAAAATCTTGCAACGTTATCATGATGATTAATTTACTTAATTTTTTGACTAAAATATGATTAGATATTCAAATCTAGGCAACATTTGTCATACATATCATGGAGATGCAGCTATAAAAGGTTGAGATCTTTAACTAATATTAATTTGCCACATATGAGAAGATATTGCCCAAATAAATTCTAGCCACTATAATTAAGGCCTGTTAGGTTACCATTAAAGTTGTATTCATATTGATTTTTTTAAGCACATCTTCCAAATCAAAAGGTTTCCGATGGCTCACTTGTACCCAATACTGTTCTAAATTACTAATTGTCATAGGAATCAAAACTACCTGATGGCCAATGACAACGGGCGCATTTTGCAGTACAAAATGCAAAAAGTTGTCTGCTCTTTTCAAAAATCTGAGACAATACACAAGTACAACTGCTCGCTTGTCTCCGGCATATTTGTCTTCCTCGAATCGATGTTGTTCCAGTATCTCTAGTTTCTTGAGCTCCGATAGTGAGCGGCCCAGCATCCGAAAATCTCAAAGGATCCGCTCTTTTATATGTTGTGTGAGATACATATATGTATATATGTAGCAAATGAAGGACAATGAGATATTCTAACAGATCAATGGAACACAAAGTATTCGAAAGGTCACCACCACTCTCAACGCATTTCCACAAGATTGCACCAATTGAAACAATTTCAAGGAGCTTTCCACTGCTAACATTGACTTTTAACTCAAATGTGCAGGTTACATGACTCCATTTTTCAAGAGAACCAACACCAGATTTTAGAGGATTCAAACACATTCAAAGGATTTAATTAATACAGAGGAAATTCCACATTAATCAACAGCATAGATCAAAAACATCATATTGAACATTTTCAAAAATCAAATTCATATATCAAAAAAACATTGGCACAAATCAATAAATCTCAATTCCCTCGAAAAGAAAAAACTGCCACAATGATCAAAAACACATACTCGTATGATTGTCAAAATGCGAAACAGAAACCAAAATTTCCAGCCAAACAATTGTATGGACGTTGTCAAAAAATCAGTGATAAGAAGACTGAAAATACATTCGGAGGATTTATTTAATACACAGGAAATTCTGCATGACCGCGATTTGTAGGCAGAATTAGCATAATTATGACCGCAAGGATTGAGCTGCCAAATGAGATTATCCTCATTCCTCGGCTGAGGTTTTGGAAGATAAGATTTATGCGGTAAAAAAAAAAGTCTTCTGAATTAAGCGATGGAAGCTAGAAATTGAGTGAGGCAACCTAGAAATTGAGCGAGGGAACCTAGGAATTGAGTAAGGCACGTATAAATTCAGCGAGGCAACCTAGAAATTGAGCAAGGGAAACATGAATTTGAACGAGGTAAGCTTGGAATTGGGTGAGGCTAACATGAATTGGAATGAACTTTAAATATAATTGACCTTGCCTAACAATTTGCTCTTTGGTGAATTTGACCGAGCAGTTACTGAAATTGATCGAGCTTTACATGAAATTCTCTTCAGTGAATTTGACCGAGCAATTAATGAAATTGATCAAGTGGTTCATAAAATTTTTCGTTACATTACATGAATTCGTGGAAATTCTCCATCATATTTTTATGATATCTCCATCAAATTTATGAATTACTCCGTTACAATTCCTACGTTGCCTCGCTTAATTCCTAGCATCTCTCGTTCAATTTATACGTTGTCTCATTGAATTTCTAGCTTCCCTCACTCAATTCATAGGTCTTCCCTCAATCTATTCCTAGGTTGCCTCGCTCAATTCATAGGTTGTCTAGCTGAATATTTACGTTGCCTCGCTCAATTGCTAGGGTCCCTCACTCAATTTATATGTTGCCTTACTCAATTTCTAGTTTCCCTCGCTCAATTCCTAAGTTGTCTCGCTCAATTCATAGGTTGTCTCGCTGAATTTCTGCGTTGCCTTGCTCGATTGCTAGGTTGCCTCGCTCAATTCCTAGGTTCCTTCACTGAATTTCTAGCTTCCCTCACTCAATTCCTAGGTTGCCTCGCTCAATTTCTACCTTCTCTTTCTCAATTCCTAGGTTCCCTCGCTCAATTTCTAGGTTTTCTCGCTCAATTTTTAAGTTGCCTCGCTGAATTTCTAGCTTCTCTCACTCAATTCTTAGGCTGTCTGGCTCAATTTATAGGTTCCCTCGCTGAATTTCTAGCTTCCCTCGCTCAATTCGTAGGTTGCCTCGCTCAATTTCTGCGTTACCTCACTCAATTGTTAGGTTGCCTTGCTCAATTTCTAGGTTCCTTCGCTCAATTTATATATTGCCTCACTGAATTTCTAAGTTCCCTCGCATAATTTGTAGCTTCCCTCGCTCAAATCCTAGGTTGCCTCACTGAATTTCTAGGTTCCCTCACTCAAATTCTAGCTTGCCTCGCTCAATTTCTAACTTCTCTCGCTCAATTCCTAGGTTGCCTTGCTCAAATCCTAGTATTCCTCGCTAAATTTTTACCTTGCCTCGCTCAATTTCTAGGTTCCCTCGCTCAATTTCTAGCTTCCCTCGCTCAAATCATAGGTTGCCTCGCTAAATTTCTAAGTTCCCTCGCTTAATTTCTAGCTTCCCTCGCTCAATTCCTAGGATTCCTAGCTGAATTTCTACGTTGCCTCGCTCATTTCCTAGGTTCCCTCGCTCAATTCCTACGTTGCCTCGCTCAAATCCTAGGTTTCCTCGCTCAATTTCTAGGTTCCCTCGCACAATTTGTAGCTTCCCTCGCTCAAATTCTAGCTTCCCTCGCTCAATTTCTAACTTCCCTCACTCAATTCTTAGGTTGCCTTGTTCAAATCCTAGGTTTCCTCACTGAATTTCTACCTTGCCTCGCTCAATTTCTAGGTTCCCTCGCTCAATTTCTAGCTTCCCTCGCTCAAATCCCAGGTTGCCTCGCTAAATTTCTAGCTTCCCTCGCTCAATTCCTAGGATTCTTCACTGAATTTCTACGTTGCCTCGCTCATTTCCTAGGTTCCCTCGCTCAATTCCTATGTTGCCTCGCTTAAATCCTAGGTTGCCTCGCTCAATTTCTAGGTTCCCTCGCACATTTTGTAACTTCCTTTGCTCAAATCCTATGTTGTCTTGCTGAATTTCTAGATTCCCTCGCTCAAATTCTAGCTTCCCTCACTCAATTTCTAACTTCCCTTGCTCGATTCTCAGGTTGTCTAGCTCAAATCGTAGGTTCCCTCACTCAATTTCTAGGTTCCCTCGCTCATTTTCTACGTTGTCTCGCTCAATTTCTAGGTTGCCTTGCTCAATTTCTAGCTTCCCTCTCTCAATTTCTAGATTCCCTAGTTGAACTCCAACCTTGTTTTGCTCAATTTCTTGGTTCCCTCGCTCAATTCCTACCTTTCTCCGCTCAATTTTCAATTTGCCCACTCAATTTCATGTTTGCCCAGCTCAATTTCTAGTTTGACCACGAAGTGATTGAAAGTGATCGCGAAGTGAATGAAATGTATTTTCGACCATCAACCTGATGAAATCTTGGAAAATAACTAGGTTGGTTGGCTAAAGTAGTGTCTCCTACCCCAAAATCATATGTGGTACGTCAAGTAACTAATTTTAGTTTAGAAGATATTCTTGTTAAATGAATAAAGAAAGAAATGAAAAAAAAAAAAAAAAAAAAAAGAGAGAAAAAAATATATATTTTATACGCATATTGAGCGATGGACTCGCAAGTTTCCAAGAAACTTCAGAAGCCATGCAGATTGAGTAATGAAAGATAAGCTTCATTATCCCAGTCTTTCACACCTAAATGTAAAATCTTGTTGAAGCTATGAATAAACCAAGAGTTTCTCACCGCATATATAGTGTCTCATGCCGAACTAAATCTTTCGTAAGGATATCTTAGGATCACTGGAAGGACTGGTGTTTTGGATAAAAAAGCACCTGTCTTAAACGGAAGGAGGAAATCTACATTCGTAGTTGTGCCCTCTACAGTTGGAAATGGAAATAATCAACTATGGTCCATAATGATGAAAAGAAGCACACTGGGGTTCAATTTGCTTAACTTCATGGTCATTTCCATGCATTTCACGGTCAATTCCGACGATTCCGTTTAGATTCACGGTCATTTCGATGCACTTCAGGGTCAATTCCCTTCACTTCACGGTCATTTCCATGCATTTGACGGTCAATCCCGGCGATTCTGTTTCTAAGTTTTATCGGGTTGGTGTTTGTATGGCCCAACCCCAAGACCAAACCTGATACTTCCTGCCCAAGCCCAACCCAATGTCGGGTGGGTCACAGGTTGGTCGGGTTGAACCCGCCCAACTTTCACAAATTTCAAAGCATATATATAGTACGTCAAGTAGCTAATTTTGGTTTAGAAGATATTCTTGTTATATGAATAAAGAAATAAATAAAAAAAGGAGAGAATTTTTTTTTATATGCTTATATATACATATTTATATAAATATTTGTTAGGAAAAAATGTAGGTAGAATAAAATTCTTTAAAAAAAATAAAATTAAAAAAATTAAAAATAAAAGGACACAGATAGCTACGATTATAATCCATAGCCATAGCCATTTGTTTGAATCAGGGATCAAACGCGGATTCCGCTATCCATGGCCAAATCCTACAGTGACCTACGGTGGAATTGTGGAATCCTCCATTCATCGCCAATTCTTTTTTTCTTTTCTTTTTTTTTTTTTAATTTTCGTTGCTTCTGTGGGCCCCACCATGAGGTCTGTGTTATATCCAAACCGTCCATCTATTTGGCGAGCTCATATTAAGGCTTGAGACGAAAAATAAGACAGATCTAACAGCAAGTGGACCACAATGTAAAAGGCAGTGGGGAATTAAATGTCTACCATTGAAACCCTTTTAGGGGTTACAGAAGTTTTGGATCATTATAAAATTTGTTTTTCCTCTTCATCCAGACCTTTGTGACCTTATGAATAGATTGGATGGAAAATAAATGTTATGGTGGGCCCTACAAAATTTTTAACGGTGAAAATCAATTTCCCCGCTACTCTTTGTAGTGTGGTCCAGTTGATCTTTGGATATGATTTTTTTTTTTTTTTTTTTTTTGGATAATGCTCCGAAATGATCTCGAAATATGGATGAACGTTGATATAATAAATATATAGCTGTGGGGCACGTAACTTTGATCTCTTTTAAGCCGTTCGTACAACTCTCAGTTGGAGGCGCGTCAGCGCTCGTCTTCGCAGTGAAAAGGAGGTGGTAGTTTCGTCGTCAAAGTCGCTGTCCGCACGTGGTAGTCTAAGTTGGTAACTAAAGTTCGTAATCCTTCACAAAAACCGCTGGATAAAAGGTTTTGTCTACGGTGGTCATTTTCTCAATGGTGTTGATCACTGAAAAATAGGCCCCACTTCGTAAGTATGCAATTAATAACTAAATATAACTTAAGATCGACCGTCCAATTCCTTAAAACCTGTGCAAATAAGTCAAAATTAGTTTCATCGTAACAAAATACCCCCATGGTTAATTGACACGCTTTGGTGGAGTATAAACCGTTGAATGCTTTCCATTTCAGCGGTCAATTAGATTTCCAATGATCTGTCATCGGAAAATTTTTTTAAAGAGTATTTTTAGTTCATAACTATCAGAAAGTGGTAAAATATTATTTGGACGGTCTAATATTATTTTTGTTCATATCACTGGTACAATTTCCGAGTGCAGGTGTATGAACCATCAAGGTCTACGAGAGTATCAAAAGCTTTTTTCTCCTCGTCTTCCTCCTCGTTCTGTGTTCTGGAAGTCGAACAAAGGAGAGGGAGAGATTATATGCTATTGTTACATTCAAGGGCTCCATCATTCTCTATTGCTGCTCTGTGATCCTTCTGTTGAGCGGTACATCGAACTCCGGATGCGCTAGACCGAACGGTTCTTCACACCCAGAAGGAATTCCAAGATACCCAAATGTAAATCTTCTCAGAATCTCACCTTCTTTTATTTGATTTTGAATTTGGTGTGTTTGGGGGTTGTTTTGGCCTGTTATTGGATTTTTCTATCATAAATTCAAAGGCCAAAAGTAGTAGCCTTTTGTGGATTTTCCCATTGGTGTATCCTGTTTGTTGACATTCATTGTAGTGGATGATTTCCTTTTCCAACAGTGTGGCTTCCCTTTTTTCTTTTTCTTTTTTCTTTTTCTTTTTTCTTTTTCATTTTGATTTTATTTGCTTCATGGCATTGATAGATCCTGCTTTCAGCAGTGTGATTTCATTTTATATGGTTTTTGTATTCATATCTGCATTTGCATTAGTTTATTATAAATATTATTCTTATTCTTATTTGAATGCATATGCATTCGCTTTGATTTTGACAGTATTTGATGTTTTCCAATTAGGACTACTTGTTTCATTAATCCAGACGGTTGATTCCCAATGTGGATGGACTATGACCCCACAATGTCCTTTATGGGGCAATCTTAAGATTTTGATTTGTGGCCCACCGAGAGATGGTTAAGAAGAGAAATACAAGACGTCCGCATTCAGCTGAGAAAGGTCTCAAGATTGGTAGAGTTCAGTCCCGTAGTTGAAGGTCTCAATATTGGTTGCTGGAATCCTGTAATGTCGGGTATTTTTCGTTCATCTTCCATCTTCGCTGGTCACAACAGATCCATGGTCTGGATTTACCAACCATTGGCCTCATTTGTCAGAATTGAAAACCCACAGATTGGGTGGAGACGCATCTCAGGTATTGTATAATTCCTTTTTACTGTTTAATATATACCTGATTGGAATGAAAAATTAGGGCTGCTATACAATGCTTGTTGGCATTTTGTTGAGGTGGCCTACTTACCATTGATCTGAATTGTTTGTCTTCTGGGCCCCACCATTGATGGATTATATAAAAAAGATTTGCTCATCAATCAATCTCAAAAGTCGAGCAATGAATGAATATTTTCTGTTTTCCTACTACATAGATGGTTTGTTGTACTCTCTTTTAACCATCCATTTGCATGCCAACAATTTGATGGATTGGACCGTCCACTGGGGCTTTACACCCCATGGTTCTGAATATTGGTATATTGGCGTTGCATATTGGTGTTGTATATCAATATCAGCATGTATCGGTTCATATTAGTCGAATTTTTTTAGCCTTAGAATTGAGGAAAAATATTAGGAGAAAAGGGGGAAATGAGATATTCAAGAATCTATCACTTAAAAAAATAAAAAATAAGAAATTGGACATGCATATATAATGGTGTATCAAACTAGTCTTTAGTCAAAATGTTGTTTGTTAGTTTAACATGTTGTAAGTCAACCAATTGGTCCCAAATTAAACACAAATCAAGTATGATTTGGTGAATTAGGGCTCATTATATTGAAATACAAGGAAAAAAAAAAAAAAAAGAGATGAAAACATTTTTTTAAAAAAAGGTGAAAGTTTACCCATCTTTCAAATTTTCCCATAGCGGGCCATTCCACTTTGATTTGTTGAATCCCACTGAAATCATTTATTTTGATCCTAAAGTAATTCTAAATGTAGACTAAAATAGCTTTCTAAGCTTCCTCCATGGTTTAAATGAAGAAAAGAATCAGAAAAATGAATGAGATTTTGATTAAAAAAATTAAAATTAAGCTTTTATAGGTGCGCCGGTCCGTATTGGACCTGTATCGTTGCCAATACACCTGTATTGGCTGCCACAGGCTGATACAAAACATTTTTTTAATAAGCTGAGCTGATTAGGTCCTGTATCATGTAGCTGTATCAGCCAATATGACGTAAGGAAGGACGTGATGAAGTTGATCACCGTGTTCCTCAATTGATAACTACCTTGAATCCATAAGAGAAAATCCCGAATCCATGAGAAAAAAGAAGAAAACTTCCAAGGAATTGGTTTATTGAATGAATTGATGAGTAAAAACGAGTTTAACACCCTTTAAATAATCCTAAACAAACCTTAAAACATAAGCATAGAGTTCTAATAAAATAAGGAAACAAATTCAGAAAAATATGCAGATTTCCGCCACCCATCGACTTGTCGTTGACCGGTCGAGTCGACAGGTCGAAACAGCCAAAAAGAGTCCAGAGACTTAAACCAGAAATTCTGTGATTTTCGACATGTCGACCCGATCTGTCAACCTGTCAAACTGGATTTCGACCTGTCGACAAGATCTATCAACCTGTCTAAACTGGCAGAGACCAGACAGCAAGTAATCTGGAATTTCTAGCGGAATTTCAACATGCCGACTTACCGAACTATGTTGAGTGTGTTCGATCCTTCTTGGCCTCTTTTATTTGGTCTATCTTAACCATTAACGAGTCCGCAACCGGTTCTACATCACGATATGATACCAATGTTGAAAAACGTCATCACCAATTCAAAGCGGGGCCCATCGAATATACCACTTGGCTGACTGAAAGTGTGGGACCTAACTTTAACGAAAGCTGACCAGAGAAAATGCTGTTAATTCAGGCTGAGTGTCATCAAGAAAAGCCCTCTAAACCATTCTTGTGGAGTATGGTTTTTAATCACAAAAGGGCTTCCATCATTTACGTCTCAGGTAATTGGTGCATTGATTGCTGAAGCCAGTCATGCTTTGAAACAAACTAAACTGATTTTTATTTAATTTTTTATTCAATTTTCAGACTCGATGTTTAATCAGCAAGAGCTGCCAGCTTGCCAGCCAAAACTATACAATGGATAAGCTCCAACAGGATTCTTAATCTCTTCACTAATGTCGGATATGCGTTTTGTAACCTCTTAATCTCATGAGTTTCTTGAGCACATTGGCAACGTTGTATTGGGAATTCGTTCAATTCGTAGCCCTGCTTCGAGAACTTGGAAATCAGATAATCACACCACAATTTCCGTGATTCTTCCAGGTGATCTCTGCGCTTGTGCACATCAGCATCATCTGTCCCCTTCGATGTTGCTTCCCAGGATGTATGTTTGTGATTAACCAGTCATGTCACTGTCTGAAATGGGAAATGCTCAGGCAATTCATGGAATGCATGCAGCAGGCATTTGTTATAGATCCTGGTTAATCATCAGGTGGATCCCACTTTGAACATGTCCTGGGCTAAAAATCAACATAGGCACTCATCTGGTCGGCCGTGTATGTGAATAGAGACCACTGATAAAACTCAAAACCATCTACACATGTGAACCACCTGATGATGCCCATATCTCTCACACTTGTGCCACTCTGGTACGTGTGCTCGAATCGCGCTGTAGCACTTCTCATATGAAATTTAATGATTTTGGTTCTTGTCTGTCTTCTATAGTCTGTATTCTGCTGAATATTCAGTTTTCACTTTCAGGATGTTGAAATCATTGACCCGTATGAGAGACTGCATACCGGAGAGCTCAAGAGGCAATATGCTCGCATTTATAAAGGATCCGAAAACAGACAACCTGCAAAAGGATAGTAACAATAAGATCAGGTGAGATTGCAACTTTAAATGAGAATACTATCTTTTGCATTCTCATGATGTGTTTAACCAGGGCCCACCAGAATTTAACCCATCACCCTCCAAATCTTAATCACAAATTGTAGTATATATGGTTTAGTGCTTAAAATGGGATCGGATTTCAAATAAGAAAACCCTCAGAAGTAAAACTGCAGTTACCATAGAATGCAGGAAGTGATGCAAGAAATGTCTCATGACTCTCGTCTACAACTTGTATAGTTGCAATACACAAATATGCGAACAGAGCCCAATGCTGCCATTTGATGCAGGTGCTGAAAAGCATGAAGCAGCCTATTTATGTGTATTATCAGCTTGATACTTCTACCGAAATCATCGCAGGTATGCATTCCCCATTTTCACTTCTAGTAACTATTTGATTTTGATGTCTGATTTATAGACCTCGTTCTAGGCACTATGGAACCAAACTCTGAACTCAGATGAGGACACATGTCTGGCTGTCTAAAACAGATACAAATGTCAGGATGCAGGGGACACAGGAAAACCAACATCGTCACATACCCTTACAGATATACAATGATATAAAAAATAAAAATTGTATTTTCATGTAACGTGTACTTTATAGTGGATAAGATAAAGAAAAAAATGCATCTAAATGACCTGAAATACATTAGATCTCTACAAGTAGTAAAGAAATACAGCTCAAGTACAAGAACAAAACATACATTAACATTGTCTCATAGGTGCATCTGACACATTCATGGGACTTGGCATGGAAATTCTTTAGAAAACAGTGTCCTTCTTACATGCTATTTACATCTTTGATCATACGAAATCGGGTAATTTTTCAAGCGGTTGGATTTGTTGGTGTTAATTTGACTTTGCATTATACCATTCCCTTCTGATTTCCATGGTATCAAAAGGTGGTAACATTACAGCTATAAAAACCTTTATGTGACGGAGACATTCACCCCTTTATGTGATATGGGTTGAATCAGTTTGTTATGGAAAAAGGGGGGTGGGGGGTGGGGGGGTGGTCTGGTGTTGCATATTAGCTTTGCTTTGTTACAGGACTGATACACTGTTACAGGCTAATACGACCATTAAGGCCCATTTGAAAATTTTTATTTCCAACTATTCTCTCCTTTTCTGGTTCTTTATTCTTTTCAACCATGAAGGGAGCTTAAAAAGTAATTTTGAATTAGATGCGGGACAATTTTAAGGATCAAAACACAAATTTTGAGTATAATTCAATGAAGTGAAGCGGAGTGGGACGATTTGAGAAATATTGGAAGTCAAGGGTAAACTGTCTTCTTCTTTTTTTTTTCCTTCATCTTTCCATCTTCATTTTGTTGTACTTAAATGTAATGGGCCCTAATCCACCAAATCATGCTAGACTTGTGTTTGATTGGGGCCTATTTGGTCAACTTTCAGCAGGACAAGTTAACACTGCTCAACGGACAACATTCTTACCAAAGAATGGTCTGTTGCAACATCAAACACATGTCCAAAACTAAAAACTATATATATATATATATATATATATATATATATATATACTTTCAAGTCAGTGATGATATTTAACGATATTAGACATACAAATAAATGCATAGACCCATATAAGTTTTATGAAGTTCAATTGATTAAACTAAGAATATCTAATTACTAGGTATTAGCTCCATACACTGCCCACAAAAACCACCACCATTCTCCTCGGCTCCAATGGAATTAAACCTAATATGAAATAAAACTGTCCAATATGGCATCCACACACTAACTAGTTGACTGGCTGATCTTTTGGGTGATTTCAAGTCATTAGTGATATTTAAACAATATTAGATCTATAGCTTAAATGCATAGAAGCAAACACATTTATCGACAAATTTTTATTTTTTTTTGGGTTGGGAGAAGTAACATTTAAAAAATAATAATAAAAAATTGAAGTAACAATAAATTATTAAGAGGCCGAAAGGCAGAAGCAAAATTAAAAGCACTAGAGAAGACCGCCGGAATGACTGCTGCTTGGGAACCAAATAGGCCAGATCGGGTGTTTAGAAGAGTTGGATGTAATGGATTGGACCTTCCCCACAAATGCCCTGGCTACTTGTGCTTTAGCCTCTTTGGATTTTTGGTCCTCTGATTTGTAGATTGCTGTTTTTTCCCCTAAAAACAAAACTTGACTCTTTGAAGTACACAGCAGCCCACGTGGCTGCTTCCCATTTTTCTCTTTGGAAAACCTCTTCTGGAGATCCCACTTTGTTTCCCCCAGTCCACTAGCAAGGTCAAAAGCCACAAAATGCACCACTCTTTTTCAGAGCCCAAGGCATAAGAATCCCTCTAGTCTCCAATTAAGAATGAACACCTGCTCTTTGGAAAACAAGAAGCATGCAATGCAAGGACAAGAAGCCATATGAATGAAATAAATATAAGCTCCACCTATTTGTAGTTGTCAAAAGTTTGTGATTTATTGAGCTTCGCATCAATTAAGAAACAAATAAAAAAGAGAATTGATATGAATGATATTAATATAAAGCCCATATATTGGTAGCCATGAAAAAAGGAGAGAACAATAACAAAAGACGTATACGCACTTTCTCCGTGCTCCACCTGGACGGCTAGGTTCAAGCTTTATGTGCTTCCCAGCGATGTCACTCCTATTCAATGAACGAAGAGCTGCTTCAGCTGCTCTGACATCATAAAATTCAATAAACTTATGATGCCGCTTGTGCGGTGTCTCCCTAATCTGCTTTACGCAACAAGGAAACATCACAATGCACATAAGGATACACTTCTCATGCAAAAAAGAAAATGCCCATGAAGAATAGGAAAAAGTAATAAGTTTCTTGCCTCCTTGACTTCACCATAAGCCCCAAATATTTGACGGAGATCATCATTCGAAACTGAAGGATCCAGATTAAAAACTACAAGAGTTCCTTGGTTAATATCTTTGTCCAATGGGTTATCCTATGATTAAGAAGGACAAGAAATGCATGCATGAAGAGATACTGAGAAATAAGGAAGGTTATAAAACAAATTCTGAACAATGTGTCACTCAAACATTCATTTCAAACCTTCGGAATTGAAAAATGAATGTCAAGTTTTCTTCGTCGCAAGGGCTTGTTCTGTAATGCACGCATTGCAGTTCGAGCAGCACGAATATCATAGTAAGAAATCATCACAAACCCCCTGTGTTTACATGCAGTGTAAAGAGTCCGGATAGCACCATATTGCTGCAAAAAAGTGAGATGATTTCATGAAGTCCACCTTGATTTCAACTTCTCAAAGGGAAAACAAAACCAGAACAACCAAAACCTAAAAAGAATATCTAAGAAGAAAGTAGAAGTATTTTGGATTATTAAATGTAAAAGGAAGAAAAGAGAATGAATGAGACCTCCCATTCAGAAACCACATTCCAACACATGCAATATTAATGAAAATAAAAAGAACAAAAAAAAAATGAATCTAAAAAGGACGATAAGTTGCCAGCATGAGTGAAGTATTGCTGACAAAGGCTATTCAGTTAAAAGTAAGCCTTCCAACTTCGAAAAGAAAAAGGTCAAAAAGTCGCAAAACCATATTCCAAGACATGAAGAATTAATAGCAACAGGATGCAGAAATATAAGAAACTTAAAACTAGAATAGAAAGATGTGTTGCTAAAATTAACCCTGTACTGCAGACTAAGAATTTGTCATCCTTGAGGCAAAAATACCTATTACAAGGGCAGTTTAAATATAATGCTTATTGATTCAATATCTCTCAACTTATCCTATTACAAGGATTAGGAATTTAGGATAATGTTATGGGATTGGTAGCTGATAAACAGGAAAAGGTTGCAAAGAAGGAAACGGAGAGGGTCATAATGGGAAGAAGTGTGCAAATAGAGGGAGCAGAATAATAGGCATTGGGAACAATATAACGAAGAAGAACAGTACACTTTGAATGTTGTTCATTTGGAAAAAAACCAAGCCATATGAAACCAATACTAAACTTTATTGGTGTACAATGATCGCAAAAGCAGTAGAAGCAAATCGAAGCCACCATCTACATGCCCGTAGTAGTATCTTGCTCAGGTTTCAGTTTATAAAACTCCACAAAAACCAATTAAGAGAAGAAAACTATAACAATTCAAGTAAAAGCAAGCAAACCACCCCCCCCCCCCCCCCCCCTCTTGCACTCCATACCTACCAGCCACTATATTCCTCCAGAGCCTGCCCTCTTCAACACTAAATCTCCCCCCTTCTGAAATAGGCTTACACACCTCACTCCATTTAAGCAAATGGAACTTCCTCCCTGCCAAGTCAATCTTTCCACAGGAAATCCCTCCTGAGTTTCTCCAACATATCCAAGACTGACCTCAGGCATTTGAATAACGACATAAAGTACACCGGCATGTTGGAAAACGCTGATTTGATCAAAGATAGATGCCCACCCAACAATAGAGATCTAGTCTTCCAGGAAATAAGTTTCCTCTTGATCCTATCAATCATAGAATCCCACAAATGCTTAGCTGGCTTCCCGATACAAAGGGGCAATCCTAGATATGGTGACGAAAAGGAACCAACCTTGCAACCAAAAAAATTTGCATACCAAGACATCTCCTCTTCCCCCGCATGTACTCCTAGCATCTCTGATTTTGCCACATTAATTTTCAAACCAGGGCACTGCCTCAAAACACACCATGATCTTCCTTAAGTTTCGAACCGACTCCTCATTTCCCTCGCAGAAGAGAAGAGATTCATCCGCATATTGAAGATGACTAATACTATCTTGACAGCCCACAATCAAAAACCCTCTGAAAAGCCCATTCTCTTCACCCTCATGAAGCATTCGACTTAAAGACTCGGCCACAACCCCAAAAAGACACGATGACAGGGGATCGCCATGTCTAAGGCCACGAGAAGCTCTAAAGTATCCTTTCGGCGAACCATTAATCAGCACTAAATAGGAGGCAGTCTGAAAACAGGCCTTCATCCACCCCCTCCACTTTGTGCCGCAACCCAGTCTCCCAAGCATATAATTGAGGAAGTCCCAATCTACACGATCGTAGGCCTTTTCAATGTCTAATTTGCATATCAGACCGCTCATCTTCTCTTTATATCTGAAATCAATGCACTCATGGGCAATAAGGGCACTATCCAGAATTTGCCTATCAAGCACCTCGACATTCCGATATAACTTTGGAAAGGCATTCCCTGAACCTTGAAGCCAGAATTTTCGCTAAAATCTTGTAAAGGCTACCCAACAGACTTATCAGTCTAAAATCTGTCACTTGCCCGGCCCCATCTTTCTTAGGAAGGCTTCATGCAAACATGATTTATCCTTTAAAAAATGTGAAAGAATAGTTCCCTATGTGCTCACCGTGAGAGAAACCGGAGAGGGCGAATACAGAGAACGTGAGAGGGCCAAGACGATGAATGGAGAATGGAGGAAAATGCCATCGGAGAGGGCGGATAGCTCAGGTGGGATTGTTTCAGGGGAAAAATCACGCACAAAATGGTAGTCACAATTCGAGAACGAAATCTCCAGGCAGTGAGAAAGGAGGGATCAGTGGTAACTAAAGGGCTAACAGTCAGCCTGAGGCAGGCAACAGAGAATGGTAGACCATCAATTGAAGGAGATCGGAGCTCACCAGTAAAGGAAAGTCCAAATCAGTTACTTCAAGAATATCCAACTCTCTTCATAGGGCTGGTTGCCGATTAACTTCTCATGGGTGTTCGGTAGGGCATGAGCGATTATGGAGACGGTCATCCCCAGAGACAGGGTATCGACGGCATCTTAAGGTTTTGCATTCGTTCGTATGAGTTTGGAGGCAAAACTTGGCAAGGCGGTGGAGATGTTACATGGAGAGAGCGTCAAGGGCAGGAAGATGAAGGTTCAGACGGCTAGATTTGGTCCAGAACATAAGAATAAAGAGATTCCACAACATTCGGCGACAAAACCCGTTGCTCACTTAGACAAAGGCAAGGTTTCAATTGCGGATGGAGTTCGGCCAAAATCGACTCTTTCGTTCTATGGGTTAGTAAGGCGTCCTCTGCCTTTGGAAGAGAAGGCTCTCTTCGAAGGAGGTTTTGTCGATGGTCTCAATGCCGAACTACGATGCCTATGAAGATTCTCTCCAGATACAAATGGGCTGCTTCAAAGTTCAGAAGTGAAGATTTTGATTCTACGGAAGATGATTCTAGTTTGGAGGATGAAGGATGGTGGTTGGTTCCTTTGTAAAGGGAGAATTGTTTGAAGAAGATTTATATGTCACCCCTCTTTGCGCAAAGAAAATGTCAGATATTATTATGACGGGAGATGCAGAGAGGTGTCCAGATTCAGCAATCAAAGTGAAGAAAAACGTTCCTATTTCAGCATAACAACACAAGTGGGCCAGAGATGTTCTTGAAAGGGTTGGAGGATTCATGGGTATGTTGTATGGAGTCTGAGATGAAGATATCTAGGCCTTCTTTCATTTTGTGCAGGATAGAGCTTCTCAATATCTCTAGGATATGCATCAACCGAAATCGAGTACACATCCCAAGGGTATGAGGGAGCTGATGGATCTAGAGTGCTCTATAAACTACGATTCTGCAATTAGATATAATGGCAAGAAGTGGGTCAAATTGGGTAAGGAAGTTATCCAATGATTGCTCTGTCTTGGAATGTTCGTGGTTTGGGTGGGAAGAGTAAGAAGGCTTAGGTGAAGAAGATTTGCTCCAAGGCGAAGCCAAAATCACAGCTTTTCCAGTCCTTAGATAGAGGTACGCTTGACTCTCTGTGAGGTTATAGTTCTAAAGATTGGGTGGTTCGACACTTTAATGGGGGCAGTGAGGGGTATTTGTCTGGCGTGGAAGTCTGACAAATGGAGTCGGGTTGATTCCTTCTCTGGGATTTATTCGGTTTTGATTCTATTGCACGATTTATCCTCAGGATTCCAACGGATTTTAACTGCAGTGTATGGGCCATGTAAACCCGATTTAAGGGGGCACTTCTAGGAGCTGAATAGCATTAGGCAAAGATTGGGGGGGGGGGGGGAGATGTTAATGTGGTGTGTTTTTCTTTTGAGAAATCTAGAGGTGGTAAATTACGACGAGTATGGCCTCTTTTTCAAATTGGGTTATGCCACCATGATTTAGACTTACCTCTATGATGGGCTAATGGTCAGAAGGTTCCTGTGTTGGCTCATTTGGACAGCTTTCTAGTTTCTTCTTACTGGATTGACAAATTTCCGTTGGTCAACTAAGAAGGTTTCCCCAGGTCAACTAGCAAGACCAGTGTTTCAAATAGCGCCCGTAGCGTAGCGGTAGCGTACGCTACGTAGCGTGGCCGTAGCGCTACGTAGCGTCCCAAATAGCGTAAATCCCCTGTAGCGTACGCTACAGGGGTCGTAGCGTACGCTACAGCTACGTAGCGCGTAGCGTCCATAGCGTAAGTTACAATGTATTTTTTTACTATTTTATTTTTTTATTATTTTTTTCACATTTTCTTTGTTTTTAATGTTGAGGAATGTGACACTTATATTATACTTGATACTTTTTAACCTATGGGATTTTTATTTCTTTTCATAATTGTGACTTGTGGTTTCAATTAGACATTATTAATTAAAGTGGTTTGCTTAGAAAGTTGTTGATGTGATAATTATTTGATTTGGCTTATATATGTGGATTGGCTTTTGATAAATGATAACTAATAACTTTTTAGAACATGCTTAGAATTGATAAAATGAATCATCTTTTAGGCATTTTTATAAATTCTTTCCTTTTTTTTTTCACTATTTATTATATTTATCCTACTTTTAAATTAAAAAAATAGAAGTATCGTGTAGCTTACGCTACACGCTACGTATTTACGCTACATGCTATAGAGGGCTGAGCGCTACGCATCACGCTACCGCTATTTAAAACAACGATATATATATATATATATATATATATATATATATATATATATATATATATATATATATATATATATATATATATATATATAAAGAAGGAAAGAGAATACATATTTGGAAGCATCACATCTTTTTAGAAGTTTAGCAATAATTTTTTAGTTTTTTTTTTTTTTTTCCCGAAAGAAGAAAGTTTTGGCTGTTAAGGGCCTATATTGGTTGGCCAGCAAGCTGGATGTTACAGTTTTGTTAGACCATGGCAATTTCCTCAAAAACTGGTATATCATATTTGGAAGCCGAGGTCTATTCATCCACCCCAACTTTTATGACTTTGTAATTCAGGTATGTTAAGAGCAGAAGCGATGATCAGCTGCAGAAGCCCAGGAAACAGAATTCCGCTAGCACCTGTGAACCCAAAGACACCACGGCAGGTGGATCTCTGATTGTTCCCTGTGTTTGCATAGCTTGGAGTTTGTTCAACGACATACAGTTTGACTTGTGACAGCCAGGCATTGCTCTAAGCAAGAAGGATATTTCCTGGATATGTGACAGGGACTGAAGGCTTAATGATGATGTCTTTGCTAAGAACTTCCAAAATGGTACTCTGGTAGGTATGAAAAACTCAACGCAGCTTCCATTCGGTGTTTACACTGAAAGAGATAAAAACGACTCTGTCAAGACTCGAAGGGAACTCAAAATTAGTTAAAATGAAAAAAAAAAAAAAAAAAAAAAAAGAAAGAAAGAAGGAAAGTCTCAGTCAAGAAAAAAAAAAAAAAAAAATCAACTTGACATTTCTTTAAAAAATTCGATGAAATTTGATTAGATTCAACAATATTAACATATTTAAATAATAAATATTATTGAAAAGCTCGAAAAAATAAAAATAAAAATTGTTCCCTATGATATTGCCCACCTTAGCTATTTTTTTTGCCTGCGTTTTGGTAGGGCAGATTAACTTATTCATGGTGAACATTACCTAGAGACAAGTATGTGGAATGGCAAAAATGGAGTTAAGATTGAAGGACAAGTATGTGGAATGGCAAAAATGGAGTTAAGATTGAAGTTGCAGTGATGCAGATGAAAGAGACAAACTACAAAATTGAGTTCGCTTTCTCTGTTGTGACTCAGGATCCAATGTGTACATTTGGGATGCTTGTATTTGGCATTGGTGGACCAGAGCATCCATTTCATATGAAGAAATATTATTTTGAGGCTAAAATGTCATTTACTCACATAAGATCGCCCACTCCATTGGCTAACAAGGCATTCATCTGTGACATGTAACGAATGAAAGCAGTTTGTCAAATTAAGGCAACTTAAGGAAATTTTGGATAAATTAGAGCGAGTGAGTATGAATTAGGGAAAATTGTGCAAATTTTAAGTAAACGAGGGGTTAATTAAGCTTGCTTGATCGATATTAATACGTTAATCCATGATAACAGGTCCACCCAAAACCACACACGTAATTCGCAGATCTTGTCAGGCCTTTAGGCATCCTCTGACTCCTATACAACCCAATTAATTGTGTGGCTCCCTGTTGTAAACTTGAGCTCATGTCCAACCCAATTAGCTTTTGGGCTTAAAAGTTAGGACCTGTTTGGCAGACACCTAAAAATGAGTTAAATCTCATTTTAGTTAATAACAGATGTGTTTTTAGAGATTTAGATCTGTAATACATTACTTCTATTAACGTGAACTCATTATATATGCACTAGAAACCAATACCTAATGTGAAATTAGAGCTTACCAAACTCGATTTGCTAGACTTCAAGCTCAACCTATATCCAATCCAAATGAACTTAGGGCCCGATTGGTCGAGGACAAGTTGCAAGATATGTTCTCTCTCTTTAAGGGAGTTATTTCATACGTTGGCATGTGTTGATCAATATACAGGCAGTAGAAAGTTGAACACATGGCATGTGTTAACTCTAGTTAAACCATCTAAATCGTGGACCCAAATTATAAAATAAACCAAAAGCCTAATTGGTTGAACATTCCCAACTTCTGGTCATTGGACTCTTGTTTGGTCAATTCCGGTCAATGTCTATTTCACGTTTCAACTGTTCATTGAATGTGGATGGTTCTAGTCCACAAAAAACCAGTTTTTGCTTTTCATGGTAGAGATGGAATAACTGGAATATGGTAGAGCAAGGTGTGCATTGTAGGGTGATGTGCCAATTAGGTCCATTATTAAAAGCCATACCTACTGGACTTCTGTCCATTCGTTTGGCAGACATCAAAGCAACGTTAGAAAACTAAAATAGATAATTGTTAAATCATCTTTGAAGTAAATTGTAAAGAAGTAATGAATATAACTATCAATAGATTTAATTTTTGAAGCGTGAGCCATCCACACTAGGGTCCAATAGTTGGATGGACCCAGTTGTATAATTCCCTGTGTTGCATGTAGGGTGAGAAGATCCCCACATGCTTTTACCTGGTCCTTGACCTGGGTCCAACCCAATGGACTCCAAATGCACCTCCAGCTGAGTGGGACCAGGTCTGCCACTAGTCAGGGGTCACTCAAAACTCGGCCTAGTCAACTGAGTCACTTGGTAACTTGAGGACACGAGAGACTCGGTTTTGATTACTCTAACTAAGCCACTCAGATGAGTGAAATAGCTTTTTAATAAAATCATGCAGAGAGAGACTTTGATTTCTTTTTAATCCATTCATTTTAGATTTATAAAATGTGTGGTTTTTGAGATATGTTCCATTCAATCTATGTACCTATTGCAACCCCCACACATTTAGGAATGCCAAGGGACTGAGCCAGATGATCTGACTTTCAGACCAGGCCCCACATGAGTCAGTCAGGAGTGAGCTTGGTTAATGAGAACATGGTTCGGGCTCAGGCCTAATCATGAAATCAACCCAATCTACCAAGTATAGGTCCCACAAGTGTGAAAGCATGTGATTTTGTGGGGCCCTACAAGGTGTAAGTAGTCAGGGCAAAAAATCGCCATTAATGTCTGAGGATATGTTAACGAGCCAAAGAGTTGGTCTAATTTCAATAACCATGATGGTGGGACCGCACATGACTAATTAGGTTTATTAATTTAGGAAGCTTCCATACGGTTTCTGTGCCATGACAACCAAAGATGTTGCCTAGCTACTGTGGCCCATATGGTGTGTGCATGAGATCCAGCCGGCCTGACTTGCACAACCCTACACGATGTGTGCCCAACACAAAAAGTAAGCCAATCCGCAAATCAGGTGGGCCACACCCATGGTGCTGGTGTTGATTGATCATAAAGAAATCAATCTCAAGGTTGTATTCTTGCCTAAGTTCATGAGAAATCCACCCCATCCATCCATTTCACCAGCTCACGTTAATGCCTGACCCCGAAAATGAGAGAGATCCAAGGCTCAAAAGTGGGGCAGATGACAAGAATAGGTGGTGATGCAAATGCGCCACCATTTGGGGGCCAGAAGGTTTTGTAAGGCTAATATTTGTTTTTTCAGTTTCCTAGTAGGAATGACTCTATAAACGGTTTGGATGGCATATAAACATCACAATGGACCCTGAAAGGTTTCAATAATAGGCATTTCCATTCCTACTGTTTCCTTTATCATAGCCCACTTGAGTTTTGGATCTTCCTCATATTTGGGCTCTTGACCTAACATGAGCTGGTGAAACAGATGGTGGATTTCTCACGAACATTGCAGTGGCCCACATAGCTTCTGCCTGTAGGAAGTTGTTGTTGGATGAGAGAGAGAGAGAGAGAGAGAGAGAGAGAGAGAGAGAGAGAGAGAGAGAGAGAGAGATGCAAGGAAGATAATATCAATATGATGAAGTGGGCACTGGCCCATTGCCATCCCTAGATTTAGGTGGAGAGAGTTGGCTTTTGCTGACAGTAATGATGGGAAGGGAAACTTGGTTCCATTGCAAATGACATGTCAGGAGGTGAGCCCACAGCCTGTTGGTATCAATAGAAAGAAACATTCGAGAGAGATTCATAGCCCCAACCTTAAAGAAATTGATAATCAAAAAGTATTTTCCATGAAGATTTACTACATACAATGATAGCATTGAATGGTGTAAGAGGTGGGATGGGGGCATTTGGCACCATAGAGAATCAATGACACATTTTCTCATAGGTACAGAGAAACGGTAAGTATTGCCATGTATTTCAAGAAAGGTTTTGAATTTCCTGTATTCACCACTATCATGAGTTTGAATGCTTTTGATTATGCACTCAAAGCTATTCTCAATATTCAATTTAAATCTTTAAAAAATACTATATAAATCTAATAACATTATCAATGAAATGTATCTTATAGTGAAACCTTGAATAGATGACGAGAGTATGTCTGTCCCCAGTATCAGAAAATATTAATTACAAAGGTTAATTGGCTACAAATATAAATATTATAAAAGAAATTTTTAAGGCTTTTGCCCATCTGGCATGAAGAACAAGAGTTCACAAATTTATTAATGGAGATAGCAAGTTAAAAGCAAGAAACCACATGATGAACTGTATACATTGTTTGATGATGGGTTGCCTCTAGATGATATAAATTGCCTTTGCTGGAGCTACTCAGATGAAATCTCTTGTATCTCTGGTCCTTCATAATGAAAGCATTTGGATTAAACTCAAAGTGAAACAAACACCAATTTATAACTATTGTACCAAACACCAAATATCCATTTTCAGCACAACTGTAATCATTTTAAAATAGACATACTGAACCAACTCTATCCACATTGTATTGTGCTGTGAATCAAATGGACCCAAAGAGAACGCCCCAAACCCAATTAATGGTAAATAAATAGGTTGTGCATCTACATATGAGGTGTATCATGGCATGCGTATGGCATGAAAATTGTCCTGTAGGGTCACATCCCCACTGTGAAATAGGATGCCTTAAAAGACAGACCAATCCAACACTAGGTGGGCCACACCATAGAGAACAATGGACAACTGCCCAAAAAGTTCAAATTCATGTGGGGCCATTCAATAGCTGTACTGGCTAGATATTTAAAGGTGTCCTGTTTTAATGGTGGGGTAACCCACTCGAAGATGGGTCATAGTTGCAATCACTTCATTGGCATTTCCATCACCCATCCAAACTGTTCATCAGGGCTAGTGAACTCTTCAAGGCTTCCTTGAAAAATTAGACTAATTGATGATTCATGTAGAGCAAGTGACATAATTTCATGGATGACCATGATCAAAAGAAATCATGCAGGAAGCTGGATCACCTAAACCATGTATATAAAATGGTTGAAATGCTATCAACGAGCCTTAGGAAATGAGAACTGACAAAGTCAGCTGACTACAAAGAATTTTTAAAACTTGGTATTTCCCCAGCTTCATCAAATCCGATTCTATTAAATGAACACACGTGAGACTGTCCATCTAGTAGGACCCATAAAACAAAATTGTTAGACAAACCGAGCCTAAATTTCTTCTCCTCTTCTCCAAAATGTGGGCCATGAACCCTTTTTCTTCCGCCATTGGTTTGGAATCTGCCATTTAAGTATTTCTAACCATTGAGTCTCAATCCTCTGCTTGCCACAAATAATAGTTTTCTGTTTGTTGCAATGTAATTGGGTATATCATAAAACAATGCTGACAATGTCAGGGATAATCTGGACCAATCACAATGCATGAATGCAGGAAATGCCTGTATGTGATAAGCAAAGGATCTGGATTCATGAATCATAGTAAAAAAAATTAAAAAATAAAAAATTGAAATATCATCTAACTTGTTGCCACAATGAGGATTTTGATACGGTACTGTGGACCCCTACCACATTTACCATATAAGGGTGTTCCACCTCTAGATTGCATCTTAGATGATGATATGAACTGATCAAGTTCTGAAGTTCTGCTACAAGTGCCATTTGATGAAAAATTGCTTTGGATGATTGTGAATGAAGAGAAAAACAAGATATTGAAAAGTAAAATTTTTAACGAGTCATATTCAGTTTAAAATTCAAAGGTTATATGATCAATGATGCATGAGCACAAGAAAGTAACATAGGTGTATATAGTAGTAGTAAGAATATGAACAGTTCAAATCAATCTAAAAAAGTATCATGACCATTGACACCACCTATAAAAATACACCCATCAAAACTATTTCTATTAGTTTTATTATATGACTAAAAGCAGAACGGATGGGTGCACTTATCAAATCAGTGAGTGTATACAAAAATGGTGATTTCGTATACGTGTGGACATACAAAACATGTGCGAAATCTGTGATATTCATGAAGCATTTAAGATGAGGTGAATGTTTTGGAGATAAAAATGTTGTGAAAAGAGCATGTGAGCAACAATTGAAAAAGAAAAAGGAAAAATACCTTCTTTTTCTTCTTCGGTGGCAGATGGAATTTCAGAGAGGATGGGACCACCATGTGCGTGTGAAATTAGCGAACCTCCTGACCACAGGACGTAGCATATGTCATCTTATTACAAGATTTGAGAATTTAAAAAATTAAAATTAAAATTGTAAGTGATTCATGAGAATGGGTAATTTGTGGCACACGTGAGAGAGATTTATGCCATTTGTTGGGTGAGGCATCCCATGAGAGGTCATTGATCCCAAAATGTTGGGGTTGTCCCCTGCTCATGTCAGTCACCCGTGTATGAGAAAAAATGGGTGGTGCTCTATGGGCCCGCGATGATGTATGTGTCCATTTTGCCTGCCTATTTTAGGGTATGAGCCGGAAAAATGAGGCTGATTATGATAAATACAATTTTAGGCTTATTTTATTATCTGACCATCGGATTGGTGAAATTTACCGGCCAATTAAAATTAAATATAAATAAATTCAAACGATCCTATTTTAACAAACAAGTGTTGTTGAATTAGAGGTTAACATTGTTGGACCAATCTGGTTTTTGGCTATAACTTAGAGACACTGGTTCCACAAGATATAGGTTAATTTTGAGTTATCAAATCACTCAATGACTAATATATTAGGGGATGCACTCCATGACAGAAAGTTCCTTCGATGAGAAGCTAAGTGGGGCCTACCATGTTGTTTGTGAGAAATTTACCATGTCCATCAGTTTTAGCAGCTTATGTTAGGACATAAGTCCAAAAATCAACAGCTCCAAAACTTAAGTAGGCTGCTTGACAGGAAAAAAGCGGGTAAGGAAATGCCTACAGTTAACCTTCCTGAGGTCCACGTGATGTTTATATGCCATCCAAACCATTTATAAGGTCATTCCTACTAGCCTGATCCACAATTTATGTGGTGCCATGAATGTTTCAATCATGGACGTGCCACAGTTTCCTTTCTTGGAGCCCCTTGAGTTTTGAATCTGCCTTGCTTTTGGGCTCATCTCCTAACATGAACACTCTGACCAGAAGAATCTGCCAATGAATAGGGCATTCGAGTCATTCCTATGCTTTTCTAAATTATTTATTTATTTATTTTTCTAAATGTGGAGCCCACCTGATAAGTTACCCTACCTTCTTTTATTTTGGTCACATATCCATATTATCATATGTACCATACATAAAGTGGGTGTACTTTGTGGGCATACCACTACAAAAGGAAATGTTAACAAAACAAGAAAATTGATAAGGCAGAGCCATTAGAATCCGAATGTGGCAGTGCCATCTCTCTACTGCACATGGCTTATGGCCATGCATTAATGAGCCTGTCCATCTAGTACGACCCATCACAGATCATATATAGATAAAAGACAAAGGGAGCCTAAATTTCTTGTCCTCTTCTCACTAAATGTGAGCCATTAACCATTTCCTTCCATGCCAACCAGATGGCTAGGATCATTCAATTCGTATATTTCTAATCATTTTCCATCCACAACAGGGGCAATTTAAACGAATACATTGAATTGACAAGTCACTCCTCTCGCGTGTACTATGGAGAGGTCTCTGTATCCTATTCTGGTTCCACCAGCTTTGCCATATCAACCACAGTAAAAGAAATGAAATATTGTCTAACTTGTTACTGCATCAAGGATTTTGATACGGTACTGTGGCCCCTACTACAGTTACAATAGGGGGTTTTCCACAAATGAATTCCATCTTAGAGATGGTACGAACCAATCAAGTTCCAATGATATGCCAAAGGGCCATGTTCAAATTAAAGATTCAAAGGTTAGGATCGTTAATGATGCATGATTACAAGAAAGCAGCATATCCATGTGGTAGTTATAAGAACATGATCGGTTCACATCAATCTAAGAAATTACCTTGAGCATTCCAGGACCAATAAAAAATACATCCATAATGTCTATTTTCTATTAGTATTATTGAATGATTAAAAGCAGAAGGGATGGAGGTATTTATTGAATCAATGGGTGTATAAAAAATGGACACAAAAAATGGTGATTCCCTAAACATGTGGACATGCAAAAAAAAAAAAAAAAAAAAAAAAAAAAAAAAAAAAAAAACAAACAAACAAAAAACATACCTTCTCCTTCGTCTAGGGTGGCACGCGCAGCTTCAAAGACGATGGGAGCACTCCGTGCACGTAGCATACCTCCTGACCATGAGCATGTACATAACATGATCTTATTATAAGATTTGAGAATAAAATAAAAAATAAAAATTGTGAGAGATTCATCAAATGGGTAATTTGCAGCACACTTCTAATATGGCACAAATGTGAGAGATCGACGCTATTTCATTAGGTGAGGCACCTCGTGAGAGGACACCGAACTAAAATATTGGGTTTGTCCACTGCTCCAGTCAGTCATACATGTATGAGAAAAAAAATGAATGGGGCAATTACATACTGATATAGCTGCTAGGAATGACTAGCTACTGGATGGTGCTCCATGGGCCCCACACAGCACTTGCAGCTTCAAAGAGAGAGGGACCACATAGGTAGATAGAGCGAGATGGAAGAGAGGTTAGAAACCTCGTCAAAAAAAATTAGGAATTGTTTAGTAATTAGGAATTTTGAAAATTATATCCATTTCTAGTAATTAGATTCTTGAGAATTTCCAGTGTGTCAGTGTTGTAGCAACCTGACATTTGAATCCAATCCTTTATAATTTGAAAAGTAGGTTTTCAAAAGAATTATAAATGGCTTTAAATCAGGAATTGAATTGTGACCATATTCTAAATTACCAAAAATGAAGGCTCTGGAATTAAATTTCAATTCAAAAGACAATGCTTTGAGAAAATCTTCAATACTTTGGCAGACTGTCATCATGAATAATCAGGCACTTAACTTATATATATATATAATGTACTTATTGCAACAAACAAGTGTCCCTAAATTGGCTAGACCAATTTAATGTTTGAGCTATTACTTATAGTTATAGAAACATTACTCTTACAATTTAGTCAGTATAATTTGAGGAAATGCCATGTGTATCATTTCTAAATACCTGTGTATCAAGTTTCAAATGTGGCTAGTGTATCAAATATGTAGGCCAGCAGAACATCGGTCCCATGTATAGTCTTTCAAAAGTGTTAGTCTGACAATGGAGGTTTGCTAATTCTACGTGTGTGGTTACATGAAACATGTGCAACATCTTTAGATCACTCACATGAAAGTAAGGCCAATTTTCAGAACTCAGATGGGCCTCAACGTATCAGTACAAATGAATGGTCAGAAGAAGAAGAAGAAAAAATTAACCATCAATTTCTTTTAGACAGAAAATCCAATAATTTTTTCCAATGAAAAACTCAGATCTCACACGTGTTTCAAATTTTCACGTGCACCAGCGTATTGGATGTGCACGGCTCTACATGCGCCTGAAATTAAACGCTCTGAAAATAAAAAATAAAAACAATAGCTACCGGACGTGCTCTGTGGGCCCTACCATGATGTATGTGTTTTATCCACACCGTTCAATCATTTTTTTCAGATCATTTTAGGACAAAGGTCCGTAAATGAGGCACATCAAAATATTACGTGGACCACATGACATGAAACAGTGGTGATTGAATATATATGGTTAAAAATTTCTTGAGGGCACAAAAGTTTTGGATGAAGTTGATATTTGTGTTTTCCCTTCAGTCAGGTATGTGTGACTTGATCAACTAGTTGGATAGTGAATAAACATTACAGTTGGACCTGGAAAGGTTTTAATGGTGCGTGTTCAATCACCCCTGTTTTTTGGTTGTGTGGTTCACTTGAGATTTGGATCTTTCTTATTTTTAGGCTCATGCCCTAAACTGATATGGAAAAATAGATGAACGGCAATAAAACACATATCATGTTGGGCCCACAGAACCGAACAATGTTCAGTAGCCACCTGGCTACTGCCGGCGTCACACGTGTGAGAGAGAAAAGTGTGCTGTGGCATTTGATGCGTGGTACGAACGGTGTAGGATTTAGAAAAAAGAATTATAAGTGAAGGTTACATATTAATTACACTACCCTCACCTTTTTCTTCTTCTTTCCTCCATATGCTCCAGTTTGCGTAATGATCTTCAAAGGTGTCATTCAATGGGAATGACTTGAGCTTCGGACAATTATCAACCTTGACGAGTCTTAAAGACGGCATTGCCCTTCGCATCCTCGTCCACTCTTCTTCCATCTCTTCCAACTTTCCTAGCACCAAGACCTCCACTTTCCATACCCCATTCTCACTGTCCCAAAATCTGGGACCCATCTTCTTAATCCTTCCCCCACCAATGCAAAGAAACTGAAGATTGGGAAGGGAAATAGGACTGAGCCATGCAGGTGTGCTTTCTCCTGGGTAGTACTCAAGATACAACTCTCTAAGGGATTTTAAAGGAGCAGAAAACTGAATATCAATCTTCTTTACAATTCCTTCAATTTCAAGAGAACTGCCCTTAAAGTCTAGTTCTAGATATTGCAGATGATAGAACATTGATAACACATTCCATTCCCCTTCTATTTGTTTCTCTGACTTTATGTGCATCAAAAGTTCTCTGAGTCCTGTCAACTTCTTCAGATCCGAAATATCGGATCCATTTTTACTACCCAAATTCATTGGCTTAAACCCAATTAACCTTTCAAGATTTGAAAGCTTTCCAAGCCCTTCCGGCATGCATTCTAAAGAGGGACAATCAAAGATTACGATATCCGTCAGCTTCTCCAATGTTGTGATTGACATAGGAAGCATTTCCAAATTCGGGCAGTCTGCTAAACATAGAATCTTAAGATTTCGAAGATTCCTGATTGAATCGGGGAGTCTTCTTAACGCAGAAGTCTCTATTCTAAGATAAACGAGGTGCTGTAATGACCCTATCCCACTCAACCAATTCTTGGCCACAACATCAATTTTTGTGTTTGATAATGAAAGATATAACACCCTCAACCACCTTACTTTGCAGAGTACTACTTTTACACTTGCAATGATCTCATTCCTCTCAATTTCCATTCCAAATAATGACCGCAGCTTGGTGGAACTGTTTCGAATGCTCTCTGCTGCTGTGTTCTTTGAAATTCCCAGGCGGCGAGACTGCACACTGAATCCGATCCTACCTCCACTCTCGAACCTCACAAAAAAACTCTCTTCTCTTGCAATTTTTATAACCATATCTCGAACCATATCATGCATTTTGCAACGAATGAAGTGACTTTCAAAGACATCTTTATCCGTTCCAAGTATCAAAGATCGATTAAATAATTCTGCAAAGCATTCTTCTCCGATCTCAAATGCCGTTTTGTCATTTCTTCCCCAAACAAAACCTTCACCAATCCACAATTCAACGATGTAATTAACTGGCATTTCATAATCTTCAGGAAGCATGGCAAGACACAAGAAGCAAGGTTTTAAGTGTGTTGGGAGCTCTTCATAGCTTAACTCTAGTGTCGAAATGATCATCTCATCTTTCTTACTAATTTCCAACTCCTCCTTTAGGTGCTTTGATATTTGCTTCCATTCAGGGATGGAATCACCTTTACCCAACATCATTCCGCCCACAATGTTGATTGCCAAAGGAAGCCCCCCACATCTCTTAACAATCTCCCTTCCCAGGACCTCCAAATCTGGATTTGTGCACTTACCCCCATTTCTTGCAAAAGCTACCTTGCTAAACAAGGACCAACTATCTTCATCTGAAAGAACTTGTAGACGATGTATGCACTTGCCAGTAGCCCCCATTGATTGAGCAACCTTCTCATTCCTTGATGTAACAATAACACAGCTACCCTCCAATGAGGGCAAAGCGGACTTCAAGCTATCCCACCACCTCCCTTCATCTGTTCCCCACACGTCATCCAAAACTACCAAGTACTTCTCATCTAATATCCTCTTAAGCCTTTCCAGTAGCTCATGGACGTCATCTCCCCTCAGCGATTTCTCTTCTACCTTTAGTTTCTTCAACATCTTTTTCAGCAATTCGTCGAATTTGAAATTTTGAGAAACAGTAACAAAACATGAGTGCTTAAAAGATTTTTCCGCACTCTCCTTGTTATATATCTTCTGAGCAAGCGTGGTTTTACCGATTCCCCCCAATCCAACTATTCCAATCATTGTTAATGGCCCATTAGCTTCTAAGATCCAATTTCTAATCTTCACCGAGTCATCTTCTAGTCCTACCATTTCATCTTCATCCATTAGGATAGGGTAGGTCAGTGGCATATTCCCACCATCTTCATATTTACCAGTTTGGCGAGGAGTTGTATCTAAGAAGGACTTCATCCTGTCCTTCACTTCTCTTATCTTTTTGTTTATTTTACTCAACTGCTTTCCCAACTGACAACGGGTTTTCGAAAGAGCAGGAGAGCAATAACTCATATAACTGAGTGCAAAACCTTGACGTTTTTTATGGAATAGAAGCTGGCAATCTGCTATTACATCTTCAGCATCATATACCAACTCTCTTAAGTCACTCATTACCATCTTGAGAATCTCATTCCTATCTTTTCTCCTCACCCGACCTGCTTCCTTGAGATATTTCTGCATGTACTGAAGCTCCTTCTTTGTTTCCTCAAACTGGTCATTAAACTCAAGTTGTTGACAACCTTTGCTTACAAGTAATGACACCAATTTATCCAACATAACACTGAGGACAGCGTCTGCCATTTTCCTGTAAGATATTATCATATACATTTGTGAAACAGGAATTCAAAACTAGAAGGTGAAGGGAAAGAGGAAAGAATGAAAACTTGCTAGAAAATATTGCAAATGAATTGGCTACAAGAAAGTATTTGCACAAGTATTCCTATAACAAACCCACTTTATTTCATTCATTTTTCCTTAAACCTAATGCATTGTTTAGAAACTCATCAAGCCACTCTGTCAACTCGGATCAATGTGAAAATCTACCAAGTTCCTTAAACTCAGTTTGTTACCTTAAACTTGCCCAAGTTTTGCGCTAACTCTAATGACCTACCAAGTTTTTTGGTATTGGCTGAGTTTTAGAAAGTAACAAGGTTTGATAAAGAAAAATGTAGAGGTATGAACCTACCACTTCTAACATAAACAAAGACCTTGTTAGAGTTTTGTTGCAAGGCTCATTAGGTTTTCTCTAAACTCACCCAAATTATGCACTAACTTGTTGGACTGCTTGAGTTTTATGCTACTACAACGAGTTTTGTAGAGTGAAAAGCTATGGTGGAAAGAAATTACTCAAGAACAAAGCCACTTAATCACAATGTTACTTCATAGTCCACCAAATGTACCCCAGTTGTTATAGGAACATACATTGTTAATATGGTTGGCTTTCATCCATATGCTAAATTCTATGGTGTTTGCTTACTATCTTAATCATAGATGGTGTTATGCCACCATTCTACCAAGGGCAAATAATAAGCCCAATTTTTTATCCATGCCCCATGAACTGAAACTATACCTAGTTAAAATTGATGAAGTTCTTTTTCATGTTTTTTTTTTTTTTTTTAAATTATTATTTAAAGAGTTTAGTTCAACTATGACAATGGTTGGTTAAATCTCCTAACTATGGCTAAGTGGTAAATATTGTAGTTATTTTTAATGTTCTAGTTTAATTTTACTCTAGTATTTGGTTTGAGAGAGAGAGAGAGTAAGAGGTTGCGGAGCTTCTACAGAATCGTTCTTCTTCTCTAATCTTTCGATTTTAAGTTCTTTTTCATGTTTTTTTTATAGTTTAATTCAATTATGACAATGGTTGACTCAATATCTTAGCTAGGGCTAAGAGGTAAATTTGTACTTATTTTTAATGTTCTAGTTTATTTTTATTTAAGTAAATTAGTATGAATGATTAATAAATATTGATTGATTTTAGTTTAAGTAATCCTTCAGTAATTGAGAAGGGGGCTAATCAAGCTTTAAGGACAATGTATTTATATGTGATTCAGTGTGGTGTTAATTTAAATAATTTTAGTTTTAGTTTTCCAAATATACTTTTTCCAAGTACATGGGAGGCATGCATGTGCCTTTTTGAATGGGTGAGAAACAATTCTTATATTCTTTTCGCTTGATTAGTGAAGAAAAAAGCCTTTCATTGCCACATGGTAGGCATTCTCGTCAAACAATGTAAATCCTTATATTGTCTCATTTTTTTTATGCTCTTTTCTTTCCTACCTTTATTTCATCTGCATTGATTGTGTGCAGGATTTTTGCAACAATTAGTATCTATATGTTGAGAGGCAGCTTCGCAACATCAGCATTGGTGTTTATATTGCCTATGTTTTTGATGAAAGGATCAAGTTTTCCTAGACTCAAAAGTATCACACTTCAACAATTTGAGTTACGCATTTCCCAAGTTAAAGTAAATGTAGTGTTGGTAAAGAAGGGTTGCAAAATCACAATCTGAAGAAAGGAAAAGAAGCATGCCTACAATAAAGATGGAGTTTTTTAGGGGAAAAACTAATAGGGTATGGCATATCTGTTTCTTGCACTAGATTATTTAAATATATTTAATATATGTAATTAAACTACTAATAAAATTTTGTGGGACAAGTTACATAACGTGTACAAAAGGAAGTCTATATTGCATAAGACTTTTGTCTAATTGAAGTTGAACCTCTTGAATATGAAAGCTCATCTTTGTAAGAACATTTGAATGAGTTCAATACTTTGGTTAGTGGACTGGCAACAGGAGATTAAAAATTGATGATAAAGAAAACATATCTCTTTTGCTTTGTTAGTTTGTTAGATGTTAGATTTGTTAGATAGTTTCATTATGGATCTTAGCAATGGCGTAATTCGAACCCTACTGGTGATTTGTTAGATGTCAGATTGCCATCGAAGAAAATTTGAGCCGTCAAACGGCGCAATTCGAACAAAGTCAGGATGACCCATAGAAGAGGCCATATTATCGCCTTAAAATTGTTATTTTTGAGGCGAAAAATTAGAAAATAAATCACTTAAAGATAGGCTTAAGGCACGTTACGATGTCGCTATCTTTAAGGCGATATTCGCACCCTACTGGTGATTAAACCAATTTGCAAGAGGATTACAGCAAATCCGCCTCCAGGATACAATAAGCCTCTTCTTCAAGACCGAAGAAATGTAGGTTTCGGCTTGCAAAACCGAAAAACCGCACCCCGAACATACTTTTATAGCGTACAACCCTGACTTCTGTGCTGTTACAATTTACCCCCTGAAAACTGTTTGTAATTTACTTCCTGAAAAAATATTTGCAGTTTAGCGCCTGAAAGCTGTATTTTTCCAAAGAACATCCAAAAACGAAATTGGAGAAGAAGAAGAAGATGGAGAAGAGATTGTTGGAAATTGTATATTCGGATTGACCCAGAGATGGGTTTATATAGAATCATAAGAGATGCTTAAGGCCCTTTTTCAGGAAAAGACATCATCTTCCCTTTTCATGAAAAGACATCTTCTTCCATGATGTCTTTTCATCAATGGTGGTGTCTTTCCAACAATGACATCCCTCTATTTCAAATTCAAAAGATGCTCCATTTACCAAGAGGCATCACCATTCACACCAACAATCACCAAAGTTACAACCCTTCTTATTCAATTTCTTTTCTTCTTATTTTGAAAAAACCCAACATGGTCTAGATCTCAATATAAAATGGCTATATGCACATTGCTTATTGCAAAGAATTTTATAAAAATAATCATGGGGTCCTCCGATGATGCAATGATGTTAAAAAATAAAAATAAATAAATAAATAAATAGAAAGAGATCTATTGCAAGAAGAACTAGTGGGAGAGATGAAAAAAGATTCAATATGATTCACGAAAAATGGTACAAAAAAGAAGTGAAGTGTTAGAACCGAAGAAAGAGGATCCATTTACAAAATAATTATAGATTTAAAAAGACAAATGAGGAAAGTCCTAAGCTTAATTTCCATGATCAAGCAATAAAAGGTTCCCAAGAAAATCTAGTGAAAATGAGAGTTCATCCGATGATGGAAAAGTGTTGTGGACAATTCAATGAGAGAATATGAACCGTTAATGAATTTAGGATTCAAGCGTTTTGTTTCATGTCATGCTGCATAGGACTACTTTTACACATATTGGTTATGTGTTAATATCATAGTTTACATGATAACAAACATGTAAAATTTTGGGGATTAGAGGTATTATGGTTACAATGAAGATATCATTAAACAATTTTAATGGACCACATGTGGAAATCCCATGGAAGAAACTTCTACATCGAAATTTTTTAATGTAGATAAGTATAATTTTTTAGAGAAAATGTTTGATTGAAGATTGTAACGGAGAATGGTAGTTGTAATAGGAGATTTGATGGGTAGTTTATCTCATTTGATCAAAAATACCATGATCGGCTATATGATTGTTGCCAATATCAGGATGGGTCCACTATGATTTAGCACAACAGGTTCATACTAACGTTACCGATTGATTAAAATTTATTTTGAGGTTTAAAATCTATTAATATTTAATTTATGTGAGGATTGCTTATTTGCAAAGCTGCTCTATGTTTTTTCTCATCTACTATTAAAAGTAAGAAAGTTATAAATTTGATTCATTCTAAAACTCGAGATGTCTCAGTCAAGTCATGGAATGTTCGATGTATTTTATTTTTTGTTGATGATTTCTTTCGAAAGAAATGGTTTCTATACTTAAAAGGAAGAATGATACGTTTCCCTATTTATGAAGTTTGAAGCGTTGTTTGAAAAAAAAAAAAAAAAAATTTGTTTACTAGAAATAATAATGAAGGATAATAGACTTCTAATGAATTTAAAGACTTTACAATGAGCAAGTCATTAAGAGGAACTACACAATCCATGGTACTCCATGCTAGAACGGAATGGTTGAATGCATGAACTTATAAATCATGCCAAAAGCACAATAGATTCGACCAGGCTTAAGTATTGTTTTGGGGAGAAGCCATTTATATGGATTCCTATTTGGTATATTGATCTTGTCCTACAATCGAATTAGATTAAAAACTCTGAGAAGAGATGGTTTGAAAAATATGTTAATATTTATTCATTTGAACTTTTAGTTGTATTTTTATGTTAAATGTTTAAAAGGGTGAAAGATAAAGCTAAATGTAATGTCCAAACATTATATTTTTCTTGGCTTTCCAAATAAATCTAGGGTGACAGATCATGGGACCCTATTGTCTGTAAGTTATTATAATAAATAGATGGGATGTCATTAAATGATTCAATGCAATAAGGAAATATGCAACCTAGCTTAGAGAAATCTAAGATTTAAATCTTCTAAAAATGTTCAAAGTCAACTTGTTGGTCCAGAAAATGCACAAGATGATAGGCTCGAAGACAACGTACCTAATAACAAGCGTGGAGAAGAAACACTGTTACTTGAATTCAAAGTTATTAAGACTATCATAGGAAGGCCCCAAATTAACCTCCAACAGGCTCTAATTAAGACTATGTGACTACCTATGCTTACATTATAAATGAGGATGAGCCTGTTCATTCTAAGAGGCATGATCAAATCTCATGGATGCTAGCTAGTGGAGAATCTATGGAGAAGTAACTAGTGGCTTTGCATAAAAATAAGAGATGAGAATTTATTGAATAACCAATAGAGAAAAATTACAAAACAATTAATAATATTGATGGGAAGGTTGAAAGATACAAAGCCCTAATAGGAGTAAAAAAGCATACTCAAGAATAAGGTATCAACTTTCAAAAAGAAAAAAAAATAATAATAAAAAATCTTCTCATTTGCTATTTATATTATTTTAAGTATTATAATTGTCCTTGACCTAGAGTTTAAGTGGTTAGATGTGGAATATGTGTTTAAAAATGGATAACTTATTAGGAAAAATATATGTGACTCAACTCAAAGCTTCTTTTCCTTTTTTTTTTCTTTTTTTTTTTTCTTTATATATATATATATATATATATATATATATAATTTTAATAATAATAATAATAATAATAATAATAATAAAGAAGATGAAGACTTAGTTTACTAGCTAAATAAATCGTTTTATTGTTTAAGAGAGTCATCAGATATTGGTACAAGCAAACTGATTCTTTCATTATGAACTTGTAATTTTCAAAATGCAAGGCCATTCACTATGCCTATGTTTGTGACTATAGTGTTGGAGTTGTCCTCAAAAATTAATGTTTTCTTATAAACTACTAGTCATGTGGATGTGACTGGGTTGATCTCAGCTGTAGATCATGATGACAATGTGTCCTTAGTGAACATTATGATGTGCCTTAGTTAATGTGGTGTGTAAAATATATGGAAATTTTGAGGGGTATAATTTTATTTTATTTTTAAGTTTTAGTTGATCAAAATTCATCATTGAGTGGACCATATGACCAATTTAAACCTAAATCTATGACAATCCATTTGTTGAACAACCAATCCATACCCTAGATTATAGATCCAAACCCTTTAGACTAAAGATCGGCCCTTGGATCATCAAATCAACCGTTAAAAGTGCCCAATTAATGGATAAATTGCTAAGATTACATAAAATGACTATTGGATCACATGATTTACCTAATAATCACCATTCATGTTGTTCCATATTGCATTAATACTAATATGATATAATTTTCATAATTTGATTATGAGTAGAACTCCAGATCTAGTTCCAGGAATGTGGATGGCCGTGATAAATTGATGATATAACATGATGTAATGGACCATCATTCAACTAAATGACTCTAATATGCTTATTATACTTAGATCTTATTATTCATGTGGTTAGATTTCTTTTTGTACATGTGAAATTATGAATTATCATGCGTACATCCATGGCCCATCATCATATTTTATTAATCATACATTTTTAACACTTAAGAGCATTTTTCCCTGACTCCTTGCGTCATGAGCATCAAAATGATACTCTCTGATTGAGTTAGATCAAACACATATAATTTACACATGTGTGGCACGCACACACTTGATAGTATACCTTCATAAATGAGAAAAGAGGAACACTTTATTAGATACACCTTAGATACATGGTCAACCACATCTTCTTATCCGTACATCATTCTTTAAAAAAAATAAAAATAAATTAACATGGACTCATCTAAACCATGAAACGTTTTAGATCTTACTATCAGTTTACGTGGGACTCAAAATGAAATGGTGTGTTTATAAATTATACATACTCCACAGAGTAGCTTTATTCTAAAATCTCTCTAAACCATGAAACGTTTCATCTACCTAACATTACAAAAGAAGAGAGTTTTATAAAAAGGAGGGACGTGGGCCACCCTATGCCCTATCTGTGTACAAATACAGAGAGAAAGTGAGTGATTTGTTTAAGTGAGCCCAGCCTCTGCATCACGAGATCTAAGCCATCCATTCTCATCCATGTGCTCATCTTAGGCATTGTTGCATTTTTATTTTTATTTTTTGTTTAAAATCTAACAGTTAGAAACCGTTGAATGAGTTCCTATCAAATGCTACACTAGTGGGCCATACTGATCAACAAACAACAGAAAAGAGCAGACCAAGCCATGGGACGCGGATTGGCTACTGACAGGTTGAGTAGCCAGATTACTACTGAAGTGACGTCACCAATTCTGTGGGCCTTACCATGATGTATGTTTTGTATCCATGCTGACCATCCATCTGGAGCGATTATTTTAGGGTAAGATCCAAAGAACGAGTCACATCCAAAGCTCCAGTGGATCCCACCACAGAAAACAGTGGAGAGAGTGACCCTACCGTTAAAATCCACTAAAAGGCCACTAAAGTTTTCGAGCAAGTTGATATCTGTGTTTTACTTTCTTTAATGTCTTTGTTAACTTTTAAATAGGTGGGATTTCGAAAAAACATCAGACCTTAGGAAGGTTTCAACCGTCTTCCCGACGTTTTCTGTGGCGGGTCCACTGAAGCTTTGGATCTGTCTCATTCTTCGACTCATGCCTTAAAATTATATCCCAAATGGATTGGGGTTGTGCATACAACACGTACATCACAGTGGGGTCACGTCACTTCAGTAGCGCTCACTACTCAACCTGTAAGTATCTAATCCGCATCCCAAGCCGTGCGCGACCATGCTGCCACGTGGACAACAGCATGTATCCCGCACTGCCACATCAGCGTGGTAGCCCCACGTGGGTTGAAGATCTATTACAGTTTGGTACGATTGTGGTTAGTGGGCCCCACTTGATGTATATATATGTTTGTGTAAGATTTCTTTTTTATTGATTTAGAATCTTGTAAATACATCTCTTAGATGCGTAATGGACCTAACCAGATCCATGATCATGAAAGTAGGCCCCACCACACTAACTTGGGATAAAGATTTAGATTTGATCATATATATATATGATAACTTGAAGATTGCTAGCAGCGGCTCCCCGGATAGAATCTTTCTCAACGCAGCTGACCTTCCAAGGCGTATCAAAGGTCTTTTGTTTCTTGACAAGGCCGGTGTGGGTCAAATTCGAATACTTATATAAGACAGGGATAGGCTAACTCCTGTCTTCTAATTTTTTATTTTATTTTATTTTGGTTTCCCCTGTTTAGCTTGCTCATCTTCTATATGATAGGTGCGGCCCGGTCTTTTGTTTGTAGTGGCCCACCCGAATGGTTGTACATCTCAAGTTCCTTCAATACATTCTCTATTTAAAAAAAAAAAAAAACTTGAAGATTAATGTTTGATGGTGATATTTTTGTGTTCCATCACGATTTATGGTGAAATCCTTGCAAAATACACTTGGTACCTTTTAGATCATTGATAGAATAAGGTAGATCACATGATGTGAACACAAATCAGTGGTATGGATCAACCCTTGATCAAGCGAAATGGGCTCCACATTATGGATTAGATCTGTCCAAATTAAACTAGATCATAAGAAATTCATATGATATTATTAAAAAGTAGCCCATCATGATATCAAGAGTTGGGACGAGTGTAGAATTGTGAAGATATGAAGATTTGATCATCTCCTATTGTGGACCCAGTAATATGTGATCATGACCACTTTAAGTAGGCCCCATCATATGATGGCTATCCAAATAAATTAAGTAATAGTAAATTTTGGTAGAATCATGATTTATAAATGTGATGATGCATATCGTGGCCAATCTTGCGAATTGTTTTATTTTTTATTTTTTTATTTTTTTAAGGGCCTCATGTGTAAGAGAATCTGATCTAGGTGGGCCCTACCTTGATATCTTGCTTTGGTAACTTGATAGTAGATATAGAACTATAAAGAACTTTATATCATTTAGATGAAAGATCTAACGCAAATAATTAAAGTAGTGTAGCAGTAGGCCCTACCAACTTTAAAGGTATAGTAAAATGGGCCCTGCCACATATACTTACATTTAAAGGTTATCTCAATATTTAAGAGTAGAGTTTCATCTAAGACATTAATTAACCATGATTTGGTCATGCTAGTCTCAATTCATAAGTTGATCTTGGATTTGGACCATAGAAGTTAGGGAAAAATATTAAACTAATGATCTTGACCATTAAATTTATGATCCAGTCCAATCCAACTATTGATCAAAAGTCTAATCACCTAATTAAAAAATTTTACTTAAGAATAGTAAGATTCACCCGACCCAAAATACCTAATTAGAGATCGATCTGGACCATTAGATCCAAAATTGTGATATAGTAAAAAAATTAACGGTCAGATTGGATGAGTCTTAACATCCAATTCTAAAAGATATGTCTTGGCGTACAGATAAATTATATCTTTATGCATGATTAGAATTATGAAAAAAAAAAATGCAAATATTGATGTAAAGTAGATCATTTATGACTCAAATCTAAGAATTAGGGATCAAGTTAGTTGGTCCATAAATATATCGTAGATTAATTATTATTTTTGCCAATATTCTAAGTAAAAAGGACTTAAAATGAGGAAGAAATTTATTTAATGTTTGAATTTTAGTCATAACCTAAAAAAAGAAAACTTTATAAAAATCATGAACCTAAATCTAGTCATCAAATCAATGAGAAAATTATCAAAAAGACAAAATCGTCAAACCTAAATTCAGTCATCAATTCAACAAGAAAATGATAAAATAGATAAAATATTGGTCACCTAGTCGAACCAAACCCTAAACTAGGCCTAAACCAAACCCCAATCTAAGGCCCAATCAGAGAAAAAAGTTCACACAACACTGCAACATCCTTCAAGTTAAAACAAACACATGTATGGGCAAGCTAACCTGACAAAGGAGGCCCCAGTTGGCACTGGCGGCTCTGTGGGAGCCACCAGCCAAGTGGCAGGTCTCCTGCCTTGGCAGGAGCCCTTCACAAGTCCAATCTCTCCCTTTGTGAGCTTCATTCATGTGGCACTACGAACTAACTCCGGTGCCTCCCTCCCTTAGTTGAAATTACAACCAATGTCATCCAATCCAACTCTTAAAATCTTGCCATATGGCAATCTCAAATCCAAACTATCCAACCCTTTTGTAAACCTGAACTTGTTAAGAATTACAAGAAAACCAGGCTAGAATGTTATAAATAGCCCCCCATTCTCTTCTCATTTCAAGCGTCTTAACACACCCAAGACACCCGTGGCATCTAGAACCAATACACAAGTACCCAAAAATGTCAACCAGGAGTCCAATTAAGTCCCTTGAGCTTCCTCTGAAGCCCTTAGTTTAGTCATTCCATCTCTCCACCTAGGAGAGGAAAGAGCGATAGGATTGAGTCCAGCCCCGCAAAAGCATAATCTAGTCCAACCCAAAACCTCCTGAGTAATAATTAAAAAAAAAAAATAAAACCCTAATCTTAGTCTCTTAACCCAATCCTTGTGGCACATCCGTCCATCCAGCCTTCCAATCATCAATCAGCTTTGGCAACCCTTATATTAAGCATTGTGCAACATCTTTTTCCTTACCAACCCCCCTGCTCAGCTCATTCATAGCATTTCATGCATAACATTCCTACCTAGTCAACTCGAATGTATGCTCTGAGGCTCGCCTGGTTTCTTGGATCATGCCCATCAAAAATTTATGTAGACTATTATTTCACTCAATAGGTAAGTGAGTGAGGGTAAATTTATCTACCCCGAGAAATTGCTTGGCAAAAATGGTGCATTAACAATGACATTCTATACACACAATACATACATCAGTGCATAAGTACTAACTCGATCATCAAAAGTTCGAGAGGTCTTGTAAAGTAGAGACCGTACCCTTGTATAGGTAGAGTATAAGGCCTGTAACCTAGTCCGTACCATTCCTTAGGATCTCGCTGTCCTCCCGATTGAATTCCAGTGACCCGCAACGCCTAACCAGCGTCTGCGTGCGACCCTAAGTCGCATCTCGTATATCTGAATCGACTCAACCTGAGACTTGTACCCTAGTGACTGCGTCATCGCCGTAGTTCCAATGCCATATCTTGCACACCGATGCGATACCTAGGCCAAGAGTTGTGGGCCTGCGTTTATTTCAAGAAAACATTACGCGTTGCGAAACTCAAGAGAATCTTTACAACCCATCATATTAATCAATCAATCACAAGTCAAGTATACAACCCTTCCCTCTCTTACACAAGTCATACCTAAAGTCAACTCTCTCTCTCTCTCTCTCTCTCTCTCTCTCTCTCTCTCTCTCTTCCCACCCATCCCTCTCTCATCCAAAATTCAACCAAGCCCATACCCTCCATGTCATTCTTCTTACAACATCTATCCCTCTCATCCCATCCTTCTTACAACACCCTCTCCTCTCTCATTCTCTCCACCATCCATGAGAGAAAAAGCTCTAAGGAGAGAAAAGATCAAGGCCCACTCTTTACCACCCAATTTCTCATCCTAGCCATCCATACTTCACCATCCACCATCAAAGAGAGAGCTTAGGAACTTAGCATTCCAATAAGCCAAGAAGGAGCGAAATCGGTGGGTGTTCATAGCATTAAATCTTGATTTTGATGTAAGGCCCACTTGCGATGGGATCCATTTTGATGTATGTGTTGTAACAAGGAAGGGCCCATAGTGGCGGGGTCCCTCCACTACACCGTCTCTCTCTCTCTCTCTCTCTCTCTCTCTCTCTCTCTCTCTCTCTCCTCTCTTTCATATTTTTTTATGGTGATGATGAGGCTGTGTGGCCCACCCAGCTGGACCCCACCTTGATATATGTATCGCATCCACGTCGTCCGCTAAGCAGGGCCACCTTGTTGGCTGTCCAGCAGCAGCACTTTGCTGCCCGTCCTTGAACGGACCCTGGATGAAGGGAAATTGCAAAGATCAACTTGATGCTGACCTGGTGGGCCCCACACGTGTGGACCCACCTTGATGACGTGCTGGATCCACACCATCCAAGCAGGACGGTGGGTCCCACGCACCAGGCAGCTGTTATTGCTCAAAACGTCAGCAAGTTCTGTGGCCCCATCTCGAGGTATGTGGTATATCTCATACCGTCCGTCCAATGGAAGGAAGTGGGACCCACTCGACACGTGTTGCATGTGTGGAGATGGGGCCCACATTGATGTATGCATTTTATCATCCACACCGTCCGTCCAGACTGGACGTGGGAGCATATATATTATATGTGGTGGGCCCCATATAGGACCCACCTACTATGAATGGATTGGCTGGAGTACCTAACACCAGCTATATAGCTGCTGTAATAACGTCAGCAAGTTCTGTGGGACCCACCGTTGATGTATGGGTCTTATCCACACCGTCTAGATGGCTAGACGGTGGGACCCACCAGTTGTATATGTTTTATCCTGGCTGCCTAGTCCTTGGACGTGGGGCCCTGTGCGCGTGGCATCCACACCATCCAGCAAGGGACGGTGGGATCCACCATTATGTATGTGTTTTGTACACACCATCTAGCTGGGACGGTGTTAACCCACCCAATGTGTGTATTTTAATCTACACCATTCATCCATTTGTGGATCGTGTGGCTGACCCGTGGGATCCACCATGATGTATGCTTGATCCACACCGTCTGATCAAGAGTCCCACGTTGCTGCTGCCCTGATAATTGGGACCCACCTGTTGTATCTGTGTGGCCCACCATGATGTGTGTGTTATGTACACACTACCCATCCATTTCTCTGGGCAATGGGCTGCCTTATGAGGCCCATGTGATGTATTTGTGGCCCATTTGGTGAGGCCCAACGTGATGTATTTGCGGCCCATATGATGAGGCCCAATATGATGTATTTGCGGCCCATTTGATGAGGCCCGATGTGATGTATATGAGGCCCGATATGATGTATATATGACCCATTTAACGAGGCCTGATGTGATGTATATGAGGCCCATGAGTGAGGCCCGATGTGATGTATATATGACCCATTTGATGAGGCCCAATGTGATGTATATGAGGCCCGCCCATGCAATGCGGCCCGATGTGATGTATATGAGGCCCGCCCATGCAATGCGGCCCGATGTGATGTATATGAGGCCCATGCAATGCGGCCCAATGTGATGCATGTGAGGCCCTTGTGTGAGGCCCAATATGATGTATATATGGCCCTTGTGGAGGCCCAACATGATGTATATGTGGCCCATTTGGGTGGGGCCCAATGTGATGCATGTGAGGCCCATGGACGTGGCCCATTGCGATGTATTTGAGGCCCATATGATGAGGCCCCATGTGATGTATATTGGCACATATGATGAGGCCTGATGTGATGTATTTGAGGCCCATGGGATATGGCCCAATGCGATGTATATGAGGCTCTTGTATGAGGTCTAATGTGATGCATGTGAGGCCTATGAGTGAGGCCCAATGCGATGTATGTGAGGCCCTTGTGTAAGGCCCAAAGCGATGTATATGAGGACCGATGTGATGTGTGATTCCATCTGATGTATGTAATGATATTTATGATGGGCTATGCCTTGGGAGCAATGATGGTTTAATGTCCACATTATAAGAGCAATGATGGTTAAATGTTCACATTGTAACTCTCTCTAAGGCCTATTGTTAGGCCCATTCTCACCTCCCCTTAGTGGGCTAACCCAAACCGTTGGGTCCCACAATTGTTAGGCCCATTCTTGATATGAGTAGGCCGTCTAGGCCCATCCTTGATATGAGGAGAGTACTCACCTCTCCTTAGTGGGCTAACCCAAACCGTTGGGTCCCACAATTGTTAGGCCCATTCTTGATATGAGTAGGTCGTCTAGGCCCATCCTTGATATGAGGAGAGTACATCATCATCATCATATAACATGCTTAGTGTAGCTTTACGATCTACGCTCATGCGTATCATATGTATGCTTAATATGAGGAGTGATTGATCATAACACATGTCATTGGACAGATTATTATGGGATTCCCTGATAGGAAAAGTTGCCCCACATGAGCATGCGGTACGCGTAGGATTATTGCATGACTGGATATGATGATACATGCATCTCTCATTTGTGTGATATGATTTCTGTACGCCCTAATAACATCAGGGTCATAGCCTCCACAAGCATATCATGGATGACAGGATTGACACCAGAAATACTGTTACTAGCATTGAGGTGTCATAAATGTCCCTGGGTGAAAATTTCTAAACCCGATGGTATCAGAGGATGACTCCAACGTCGAGACTGAGTGGATACATAGCGCACGAGGGCCGTATACCAGTAGGTCGTGTCTCCCACTATGTCGTGGTCGGTTGGAAGGGAGTGTGACCTTACCCGCATGAGTGAGGGGGTAATATCTAGGTTGAGTTTAACCAACTTGAGGAATGGGTCCGCTATCGACGAGTCGCGCTCGATATTGGCAAGTGGATAGTGAAGTCTTTTCCGCTTACCCAGTTGTGTTCTCAGATAGGGGCAACAAGCTGGTGTAGAGTGTACTAGACCCCGGTGATTATCCAAAGTGAGATCTCTACTGATATTTGAAGCTCTAGCGATGAACTGTATAGTTATGTGGATTCAGATGAGAACTGGCATGCGTGCGTTGCATCTCACATATGACATTCGGCTACATAGGCCTCGCATCGCATGGCCTTGGTATGACCAATATCATTCATGCCTTGCATCGCATAGCCTTGGTACGGCTGATTGCATTCATGGACTTACCAGTATATTCCACATTACTACTCCGATATTGCATCCTGAGCACGCTTATATTGCGCACACACTTACACCACCCTCTAAGCTTTCTATAAGCTTATACACGACTATTGCGTGCAGGTGACGTTAGGCCGTAGCTGAGCAGGAGCAGGAGTAGGAGCGTGCCGCAGAGCTTCTGGAGTTTTGTTATCATTATCATTATATTTCCCTTTATGCGCATTGTACTCAAGTTTCGATCATAGTGGATTTTTGTGATGGTGTTCTCATTAGTTTTCGTGGGTTATGCTTATTACAAATCAAATTCATATTGAAAATCATCCATGTAGAATCCCAAGATCGAAACCTGAGCCAGGAGCCGAGAATGGGGTGCTACGGAGGCTGTCGGCGCCGGATTCGGCGATCGAAAATTTTGTGAGCCTGGTTTCCGAGTGTGGGGCGTGACACAGAATGGGTGCCTAAAACCTTCCATCTCTGTAATTGAGGTCACTTACTATGAATCTGAGGTCACAGATCAAGGAGTCATCTTAGGATGGAATCATCGGATTTCCTATCCTAACTTTTCCAAAAGGTCTAGCCAACTGTGGAATCAGATTAATTGGCTAGTGACGACTCTAGTAATAAAAAATAATATCACTCTTTCAAACACAATGCAAAGCCCTCTAAAGAGGCATTGGTGGAAGCCACAAGCCGATTTCGTCAGGAGCCAATGTCCATATAAGTACAGTAAGTATGCCCACAATCAGCTGTATGGTTTTCTCATATATAGCTAGCTATAAATAGAGTTCGGCATAATCTGGGCAAGCTCACAAGTTTGGCCCAGCCGATATCCAAAAAGTCTGGTTTAGCCCAGTTCGAAGTGGAGTTGGAGTCAGTGACGAGACACCCTTACGCGATCCGTTTAATAAATGAGCCGAACCAAACTCTTGCAGCGCCAGCCTAGTTTGGACTAGCCCGGCCCAACTCGTAGAATACTAGTTATAATAATAAAATAAATAAATCATAAACTCTTCCCGCCGCACCTAGTCCCCAAATCTCTCTATCTCTCTCTTGTCAAACCTCAGTCCCCAAACCTCACTCCCCCCCCCCCCCCCCCACACACACACACACACACTCTCTCTCTCTCTCTCTCTCTCTCTCTCTCTCTCTCTCTCTCTCTCTCTCTCTCTCTGAAACCCCTTGCCTGACGACATCGCCCCCATCTTTTTTGCCGACATCACCCACTATCCACCACTCAAACCCCTATCCGGCAACCCTTGTTTGGCTACTCCTGATTCAGTGTGAAAAACCTCAAAGGTAACAACGATAATTATTTTGAAGTTATACTACTTGGAATGATGTTAAACATCATGTAGACGTAGTACTATACTTTTGTATTTTTTAATGTTATTTCTAATTTTTGTTTTTGTTTTTTTTGTTTTTAAATTCTACTCTATTTAAACAAACAACAACAACAACAACAAAAAAAAAAAAAAAAAAAAAAAAGGGGTGACCTGTTCGAACTGAACTAGGCTCGGTTCGAAATTTTCAACCAAACTGATCCCGGTCCAAGCCAGATTTTTCTGTCGTAAACCAAACTCGGGCCACATGGGTTGGCCCGAAACTCAAACCAATCCGATCCATAAACTGGGGGTAGCACAAAAATGAGCCAAACCAAACTAAGGTTAACTTAGCCCACCTCTAGCTACGGAATATTAGACCTTACCTTTGTATAACATCCCTACCCTTCTAATAAAGTAATAGAAAGAAGCTAATGATGAGATCTTACAGTTGTATAACATCCCTACACTTCTAATAAAGTAATAGAAAGAAGCTAATGATGAGATCTTACGGCTGTATAACACCCTTCTAATAAAGTAATAGAAAGAAGCATACCTGAACGAACAGAGATTATAACCAAAGAAATTAAAGAAGCTAGGAAGATGGCTTCTGCAATCAGTCGGAGACTCAATGAAAATGGAAATGTCCAAGACAGCATATAAAGCAGTTTTGAAAGGAGGGAAGATGCTCGGCTGGGAATCAATCTATCTTATGTGCACGCGGGGAATCTACTGACCTGCGCTGTACACGTAAGGAATTTATCTATCTCCCTTGAAAGAATGATACATTATTGGGTGGAGAGGGGATACATTCCTTAGTAGGGAGGGAAATATTGCCTGCCGTTGAAACCTTTCCGGCGTCCACCTAGAAGTTTATATGCTTCCGATGGTCACAAATGTTTCAACAGTGAGTGTTCAATCCCCACTGTTTCTTATATTGTGGCTCACTTTAGCTTTAGATCCGACTTATTTTTGTGCTCATTTCCTTTCATGAGCATGAGCAGGAAAAACACACGAATGAGGTGGATTTCTCACGAACATTAATGTGGGATCCACCCATCTTCCGATGGAAGTAAGGTCTTGCTTACGTCCCAGGCGATCCTTGTCCTGCCCTTCTGCCTTCCCATGTAGGAAACAGATTGGCTACTTCCCCTGCCACCATCCAATGGGTGGTGGTCGGTGCTCTGTGGGCCCCATCAGGATGTATGTGTTTCTTCCATGCCATCCATATATTTTTCTAGATCCTTTTATGTTCTTAGACCAAAAATGAGGTGTATCTCAATCTCAAGTAGACCACATTACAGGAAACAGTTTTGAATGATTGGCGGCCATTAAAAGCTTTTTGGGAGCCAGAAAAGTTTTGGATCAATCTAATCTTTGTTTTTTCCCTTCATCTGGGTCTGTATGACCTAATCAACAGATTAGATGTCAAATAAACAGTACAGTGGGCCTTAGGAGGATTTTAATGGTGGATATCCAATTACTACTGTTTTCCTCTGGTGTGGTCCACCTGAGATTTATGTCCTTCTTATTTTTGGAATCAAGAACTAAAATGATCGGTAAAAATGGATAAACGGATTGGATGAAAATCATACATCATGGTGGGTCCCACAGAGAACTGACCATCATACACCGGGCTGATGGCAAGGCAGTAGCAAATCCGTTTTCCCTTTCAGTGTTTTTGCAGCGCGATTCTTGCTTCACCAGGAACCTTTTCTCATTTAAGACCACTGTCTCACCGGACGGGGATTGCGTCCTACCCCCGCCCGCCAGTAGGCACGAACGGACATTTCTGCGGGCGGGCTCACCTTTATGTATCCGTTTATCCACGCCGTTCATCTTCTTCCCTCGCATCATTTTTAAGGTATGTATACAAAAATGAGTAAGATCCAACGCTCAAGTGTACCATACCAACGTTAACTCTGGTATTCAATGCAACTAGCATTTAATTTAATGTTTTATGCTTTGCCCATTTAATGTACCCTAGCTTATTATTTAGTGTGGTCCATTTGAACGTTTGATCTGCCTCGTTTTTGTGCTCGTACCTTAAAATGATATGAGAGAAGGGATGAAGGTAGTGGATAAAGGGATACATCACTGTGGGCCCACCCACAAAACTGTCGTTCGTGGCTAGAGACGAGCCGTGCAGGACGCAATCGCGTCTTGTCTTACCATACTGCTGGTGACTAGAGATACAGGTGAAACGGATTGGCTATTTACCTAAAACTAGCCAATGGCTAGTAGTGGGTGATCTGTGGACCCCAGCATGATTTATATGTCTCATCTATTATGTCCATCCATTTTTCTAGATAATTTTATAGTATGAACCCAAAACTAAGGTAGGCCAAATTCTCAAGTGGGCCACACAGTGTTGATTGAACTCTCATCATTAAAAACTTCTTGAGGCTACAAAAGTTTTGGAAGCTGATATTTGTTTTTTGCCTTCATCTAGGTTTGTATGACCTAATCTACCTGTTCAATGTCAAATAAACATTACACTGGGCCTTCAGAAGTTTTTAATGTCAAACGTTCAATCACTACTGTTTTCTCATCGTGTGGTCCACCTGAGATTTTGATCTAACTCAGTTTTGGGTTAATGGATGGCATGGACGAGACGCATTCATCATGTTAGGGCACTGACCACTAGCAATTGCAGAGTATCCAATCCCATTCCGATCCAGGGAGGGCATGCATCACTAACGGTCGCATCAAAGGCTTTTTGGGAACTGGCTGCCAAGGGAAGCTAGTGACAATGGTGCTTGTGAGGAATCCACCCCATCCATCCATTTCGCTATATTATTTTAGGACATGAGCCCAAAAATGAGGCAGATTCAAAACTTAAATGGGCCCACAACAGGAAACAATTAGGGTTGAATTAATACCCACCGTTGATATTAACAGGGTCACAAAATTCTTGTACCCTGCTTTTTTCTTTATTATTATTATTATTTTATTTTATTTTCTGTGTGTGTTTTCAATTGATCACATTAAAAATGACCTTCTAAATAGCTTGGATGGCATATATACATCACGGTGGACCCCATAGAGGTTACAACCTTAGGTATTTCCCAGCTCACGTGGATTTCTCACAAGCATCATGGTGGGCCCCAATTAGCTTCCCATCCGATGTAGTCTTTAACTTACCTCATTTTTTGTCCTATGCCCTAAAATGATTAGGAAAAATAGATGGACAAGATGAATTTCTCACAAGCATCATGATGGGCCCCACCTAGCTTCTCATCATAGGAAGTTTTGGATCTACCTCATTTTTGGGCCATGTCTTAAAATACTATGGAAAAATGAATGGACAAGGTGGATTTATCATAAGAATCATAGTGAGCTCCACCTAGTTTCCCATTGCAAGAAATTCCAACAAAAAGCCTTCTGCACAGACTTGCCGGTCCATGATGCAAGAGACTTGGATTAAGTAGTGTAGCACACAACATATCATGGCCCAACCATGGTTTATGTGTTTATTCATGCTGTCCATCTTTCTTTCTTTTTCATTTGAATGATCTTAAAAGTGAGGCAGATCCAAATATCAAGTGGACCATGCCGTATGAAAGTGGTGAGTTGAATGTACAATATTAAAAACTTCTTGGGGGCTACAAAAGCTTGGATCAAGCTGATACTTATGTTTTCACTTCAGGTCATTATGGCCTAATCAACATGTTAGAAGTCAAATAAACATTACAATAAACCCCAGGAGGTTTTTAATGATGGGCATGATTCTCCTTACAATAGCTATTCCAATGAATATTCCACTGGCCAAGCTCATGTTTTGGATTGACACAGCAACTACTTGTACCATGCCCATACAATACAAATAGGCACCGTGGTATGTTTATAGCATTTAACCCGTTCATCAAATTCTCCCCACCATAAAAATGAAAGGCCCAAAAATCATCCTCATCCAACTATCAGGTAGGGCAACCACATGAATTTGGAGGTCTTTGGGTGGTTATCCATTTTCTTCTTTGGCATAGAGTGTGGACCACCTGATTTTAGAGGCATCCCATTTTCTCAGTGGGACAATCCTTCTGTGCTGCTTGGATTACCTTAAGTACAGCAAGTATGTCCCACGTCAGATAGTTGTACGGTTTGATCTCATGTATAGCTAGCTGCAGATTAGAGCTTCTAAAATGAATAGAGAGCTTCTAAAAAGAGGAAGAAGGAAGATGGCTTCCGCAATTCGGCTGGGAATCTATCCATCTATGGTTCACCCAGGAATCTACCAATCTGCGATGTACACGTTAAGGAATTTATCTCTCCTGTGAAAAATAAATAAATTCCTAAGTGGAGAGGGAAATGCCTGCCATTGAAACATTTCCAGTATACACCATGATGTTTATATCCTATCTAAAATGAAAATAGAAAAAATATTAGCTTGATTCAGAACTTTTGCGGCACGTGAATGTTTCATAGTGAGCAATCAATCCCCCACTATTTCCTATCCTGTGACCCACTTGACTTTTAGATCTTCCTAATTTTTGGGCTTTTTTCCTATCATGAGCAGATAAAATGGATGGATGGAGTGGATTTCACACAAACATCACGTTTGGACCCTCCCATCTTTCGAATGCAGTAAGTTGGTGCGTTCCAGGCAATCCGCGTCCCTACACGTGAGCTCCTTCTGCCCTTCTCTTTCAATGTTCTTTGCAGGGAGATTCTTCCATCACTAGGAACCTTTTCTCATTTAACGCACACCATCTGACCCTACTGCCTGCCGATGCATCACTGACGGTCAAGGACGCGGATCCCCACGGAAGTCTTTCCGGAACTTTCTGCAAGGGCAAGCTAGGTGGGACCCACCGTGATCCTTGTGAGAAATCCACTCCATCCAGTCATTTTTCCAGATCATTTTATGACATGGCCCAAAATGAGGCAGATTTAAAACTTAAGTGGGCCGCACCACAGGAAACAGTGAGGATTGAATGTCCCTGTTGAAAGTTTCATGGGGCCACAGAATTTTTGGATCCTGCTAATTCTTTTGTGTTTTCACTTCATCCCAGTAAGAATGACCTTATGGACAGTTTGGATGGTGTATAAACATCACGGTGGACTCCAATGAGGTTGACACAAAACATATCCCTGCCCACATTTTCCTGTCTTGCAGCCCACTCAGAGTTTCTGATCTGATCTGATCTGCCTCATTTTTTGGGTCATGTCTTAATGACCTGGAAAAATGGATGGAGGGGTGGATTTCTCACAGGCACCATGGCGGCCCCACCTAGCTCCCCATCGTAGGAAGGTTGGACCTGCCTCATTTTTAGCCCATGTCCCAAAATGATTAGGAAAAATGGATGGACCAGGTGAATTTCACGCAAGCATCACGGTGCACTCCACCTAGCTTCTCATCACAAGAAGTTCCGGTTTACCTCAATTTTTCGTCTGTCCTAAAATGATATAGAAAAATTGATGGACTCTGTGGATTTCTCATAAGAATCATGGTGGGCCCCACCTAGCTTCCCATTGCAGGAAGTTCCAACAAATGACACAGGAGACTCAAATTGGGTAGTATAGCACACAACACCCATGCTGGTACTATGTGTTTGTTGCCAATTCAATCAAATTAGGCCACTCATGTGATCGAGAGCTTGTATTTGGATTTCGTGTGTGGGTAAGATGTGCAAGCGTGATAGAGTCTACCCATTCCAAGTTTGACTAAACCACTAGTGTTCTCCTACGTTAAGATAAATAGATTGGAGACTAGAATAAGAGTCCAAGGTTCTCTCAACCACCAATTTTGTGCTCCGTTCAAGCAATTTATGGAAGCGTAGGGGTTAACCCTTCCAAATGAATTCTATTTGACTTGTAGCGATAGATATGAGTTTACGGACTTAAGGACTTATTCTTTCAACGTGATGCACTATGAAAGTTCAACAATAGAATAGAGAAAGAAGATATAAGTCAAAAGTTTTCTTCTATTAATTGGGATTGAACTTCGTAGTTGGATGGTCGTGATGTGCGAGCTAGTCATCTATTCATTGCTTGATCGGAACCGGACCTCATGACGAGATAGTCGGCAAGGCGACAACCTATTTATGTACTCAATAAAAACCAAGCATGTGGCAAGATAGTCTTGAATCGACTATCCATTCATCATCAAGTGTGGACCAAACTTCATGGTGAGATGGTCAGTGGAATCACCTAGTAGATAATAGGAAAGCCCTGCTGTCTTCTATTCAAAACTGAACGATCTTCCTTATGATCCAGCGGGATGCTATAGATAAAAGGTGGAGAGATAAACTGCTAAGTAAAAACTAAGGGACTCATGTTGTGAGTAACGATGAGGGCTACAATTAAACTAACATGAAATGAAATGATAAATGCCCATGGTGGACGAATAGATAAAGAGCTTGTTGGTTATATGGAGTGTTGTTTATATAGGCTTCTAGAAGGCGGTGGCCTTGTGTAGTCTTCAACATCATAAAGGATCTAGACATTCAGTTGTGGAAATTCCCTTGATTCTTTCACACGTACGGCCATGTGTACAAGAGATATACTCTCTCATGCGTCATCGACTGAAGTTCTCACGTATCTGGGCTCCCACATTAGAAAGTTGTTATGATCCTTACGTCACCGTACTTCGGTATTCATAAAGAATTACTTTTGGCAAGTTTTTAGCATTTAATGCTAAATAGAAATCTCTTTTGATGGAATTCTGCATTTAATACTAGACAGAAGCTTGTTTTAATGAAACTCTTGCTTTCTGCATAGACTACTTCTTTCTTCTTCTTTTTTTTTTTCTTTTATTATTATTATTATTATTATTATTATTATTATTATTATTATTATTATTATTATTATTTATAGAACTCTAGCTTTTAATACTCTTTTTCATGTACGTCTCTAGTTCTTTCTCTTGAAGTCATCAACACCACATATGACATGGCTGACACGGAGCATCTTTCGAAACATTTCATCGGGCCACGACAAATCGAGTGTAAATAATGGTAGAGGACATGAGTAGGATTTTGCCAATTATTTAGTGCATAATGCTGACACATGGTAGCATCTCATTGTCCCATATAAGTGTGCCAAAAACAGGTGTAAACACCGTGTTCTTCTTCAAAAAGCTTTGTGGACCTCACCTTGATGTATGAGTTTATTTTTCATCTCATTTTAAGGAATGAGCCTAAAAGTGAGGTAAATTTAAATCTTAGGTGGACACATTGTGTGAAACAATGGTAATTGAACGCACACCACTAATAACTTCTTAGGGACTACAAAAGCTTTGGATCAATGTGATATTTGTGGTTTCCTTTCATCTTGGTTCGCGTCACGCCCCAAACTTGGAAACTGGACTCACAAAATTCTCGATCGCCGAATCCGATGCCGACAGCCTCCGTAGTACCCCATTCTCGGCTCCCAGCGCCTATATGCTAGATTCCGATCCTGGGATCCTATAAGGAGGATTTTTTTTTCCAACATACATTTATCTCGTAATAAGCATAACCACAAGTTTACCTAAATCACAAACGCAACATCATCATCACATATCCACTAATATAAACATTTGAATACAGTGTTGAAAGGGAAATACATATGTCAAAGTCAAAGCTACAGAAGTCAACTACATGCTTCAAGCTCCACGCTGCTGCAACTTAACATCACCTGCACGCATCTATCATGCATAAGCTTATTAAAAAGCTTAGAGGGTAGTGTAAGTGTGTGCACAAGGTAAGTGTCAAGTATTCAATATAATGCTATAATCATACAATACCGAAAATACTCGTAAGATCATGAATCATACGATATCAGAGGAAACGGAAATACTGACAAGTCCATGAGTCAAACAATTTTAGAGTACGCAATGCGGATCGACTATGTAAATGCGGAATCATAAAGAGCTAAATATCAAATGCCGAGGATGCAATGCAATATACAATTCGTGATGAGTTCCAGAATACCGTCAGCTGTATCTAGACCATATAAATGCAGAAACATAGTAACTCAAAATGTCATATGCCGCGGATGTAATACAATATGCAGCGCGAATGGAATGACCATACTGGAGTGTGAAGTCGGGATGATAGTACGTAATATCACAGATTATAGGGTCCATCACAAAGGACTTCTATCCAAACCATTCCCATACCTAATTTGAATAGTCAGACTCAATGTGGTAAAGTCCTGATCTCAGGTTAGTCGCACGCTCCAACAGAAATCCTGGCCATTGCGAAGGTACACGTAACAAATAGCTACGCACCACCAGCCTGAGTGGATAGTGAATGAATGAATGAATGAGTATACAACTCCTGCTCCACAAATCAGTACTGTATATCTCTGGGATCATAACCAGAGTCTAGTACACTCTACACTAGCTTGCCGCCCCATCAAGCACACAACTGGGTAAGCGAAAGAGATGTCACTATCCGTTTGACCAGTAGTCAGTCAATATCTACTCGACACGTCGATAGAGGACCCATTCACGAGCTGGTCAAACTTAACCTAGCTTTGCCTACTCCCTCAAGCGGGTAAGGTCACACCCCCTCCCAATCGACCACGACATAGTGGAAGACGTGGCCTACTGGTATACGGCTCTCATGCATTCATATATATCAACTCGGTCTAGACGTTGAGGCGTCCTCTTGTACCAAGAGGGTTCAAAAATTTTCACCCAGGGTCATCTATGGCAGCCGGATGCTAATAACATATTTTCGGTGTCCCATCTAGCCATCCATGATATGCCTGTGGAGGCTACGACCCTGATGTCGCTAGAGCGTACAATAATCACAACACACAATGCAAGATGCATGAGTCATACAATCCAGTCATGCATCAATCCTACGTATACCGTGCGCTCATGTGAGATAACTTCCACCTATCAAGGAGTCTCATAACAACTTGCCCAATGACATATGCAATGGTCAACCACATCTCATAACAAACATGCAGATGATGCGTATGTGCATGTATCATGATGTTATGCTGTCAAATACTCATAATCGGTATCAATAACCGGCATCGACAATCGACCTCGACAATGTGGACATTTAACCAATATTGCCCCCAAGAACTGGCCCACATAGAGCCTAACATATAGCGGACCCATGGCCTCACGCAAGGGCCAAATATACAACACCATAGGCCTCACTCAAGAGCTTAATACACATCACGATGGGCCTTTCACATGGGCCTAACATACATCACAATGGGCTCCATCGCTTGACCCTTAAATGCATTACAATGGGCCTCATCACGTAGGCCTCATATACATCACATTAGGCCTTAAACACGGGCTGAATACACATCACAACGAGTTCTCAAATACAGGCCGCGTATACATCACATTAGGCCTCAAACACAGGCCGAATGCATATCATAATGGGCCTCAAATATGGGCCCCATATACATCACATTAGGCCTCGACAATCGGCCTCGATATCCGACCTCGACAATCGGAATCAGCCTCGACAATCGGAATCAGAATCGGCCTTAACAATCGGCCTCGACAATCGGCCTCAACAATTAAAATTGGCCTCGATAATCGGCCTTGACAATCGAAATCAGAATTGGCCTCAACAATCGGCCTCGACAATTGGAATCGACCTCGACAATCAGAATCGGCCTCAACAATCGACATCGACAATCGGAATCAGCCTCGATAATTGGCCTTGACAATTGGAATCGGAATCGGCCTCAACAATCGGTCTCGACAATCGAAATCGGCCTTAAACACGGGCTGAATATACATCATAACGAGTCCTCAAATACAGGCCGCATATACATCACATTAGGCCTCAAACACGGGCCGAATGCATATCATAATGGGCCTCAAATATGGGCCCCATATACATCACATTGGGCCTCGACAATCGGCCTCGATATCCGACCTCGACAATCGGAATCAGAATCGGCCTTAACAATCGGCCTCGACAATCGGCCTCAATAATCAAAATTGGCCTCGATAATCGGCCTTGACAATCGAAATCAGAATTGGCCTCAACAATCAACCTCGATAATTGGAATCGACCTCGACAATCGGAATCAGCCTCAACAATCGACATTGACAATCGGAATCAGCCTCGATAATTGGCCTTGACAATTGGAATCGGAATCGGCCTCAACAATCAGTCTCGACAATCGAAATCGGCCTCGACAATCGGAATCAGCCTCGATAATCGAAATCAGAATCGGCCTAACAAAGGGCCTAAGGGAAGGTCATAATGAGGACTTTCAACCATCATTGCCCATCAATGTGGACATTCAACCAACATCACTCCTAAGCAGTGTTCCACATAGAGCAAAACATAAAGTGGGCCCATGGCCTCACACAAAGGCCTAATATACATTGTAATGGGCCTCATATAAGGGCTACATACACAACAGGTGAGCCCCGCACATGGGCCTCAGATACATTGCACGGGCCACAACCCATGGGCCTCTCATACATAACATCGGGCCTTGCCATCTGGGCTGAAAATATGTCACAATCGGCCACGTCAAATGGGCCGCAATTGCATCAAGGTGGGCCTTAACGGATGGGCCACCAATACATCAAGTTGGGCCTCATACATCACATCGGGCCTTACCAAATGGGCCCAAATACATGACATCGAGCCTCATCAAATAGGCCCCAAATACATCACATTGGCCGTATCAACGGGTCATACATATATCACATTGGGCCTCAACCATGGGCTTCAAATACATCACAATGGGCCGCACCAATGTGGGCCTAATACATATCACAATGGGCTTTGCCGATAGGCCACGAATACATCACAATGGGCCTTGCCCATAGGCCTCGAATACATCAAAATGGGCCTTGCCCATGGGCCTCAAATACGTCACAATGGGCCTGACCCATGGGCCTCAAGTGGGCTTAGGCCACACCAAAAATCATTTTAATAGTTGTAGGTGTAACATGTGTATCACTGTACACTATCATTCCATGGGGCACATGGCCCACTAACGATGATCAGCACTGTCCAAACATTGTCCAGATAAATCAGCACCATCCAAACATTGTCTATGTAAATCAACACCATCCAAACATTGTCTACATAAATCAACACCATTCAAACATTGTCCAGCACCGTCCAACACAATCTGGACGGTGTGGATGAAATAAATACGTCATGGGGTCCCATGCTGGTGAAACAGATGGACGACTAGGAGAAATACATGCATCACGGTGGACCCTTGAGATGGACGGTTTGGATTTAACAATACCTCCTGATGGAGGCCCAAGGACACAGCTGATGTCAGTATAGTCAGCTATATATAGCTGTGTGCGATACACTATCCAATCCGTTTCCACTCAAGTGGGTCCAATTGGATGGGTGTGGATGATATCCTTACATCATGGTGGGGTCCCCATAGCCCGTCCAAATGGACGGCTGGGAACAAAAACATCAGGGTGGACTCCCACGTGGTGTGGTCCACTTAGAATATCATATATATATATATATATATATATATATATAAACATATACACCGGGTGGGTCCCACGTGGATGTGGCCCACCAAGATATTTTTTATATATTAATATTATATTATGTATATTTATTTATTTATTTATTTATTTATTATTATTATTATTATTATTTTGTAAAATCACTTAGCTGGCCCACATAGCACCGTCCTGATCAATGGACGGTGTTGATACTTCACACATCAAGGTGGGTCCCATCCCACACGTGCAGCACATGTGGGGTGGGTGCCACACGTCTGCCAAAATGGTTGGACAGTAAGGACATAAAACACATACATTAAAGTGGTGCAATCCCACAAGGCTTGGTGACGCCACCTACAGCAGCAGCGTCCGGCTGCTTGATTGTTGGGCAGCTGGCCCAACGTCCAGCAGATGGACGGGTGGATGTACACGTACATTGAGGTGGGTCCACACGGTGGGCAGTGTAGATGAAATCCATACATCATGGTGTGGCTCACCGTCCAACTACTTGGATGGTGTGGATGCTACACATGCATCATAGTGGGGTCCACCATCCTAGTTAGACGGCTGGATGAAACACATAAATCAAGTGAAAGGAAAAAGGGAGAGAGAGAGAGAGAGAGAGAGAGAGAGAGAGAGAGAGAGACGGTCGTGAGAGGGGAGGGACCACGCCACTATGGGTCCTCCCTATACATTGCATACATCAAGATGGGTCCCACCATATGTGGGCCCTTAAATCATCAAAATCACACAATTCAAACCTTAGAAGAACACTCACTTTTGATCATGGACTTCTCCTTCCATCAACGCATTCTAAAGCTCCAATGGATGAGATTCAACGGTCGAGATTGATCATAGAGGGTGGGATTGAATGGTAGGAAGGTGGGCCACACCTAACTCTCTCATGGAGCTTGGACGTCCACCCTTGAGAGTTGGAGAGTGAAGTTAGAAATGAGAGAGAGAGAGAGAGAGAGAGAGAGAGAGAGAGAAGTGATGGATGGATGGAGTGGGTGTTGTAAGAAATGGGAATGGGAATTAAGTATGGGTCGGTTTGAATTTGGTGTAAAGGTGGAATGGGTGGGGAGAGAGAGTGTTGACTTGGGGAAAAGAGGGAATGGGTGCATGTACTTGGGATAGGGTGAGGTGGCATTGGGGTATGGAGGGTGTACTTGACTTGATTAATGTGATGGGTCGTAGAGATTCTCTCGGAATTCGTAACATGCGGCGCCTCTTCGGAATGAACGCAGGCCCATATCTCCTGGCTCGGGTATAACCGCGGCGACGATGCGGTCGCGAGGATACAAGTTTCGAGTCGAGCTGACTCTGATATACGGGACACAACTCAAGATCGCGCGCAAACGCCGTTAACAGATCGCGGGTAACCGGAATTCGACCAGGAGGACCGCAGAGGCATACGGAACGGTACGGGCTAGGGTATGGGTCTCACAGTCCGTGTGACCTAATCAACAGGTTGGAAGGTAAATAAACATTACACTGGACCATGGGAAGCTTTTAATGGTTGGCGTGAATTTGGTTTGATTGCCCGCCAACAACAGGTTCCAATGAATCCGCTCGCCAAGTCCATGTTTAGATTACCACATGTGGACAATGCAACTAGTTGGACCATGAATGTGCAATACAAATAGGTACCGCATTTTATCTTTTCATCATATTCGCACCACCATGAAAATAGAAAGGCCCTAGAAATCATCCTTATCTAACCACCAAGCTATTAGCCCATCGGTTGAGTTGAGGTTTATGGGTGGTTATTCATTATTTTCATTGGTGTAGAGTTTGGACCACCTGATTTTAGAGGCCTATTTGGAAAGTGCGATTAGTTGGTATGGAATTACATTTGGTCCAATGTAAATTCCATCTACGATTTTGGAAAAGATCTTAAGGATTGAATTAATCCCTATCATGTCGTCCACTTCCAACTTGACTGAATTTCTTATGAAATTCAAAATTCACTATGTATGTGTATCCTATATACGTTGATGCATGTGTTTTATCCATGTTGTTTGTGCATCCTATGCTGATGCATGTAGGTGACTGACATTAATTGTGAAATCTGGTCCATTGATTGCAATTCTATGGTTCACCAAACACGGATTTCACTTAATGCAATATTTTTTCCCAAAGGAATAATAATTTGATCCCAAACCTAGGATAGAAAGGTCAAAAAACCATGGTATTTTCGAACAAATAATCATTATGCAATAATGGTGTTAATTTCACTTAATGCAATTCAATACCATTTAATTTTGCATTCCAAATAGGCTCATTTATTTGGTTCATGGGATTAAATGGCATGGAATTGCATTAGAAGGGATTAACACCTTTATTGCACAATGATTGCATGTATGGAAACATCATGTCATTTTGACCATCCAATCCTCGTGTTTGGGATTAGATTCTTGCTCAGGCAAAAACATGTTTGGTGGACCATGGAATTGCAATTAAAGGACCATATTCACAGCTTATGCCACTTGCACATGTATACAATCAAATGTTATGTGTCAAGGATGCATGTGGATGGACAATGATGCAGAGTGGGTCACAGACAATTTTGTGGCCAAGATGGACCAGAGAAGGCCCGATCGAAGGTGAAAGTGATCCAGACCGTTAGAACCTTAAAACAGGCATATTTCGCAAATCAGAATGAGTTATTCGACCTACTGTATATGATTTTGGGGTAGGAGAAGCTACTTTAGCCACCCAACCCCTCTATGTTGGGTTTCCCACGCCAAATTTGCAAGATTCCATTAGATCGACAGTCAAAAATTCATTTTAATTTCATTTTTACTATTTATACTAACTTTTAGTTGATTATAACTCTTCATCTTTTGAGCTTTAGTTGTCTAACATTTTATTTTATTTTATTTTATTTTGTTAGCTTGTTAGTACACCCACGGTCATATCACACTTCACCGTTAGCCACCCCCACTAGGGAATCGATGCCAAGACCTCGGTGTTGAAATGAGGTATCTTTCACTCAGCCTACCACATGAGCTATGGATATCGGTGTAGGAGTTGTCTAACATGAAAAGTGCTTAGAAAATTTACAAGAATAGCATGGTTAAACCCAATAGGACACTATTTTTGGCCAAAAACCATGAGGTCTAGTGAAAATCATGACCGTCTATAAATAGTAAGTTTTCTATTTATAGTAAGTCCCGATTTTAGGGAAATCTTGCACATGTTTATTTAGAAGCATTTGCCATAAACAGGTACAGCCTTTAAATTGTGGAATGCACCCAAAACGAAAAACAAAAAACTTCACTAGTCGAAGACATTGTTAGCAATTCAGCATACAGCACACAGTACAAAAAAGTTAAAAAATCATTCAGTGTCGACACTGAAAATATAGTTGAAATTTTCGCCATAAGAGATGGAAAAGCTGAAAAATGGGGAAGGGTTATACAACAGTTTTTACTTTAAAAGTTTGGGACCAAAAATTTGGAGTAACCACTACTGCTCTAGCCCACATTTTCGGCACATCTACTCAACGGTCTGTCCACAAATATTTTAGAATTTGGAAAATTGCGGTAATCCAAATGTATTCATTGTTTTCACATGTGTGTACTGGCAGGGAATGTACTCGACAGGGTTGCTGCCTAGCAGTCCTGAGTCTTTGATGTGGGTGCCATATTTACCTATTGCATAAATCATTACATAATGAAGAAATAAAAAGAAGAAAAATATGCCTTTGTTGTCAATGAATTCATATGGTAATAGATTTTTAGGCATTATTTTTTCACATTGTTTTTCAGCAAATGGGTAGAAGGAGAAGATAGGAAGAATAGGCGAACTTAGGTTTAGGGATTTTTTTAGTGAAAAGAGTCAAGATTATAAAGGGTCAGGCTGTCAATGGGCAAGACCTGAGATTGGTTTTGACCAGAATTTTGAACTATACAGGCCAAGTCTATTCAAAATTTTGATTTTGCTAGGCTAGGATTGGGGTCATTGAAGAAATAGTGGACCACCTTTCATCTGCTGTGTCTTCCGAGTTTGCTTTCTGTGCTACTGTTCTGAAGAAACAGTGGACCACCTTTTCATCCACTGTCCCTTCTCTTCTGACTTCTGGTGGAGCATCCTTAGATTGTCCGGGGTAGCTTGGGTTATGCCTTTGTTTATTGATGATTTTCTTTGCGGGTGGCATGCAGAGCCAGGATGGGCGATGGGTAAAAGAAAGTGGAGGATCTTATTCCTAGCTGTTCTCTGGACTATTTGGACGGAAAGAAATAACCAATGTTTTAGAAATCTCTCTGTTTCTGTGGCCGGATCCAGTTTTCTCTTGAGTCCTTATTATGTTTGGGAACTGGGTTCCTTAGTGATTTTTCAGTTTCTTGGGTTCTTTCTGTAGTGGCAGAATTGTTTTTTGTGTTTTTTGGGTGGGATTTTGTTTTTCTTTTGTTTGTTTGCTTTCTTTCCTGTCTTCTGTTTTGTTTCCCTTTTATGTTTGTTATGTTTCTTGTTTCTCTCTCTTCTGGAATAAAATTGTTACCTTTCAAAAAAAAAAAAAGGATTGGGATCATTGACAACCCTAATAGAGGTTTATATGAAAGTTTAAGAGGCAATTTAAACTTAACAAAAAAAGGCATTTTAATCCAAAAGTCAGCTAAGCCAGACTATATAAAACCACGTCCAAAACCTCTGAAATCCTATGTTGTGGCCCACAAGAGTTTTGGTATGGACTATTATTTGGGTGTCAAGTCATCGTGGTTAGATGCATCTTCTGAATGCATTAGATGACACACAAAACAAAATATTCCTCTCAAACTTTCCCAAACTTGAGGTATTAGAGCAAATGGAGAGGTAATTTACTTCCTTGATGGCTCAAAAAAAAATAAAAAAACTGAAATCTTTTTCACAACAGGACACCTTTTTCAATTATCAAACATGCTTGGAAATGAAACCAAACCTGGGATAAACACCAGGCTGCAACAAAGTTCCCTTTTGTGGCTAGAAGAAAAATGGACAGGAAGATGCTGCTGGCAGCTTGCCCTGGTGCACCAAAGAGGAAGAACCCAAAGCTCCCTCACACTTGTTTTTTTTTTTTTTTTTTTTTTTTTTTTTTTCTGAAAACAACCCTAATTTGAACCTAATTCTCCTATGGTTGGGACCATAGTCAGCAAAACACCATAGGGGGGAAAAATGGAAGGTTTATGTTTAATCAGATTTTGATCAATAAGATGCTTGAAGTTTCAGTCAAAGAAATGGAAACGCCAAGAGAACCGGAGAATGAAAGTTCAGATTAAATATGGTTTGAACGGATGGTAGACTCCTAGGAGTTTCAACTCCCGTTCCAGGGTTCGAGTATCCATAGGGGGGTGAAATTCCCCAGGTGTAGGGAGTGAGTGTGTGCGTGTGTGGGGGTGTGTGTGTGCGCGTGGTTAAAAAAAAAAAAAAAAAAATGGTTTGAACATTAAAAAATGGCTATGTATGTGCATGCTATTGTGTATTGTACACAAATAAGATTAAAATACCAAACTTCAATTAAAACTTAACAGAGTTTTATGTGCATGAATAATAATGTACATCATGGATTAATATCATTCTTTGCCTCTCTGAAATCCATCATTTTTAAATAATAATTGTGTAAACGATGTCTGTACTAAAATTTTCACTTTCTACTTAATTCTATCATTTGACGTTGGCCGACAATCT